>JBBPBP010009778.1:8974611-8993205 GCA_037974735.1 Cicer chorassanicum | reverse complement strand
AAAGATGTTAATGTCTTACGAATATATATTAAAGAATTTAAATACAAAATTTTTGTGTCGAGAACATTAACTATTAAATTTTTGAAAAATTGAATATACAAGTTTTAGATACAAATTTTATATTTAATTTTTCTACATGAGCCTTTAAAGCATTTTAATATTTTTCTAAACAAATCGAAAGCGACAAGATCAAAAAAATTAATTTAATGAATTAGCTTTTCAATTTTTTCAAAAGTAATTTTGACATTAAATAGTTCTTATTAATGATAAAGTGAGAATACATTAGAGTTGGTGAAGAGAGTTCCGTTTGTCAAAGTCATAATTTATTTGTAAGAAGGGGAAAAACAATTTCTATATGATGATTGGTTCCTTGTAATGGGCTTTGAGTATTCTTTGTACTCACATTAATAAATATTTGTTTATAAAAAAATTAAATACCTTCACATCTATTAATATAAAAAGTAATTATATTTGTAATAAAAAGGTATAAAAGATATTTAAACAATAAATACATGTTGACATTTGTAATTTTCTTTTATATTTAGAAAAAAATTATAATCTTTTTTCTTATATATAGGACTAAAGGGAGTAATATAGCATTACCTCTGTCCTAAATTAAAAATACCATTTGAGAAAACTTGTCTTTAAATAAGTACTTTTTGTACATTTTTTATTTTTTTCAACCATACATATTATTAATACTACTAATTTATCTCAAAATATAAAAAATTAAGTTTAATACATTCAAATACAAAAATTATATTAAAAATATAATATAAAATAAACATATTAACTATACAACCAATTTTTTTTTAGTGAAAACGTAATGAGAACTTATAAAAAGGAGCCGGAGAGGTAGTGTGTATATATATATTTAAAAAAAAAAGAATTGAAACCCTCATATTTTATGCAATATAACAAACAACAATTAATCTGTTGTTTGAGGTGGAAAACAGTTGGAAGTATCCCCAAGACAATGTCATACTCATATTTGGTATGTGTGGAAGACATTGGATTCTTTTGGGTACTAAATATGGGATAAATTTTTAAGCCATGCCAAGTCCTATAGTGCCTGCCCATGTGATTTAAATGTGTTCTAGTCAGCTCTTGTCGATCCCAGATATTTTATATTAGCTAGGTTTCATTTCTCACAGACCCAACATTTTTTAAAAAAATGACTTAAATTGTCATTTTTTTAATTTGTCATTTTTATTATTAATTTTATTTTGTGTCAAAAATATTATAATATTTAAATATTTTTAAATTTATATTTATTTTAGTCATGATATTTACCAATTTCAATTTAAACCCCATCCTTATAATAATAACTATTACTTGAACTAGAAATTATATGGGACTAGACGTTAACTCGCGCGTTGCGCGGATTAATTTAATGTATTATTGAATATAAAATAATAATATATAAATTAAAAGTAATATTGTTTTTGTTTTAGAATAGAATATAGTAAAATATTTGTGTGTTAAGAGTTAAATATATTTTTGAACAACTATATATATATATAAGCTAGTTTTGATTTATTTCAAAAGAAAAGATAAGATCTTATTGACTAATATAATCCATGCAACATATATTAAATATGATAACCCGTTGTGCGGTAGAATTTAATATATTATTAAGTATAAAATAATAATATATAAATTAAAAGTAATGTTATTTTTATTTTAGAGTAGAATATACTAAAACATTGATGTGTTAAGAGATAAGTATATTTTTGAATAATTATATATAGGTTAATTTTGCTTTATTTCAAAGGAAAAGGTAAAACTTTGTTGGCTAATACAATTCATGAAATATATATCAAAATATGATACTATTATAAGATTTTTTTAACTTTAGTGATGCAGTCCTTATCTCTTAACATTTTTTGTACTTAGAATTGGTTTATTCAAGCTTTTTGTTTTCTTTGAAGTGTTCCTTCCAATGATATATTTGTTAAATAATTCAACATTTCTTTATCTTAAAAGTTGTATATCTTCATTTAATATGATTTATATTAGTTTAGAAGCATTATATTTTTTAAATTTATGTACTTTTTGAGATTTTCAATTTTAAAAACTAATCATGGAAATTATTTTATGTAAAAAATTGTTTAACATTAGACTAATCAGATGTATAGTTAAATAAGATAATTCATTTCAATAAAAATGTGAATACATATTCATAAAGATTCACAAAGAGATGTATAACCTTGATTACTAGTTGGATCTGAGTGTACACCAAAGACTTTTTAAGATAAAGATTTCACTCCATAAGCTTTAGTCAAACAATAGTTAATATCGTCTTACTCAAAGTAATTGGCAATACAATATAACTACGTATACACCAACCCAAAAGTGAATATACTCTAAGAGTTCATAATTACTTAGTAAGGAATAATTGTTGTGTGGACACTTGAATTTAGACACACACATAAAAGAAAAAAGTGAAAAAGTAATAAGTAAATAATATATAATTTTAAAATAATTAAAAGAAATATAATTTTTTGTGCGTGTGATCAAATAATGTGTCCAAATTCTTGTGTCCACACAAGAATTACTTCTTAATAGAACAACTTGTCATCATGACTCAAAAAATTATTAAATATAAGTGTGTAAATATAGAGAAATTTTTGTAAAGAAAACTTTGTTGATAAACTCTAAATTGTAAAAATGAAATGCAAACTTTTAAAGAACTGATATTGCATATAAGTGTATGTTTGAAATGGTGGTGATTTTGAAAAATTCACCATAACATGTAGCTTTGTAATTTTGTCAATCCAAACATGTATTAAATGATAATATGTGTCATAATATGTAGTTTGTTAAAAAATAATGTTTATAATAGTATTCAAAATATTGCAACAATTCTCCGCATATGCAAATATAGCTTATAGGTATATGTGGAAGAAACACTACAAAGTAAAATAGAAATTTCTTAAGACTCAAGTCTTAAATAATAATAATAATAATAATAATAATAATATTTAGATAACAAAAATGTTATTTACTAAAAAATCTCAAGGCAAACGAAAATTTGATACAAAATAATAATTTGTGTAAAATTTGTATTTAAACTTCAAGTAAATACTATAATTGCAAACCATTCTATATCTGGTCTTTTGGATATGAAACAATTTCAATTACTTTAACTATTGTTTCATCTAAATAATTAGAATATGAAATAAATTTTTCAAATAACTATTTGTCATGGTCAAGAAATATCAAAAGTAGGTTACCATAAATTATAGGCAAGAAGAGTTATTGATGTTTAAGACATAGAAAATTTCAAGTAGTGAAATGGTTAAAAGTTAGTGAAATGGTTTGAAGTTATTCATTTTCAAACAAATATTTTTAGTATTCTTCATCTTTATTTTGTTTTGATTATGATATTTTATTTTTTTATTTTATAAAAAGTAAAAATATGCTACGAAAGATGCATTTAATAGCTTAGGAAAAATACTACTCCCCTCCTATATATGATATTCAACAATAATGACAACAGAGGAATAATGTTATTGAAACATTTGTGGACTTAGAATGTGTCACACGTTGAAATTGTTATGGATTTGTTGCCTTTCATAATGTTTTTATTCATTGATAAGTGACTTGAACCAAATGCAAGATGGTTGTTGAAAATCAATGGATGGATCGTTAAGTGTGATAAACAATGCATTGAAGATAGTGAGTTCATTGTTCTTTTTTGTAATAGTTATTAAAATGAAAAGTTTGATAAGTGATTAGAGTCTTTTGTATATTGATTAGAGTTAAAGTTACTAAATGAATGAAATAATTGTATTTGAATGAGCAAGTGAAAGAGTTTGCTTTGCTTTACATTACATATTGGTGAAACAAAATATAATGGAACCAAAACATGAAAGAAGTAGTGAGATTTGGAAGGTGTCACATAAGAATCTCTATGTGGCAATTTTTGGAATTTGTGGCGTACATATAGATGAGTTGTCGTCGATAGAAATTAGAATTCTGTTTTAACATATTATAATAGATAATAGACTAGAAACTTCACTTGACCTTCAGAAAGAAAGAACAAAAACTTCAATTGACTGTATGTTTTAAAGGAACGAATATGATTGTGAAAATTATAGTTTGGAAGGGCCAAGAGTGGCTACTATGAATGATAATATGATATGTTGACAATTTGAGTTAAAACTGATATATATTATATATGTGTGATTTGTATTTTCTAATACCAAATTAACCGTTGATATTGACATATATTTGTTGTGACAAGGGGTAGTCATGACCACCCCAAACTCCTTACAATTTTTTTTGTCTAAAATGAATATATAAGAAAAATGACAAAAAAATTCTAAAAACAGTTAGTAATTTATGTGTTTCTTGTGAGACCACGCCTTTTATTTATAATGATGTTGCAATAATTACATCCAATGTCTAGAAAGTTGTGTTGACTAGGACTACTAACAATTAGTCTAGGATGTTGCACAATCAAAGAATAATAAAAATTTAGCATTCCCCCTCAAGCTAAAGCTTACTAACAATTAGTCAAGGATGTTGCACTATCAATGATTCATGTGTGGGTAAAGAATCACCATCGGATTGACCATTGGTGGAAATAAAATGCACCACTAATATGATGCATATGGAGGAATAGAGTCACCACAAGATTGATCGTCGATAGGAATAAAAGGCATCACTAATATGATTCATATGTGGAAATAGAGTAACCACCGGATTGATCGTCAGTGGGAATAAAAGGATTGTCTGAGCAAATGATTCCTTGTCCTTGAAACCAAGTTTCCACAATAGCATGCCCATCTGCGTAATCAGCAAAACCGACCAATTTTTCGCAAGGAATGAGCGGAAGTGTAGTGAAACTGAAAGCGCGTGAAAAAGAAGCAACATACAGTGTCGGACATGACGATTCATCCGAAAGGGAAGATGCAAGTTTGCGAAAAAATCACCAAAATATGGTAAACACCTCAGAATGTGGCAAAGAGGCTTCTGATATGGTTGGCGCTCAAAAACGGTAACCAAAGAAAACTGCACGCGTGGGTTTTGTAGCGGTGCATGGGGCCCACACTTAGAGAAGGTGGAGGCGCATGTGGTGTTTGTTGGCGACAGGAAAGGCATTGTCGTGCTTGCTGGAGGATTGTGCAACGGTCTGGGGTGGTTTTAGGCAGTGGGTCGCACTAGAAAAGGTGCAGTAGGTGTTGGCACAATAGTAACAGCATAAATAAGCACATAACTATGGAAATAAATGTTGGTTATGGCGCAGCTGGAAAATACAGCGGAAGGGCCGCCGGAGTTGACGATTGTTTGTGGCCAAAAATTAAAAGATTGAAAGGTGGTGCTGCTGGCGACAAATATCGTCGTTGGCAGCGGTATTGAAGCACAAAGATAGGTCACATAATCAAAAGTTGCTCTGATACCATGAAAAAATGAGTAGTTTCTGTGTTTTTCTTGTGAGATCACACCCTCTATTTTTAATGATGTTGCAATAATTACATTCAATGTCTAGAAAATTGTGTTGACTAGAATTATTAACAATTAGTCTAGGATGTTGCACAATTAAAAAATAATAAAAATATATACTGAAATTTAACAAATTCTAATTAAAAAATATACACATATTTTTTAGAGAATAAAAGTAATGCATTGACGGTGTAAAGTTGTTTTGTAGTGTCATCTAATTATAACTCATTACGACATAAAATAGTTAAGTAACTGATGTTAATTAAAAAACCGTATAATACAATGTGGCAGATTGAATGTTAAGATTGAATGAGAGTGTAAAACTAGTTTACAATGTCAATCCACAACCTTTGTATTCTATTTTTAATCTAATTTTAAATTGTGCAAGTTTCTTCTAAACATATAAAAATTAAATCCATGATCCAATAAACACATAAATTTAGTTGAAATTAACTAATTGAATTCCATTTTTTTCTTATTTGATCCAAACTAAACCAAACCAAATAATTTCAATCTCTATTAATTTGAGTACGGTTTAACTTATTTTAAAATCGATCGCCAATATCTAAAAGAAACCATTATATTTTATGTCACACTATATTAGTAGTGTTATCTAAAAAATGTGTTGTTTTAATTATTTTTTAATTAATTTATATTGTAATTTCTTTGTTTTTTTACTGCTGTAATTTTCTTTTTGTAGTTTATGTACTCGTGAATAAAAAAAGTATATAATTATTTTAATAGTTTAAAAAAACATGAGTTATAAAAATTTCAATCCGATTGAACTAAACCAAATTAACACGTTCTTTATCAATTTTGTTCGAATTTTGCAAATTTAAAAAAAAAATATCAACTAGATTGACTATTTTTTAGTTCACTTTGTTCTTCCTAAAATACAAATCAAACCGATATGTTACATCTATCACTCTCAAATTTGTGCAATTTCTCAATTTGATCTAGTTGTGTTGGTAATTTTTGTGTGCTTAAATTGCAAATATGTTTGGTCTCAAAGACGGGATGGAAGGGGATGAGAGATTTTAAAAGGTTTATAAGTTTTTTCTACAACAGCTAATATTAATAATTAATATTATTAGTATTTTATTGAGGGTAAATATCTTCTTATCACTCTATTTTCTAAAATAGTTTATAAGTTATTTTGATCTCTTGTTCTCCCTTTTTAAAAATTGAATCAGCCACACATTTTTTAAAATATTTATTGTTTTCTCCTTTCATCTCGCTCCAAACCCCTGAAACCAAATAGACCATGCAGTATTATTGTACTTATTTTTCGATATAAATTTCCTGCTTGGCTGCATAAAATAATGTTTTGAGTGAAAGATCGTATAAAAGATGCAGATTGTTATATTAGGGTACTAAATAGCAACGATGCCGAGCAAAATAAGACTAGTTATTTTTTTCATAAGCAAAATATTAAGGATGTGAGTACAAGAGATATTAATCAAAACTCATTACATATCAAGTTCTACACACTTTGAATACAAACTAGTGGAGTTATTAAATCATTATGAGAAAACCATTCTTTTATTTCTCGCGTCACTATTGATAAATCACACCTCGTAACTGTCAGCTAGCAACGATGACCAGCAAAAAGGAGTAGTTATTCAACTGAGTTCTGTTTTGTACATTTTAGTATAAATTTTGTAATAATTTCTTCAACAAAAAAAAAAAAAAAACACAAGAGAAATTTTGTAATAATAACGAGAAAATTTTAGTCTATATTCCCACAATTATACTTCTATCCCACAATTTTTTTAAAATGTCAACTTTACCCTTTTTCACTTTTACAATATTACAAAACTTAAATTTACTTTTCACTTTTCATCATTTAAAGATTTTTGGATGTTACTGCAGCAAAGTTTTTCGGTATGCAAAGTTTTTTCGGAAGTTTTTATAAAACATAATTTATGTTACTCGGTACAAAAGCTTAGAGGGAAACTTATATAAATTTTTCGGTACATAGGTCATAACGGAAATTATTTCACAAGTTATCCAAAAAATTCCTCTCTACCAGAAAACTTGTGAACAGACCAAATTTTTTTTTTTAAATTAATGTTTAAATTATTTAATTTGTTTATTATTTATATCATTTTTAACATATATGGATAAACCGCTACTATTATATAATAAAATATGCGTAGATAGATACTACCGATGTTTTCACCACATATCAGGTATGGATAATTATAATTAAAACTAATATTTAAAAAAAAAATTATTTTGATTTATTTTATATATTGTTTCAGAGATATTTG
This sequence comes from Cicer chorassanicum, assembly GCA_037974735.1. Classification (NCBI taxonomy): domain Eukaryota; kingdom Viridiplantae; phylum Streptophyta; class Magnoliopsida; order Fabales; family Fabaceae; genus Cicer; species Cicer chorassanicum. The sequence goes on along the minus strand of JBBPBP010009778.1, from coordinate 8,985,481 downwards.
ACACACGGGAAGTTGTTGTGAATTTGACGAGGAAGATTGGTGTTAAAAATAAAGTGACTGATATCATCACCATAAAGAGATCGGAGACAGAGAGAGAGAAATGAAGAGAAAATTAATATTAGGTTGTGATAAAGGAGGTAAATACAAATATGTTGATAGTTCAACTCGAAGTTTAATAAAAAAAGTGTGGTTTTTCTTTCAAGCTGAGATCAAAACCATTAAAAGATAGTTTATGATGAACTGTTAAAGTAATTTGTGGAGTTCAGAACCATGAATTACTTGATATTTTGGAGGGAGGTGCATTTGTTGGGCGTTTAAATGGAGAAGAGAAAAAAAACATATCCATTACTTAACAAAATATAATGTTGCACTAAGACATATATTACTCTCATTGCAAGACCGAGACAAGAACAATGTTACTCATATCACCCAAATATATAAGCATTTGAGTATTATTCGACCGCAGGTGAGAGGTCCTAGGACATAAATGCAATAAATACAGAATAAATACACCTAATATCATTACTTGAACTTGGTTTCTATTGTGTTGATTATGGACAACACCTATAAAACCAATAAATACAATATATCATTACTTGACACATTGGTATGACCTCAACAAAGATGACATTTGTAGTTGGTTTTGCTTTTTTGGAATGTGAGCGTTAAGATAACTTTTGTTGGGTATTAGAGAAGTTAAGAAAACTATTTGTTACACAAAACAAATTTCCACATGAGATGTTGACCGATAAAGATCTTGATTTGATGAATGCATTTGCTATTGTATTTCCACATGTCGTTAATTTGCTTTGTTTGTTTCATATCGACAAAAATGTTTGAGAAAAACGCAAGCAATATGTCTTGAAGCATAGACATGAGTTAGTAATGAATATGTGGAAAGACATTATATATTGCAGTGATTAGAAGAAATACAACATGTTGATAATCAAGTATTTATTGATTATGTGAAAGAGACCTGGTTGACTCTTCACGAGCAAAGGTTTGTTGAAGTATGGACTAATCTGGTGATGTATTTCGGGAACACATTGACTAATAGATATGTCACATCATTATAAAACTTCAAATTTGTAATTTTAGTAGATATTGTTGAATTGCATTATGATGACATTTTACCTTTCAAAATAGGGTTAAGTCTACTCATCAGAAACTGGAGATAATGTTGGAACACATCATGAGCATGGATGACATATGTAAATGTTGGGAGGTGTCGCAGCCTAAAATTTCAAGGATTAGCTCGAATTCAATGGAGTCATCACCAAAGTTTATTTTAATAGAAAAAACGTTGGGAAACCCTTAAGAATAGAAAAATGGTCTTTGAAAAGGTACGAGAGTCGGTTATGTGTAAGGAAGATATAAGTACCCAACGACATCCTTGAAAAACGGTTACTTATAATTAATTGTACAATAATTTCTGTTAACTTTAGAATAATTATTTCTCCTTATTAGTTAAATGTGAATAAAAAATTTTATAAATGCAATGCTGAAAAAAAATAGTACTTAAAATAGAGAGAGAAATAATTTTTTTTTTATTGTGCTTGACAAAAGTGTGATCTTGCTCCTACATATCTCCAAGTGCGATGGATAAATTAAAGCTACGTAGTTCTTGGGTAGAAAATGCAGATATATTGATTGTTTTTAATGAGAGTTTGTTTTGTTTGTTGATAAAAAAAATTACCTTGACGAAAGAAAATAAGTTTGTTTAATTTGAATAATTATTTTAAAATGTGAGTTTTAAGACTATCAAGTTGTACAACTTATGTCTAAAAAATTTAAGGATTAAAAAGATGTTTCATCTAGTTACTCCGTTTAAGAATATTTTTATTATTTTCGGTTATAAAAAATGAATTTTAAAACCACCAAGTTGTACAACTTGTGTCTTAACAACTGAAAGATTAAAAAGATGTCACATCTTATTAATCAAATTAAAAAATTGATTACATATTAATTTATTTATAAAAACGAGTTTCAGAACTATCAAGTTCTATAACTTGTATCTTGACAACTCAAAAATTAAAAAGATGTAAAATCTAGTTAATCTTTAATAAAAATTTATTTTTGTTTTTATAAGATTTAATATTTTGAAAATAAAAGGGTTGGACCTATTAAAGAGAAAAAATAAATAAATACTGGACTACAAAGTTAAAAAAAAAAAACACTTGGGCTTAGAGCCAAAACTTCCTTTTAGTATAACTAAAATAAAAGAAGAAAAAAAATATAAAAACAAAAGAAACCTTAATTCTAGACAGAAAAACAAAAAGAAAAAAAGAATATAAACTAGAAGTGAGGGGTAGGGGCGGCTACAAAGGGGAGAAACAAAGACGAAAAAGAAAGAAAGGAGGAAAAAGAAAGGAAATGAAATGAAGACGAAGAGGCAAATGAAAGGAAAGGGCAAAGAAGAAATGCGACGCATATGCTAGTTGCGCAACGGTGGTGGCCGGAGAAATCGTCGTCATTCCAACAGAGGCAGCGACTTAGGCCCATCTTTCTCTTTTTGGTTTGGTTTGCTTCTTGTTTGTTTTCCTTTTGGTTTCTCTTAATTTTTCTATGATATATTTATTTTTATTTATTTGTTTTGGATTTACAGTTTCTAATGTTGAAGATTGAAGGAGAAAAAATAACAAACATGACAATATAAGGTTTAAAGACCATGAGGAGGAGGAGAAAAAACAATAAGCATGACAAATAAGGTGTGAAGACCATGAGCATAGTTTTTGTTATTTGTATGTATATTGTATGTAATAGCAAAAAGAAATTATATATATAGAATATTAATATTAAAGAGATTTAGAATACCAATAGTTCAAATGTGCTTGTATCTTGTACTTTCTTCTTTCTTTACTACATTGTTTCTTTTCTATCTCTCACACTCGCTATTTGTTTATTTTTTATTTTATCTTCAGTCAACACAAAAGAACCCTCTCCCTCAGTTATGATTTGGGTTTTCTATTTATACTTACAAATTTCTTGTTAGCTTAAGAAAATGCCAAAACTTAGTAAAAGGATTACTCAATCAAGAGGAAAATGGTATATCATCAATAATGAAATCATTTTTTTCTCAATACTTCAAACTACCTTGCTGTAGTGGGGCTAATTCAAACAAATTCATCTACTACTCTATGTCTTACGGAGTAAATTACGAAGTAATATGTTCTATATCTTTAACATAGGTCGCTGCTGCATACAAATGAAATATAATAAAATATATGAAATTAAAATATAAAAAAAAATATTTAATTAAATATTTTCAAATTAAAATAACTAACGTACTTGACCAAACTACAATCTACTAACAACACGATACCAAAATTAAGGAAACATATCATACAATCATTCAAGATACCGTGTAAGTTTCTTGGTACACAATTTTGTTCTTGGAAAATTGAAAAATATTTTTTAAAATTATTGAAAAACTTTTTTCAAGTTTCTCGAAATAAATTGTTTATCGAGAAACTTTAAAAACCAAATACAAAACCAAAAAATTTTGAAAAGTTTATAACTACATTAATTTTCTTTTTCAAAACATAAACATTGTAAAGTTGTGTGTAACAGAAAACTTATAAATAAGTTTTCATGAACACAAATGTGTTTTGAAAAACTTAAAATTGAGATTTTTGAAAAACAAAAATATTTGAAAAACATAAATTAAATTTTCTAGAACATAATTAAAGATGATGAGTCGGTGGAAAAAATATTTTTGTTTTAATAAAAAAAGTAAAATAAGTAATTTGTGTAAACTATAAAAGTTGGAGTATAAGTGTAGGATATATGTTAAAATTTTCTCTCTTCTGTCAACTCAAACAAAAATAAGACCTTATTTTGTTTTTTTACAAAAATAAGATCTTATTTATGTTCATATTGTCCAATTGTATAAATGTTAACTTTTTCACCAAAACTAGGGTGAAGATAGTTATATGCATGTCATCTATTTAACCTATCCCATAAATCTATAATAATGTTGATATTAGGCAACTATAAAGAAATCAAAAGTAGTCATATTTTTTAAAAAGAGAAAAAGTTAAACTTTTAAAAGTTTGAGTACACAATTTTAAATACTTTTAATGAAACAAATTTATATTTAGATAATTAAAAAATATCATAAGGGCACTTGTTAGTATTTCCTTTTTATAATATTATCAAAATATATGTCAAAAAAATAAATAGGTTTAAATATGTCTTTGATCCTTGTAATTATAACATTTTTTTATTTGGGTTCTCGTAAGTTTTTTTTTGTTTGATTTACATTCATGCAGATACAGATTCATTCTAAAATGGTCCCTCATTCCAACTTCTGTTAAAAAAAAATTAACATTCTTAAGCTTTTTTAATAAGAAAACAAAAAATAAATTAAAAATTAAAAATCTAATTATTTTTTAAAAAGGTGACCAAAATTGAAAACCCTATTTTCTATTGTCTCCACAACCTGAAAAAAATTAAAACCAAATGACGGGTAAATAATAATAAGTGTACATAGTCGAAGGAATATAATGTATATTGAGACCCTTCTTACTTTGAGCATGTTGATGCAGGATATTCTAAGCATTCTAGTTCCCAATTATCTCAATCATCATAGAAGCAACCATCTCAATCATCAAAGAAGCAACCATCTCAATCCTCGATGAAACAACCCTCACAATTCTCGATGAAGCAACTCTCTCAATCTTCAACACATCTATTCTTGAGACAATTTCTTGATGTTATTCAACCATATATTGATGACATAATTAATGTTGGTGGAAATTGTGGCTATTGAGTTATTGCATCATTGTTTGGATATGGTGAGAAGTCATGATCTTTGGTCCACCATCATTTGGACCAGGAGATTAGTTTTAATGAAAGTCCCTATGATAGATTGTTCCCATAGTGCATTAAAGAAGTCAAAGATTCTTTGAAGATAACAAACTTGGGTGCTCAACCCCTAAAGAAATGGATGTCTGTCGCGGCCTAAAATTTCGAGTGTTTCTCGAATTCAATGGAGTCACCACCAAAGTTTATTTTAAAATAGGGAAAATATTGGAAAAAAACCCTTAAAAATAAATAAAAAAAAAAACATAAAAAATGGTCTTTGAAACCAAATTTTGAGTTCGGGAGTCGATTATGCGTAGGGAAGGTATTAGCACCCTACGACATTCGTAAAAAAAACGGTTACCTATAATTAATTGTGCAAAATTAATATTAACTTAAATAAAATTAATATTTTAAAATACAAGCTTTAAGACTATCTAGTTGTTCAACTTGTGTCTAAAAAAAAAATAAGGAGTAAAAAGATGTCACACCTAATTTAATCCTTTTAAGAATATTTTTATCATTTTTATTTTAAATATTAAGTTTTAAAATTGTCAAGTAGTACGATTTGTATATTAAAAATTTAAGGAGTAAAAAGATGTCACATCTAATTTAATCCTTTTGAAAATATTTTATCATTTTCGGTTTTAAATATTAAGTTTTAAAATTGTCAAGTAGCATAACTGGTATCCCGAAAAAATTTAAGGAGTAAAAAGATGTCACATCTAATTTAATCCTTTTGAAAATATTTTATCATTCGGTTTAGATATGAATTAAAAAAAAAACAAATTGTACACTCTGTGTCTTAACAATTCAAAGATAAAAAATAATACCACGTCTAATTTGAATAAATTTATAAGTCGATTTTAGATTAATTTACTAAAACATAATAAATGAATAAATAAACATATAAATGAATAAATAAATAAAGATAATTTTAGAACTCTTAAGTTGTACCACTTGTGTCTTAATCAACTCAAAAATTAAAAAATATTGCATCTAATTAATCAGATATATAATATTTGTTTGTATTTTTTTTATAAAAATTTAATATTTAGTTATGAAGCAAAAAGAGAAAAAATAAAAATTAACTTCTTTTTTAATGAAACAAAAATGTATTCTAAATGAGTTGGGTTTATAGGAACAGTTTCAAGCTAGAGCCCAGACCCAAGATTTAATTTAAAAAATAAAAGGGTTTTTTTTTAGTAAAACCACAATAGAAACCCTAGGTATTTAAACTAAAACACTAAATCAGAAAGGGACGCAGCAAAGGGGCAGCAAGGAGGCACCCGTTTCAGGTAAAAAAAAAAAAACAGGAGGAGGCTGAGAGAGGGAAACCGGCCGCGAGAGAAAAGAGGAGGACGAGTCCAAACGCGGCGACGGCGCTAAAAGGGATGATCGCCGTTTCGGTGGCGACGGCAAGGACGGTGACGGCGAGGACGACATCCACAGGTTCGATTTTTGGTCTGGTTTTCTTTTATTTTATTTTTTTAATCTTATTTTTACAAATTAAAATTTTATTTTTTATAACAAAAGAGAAAGTAAATGATAAACAAATTGATTATAGGAAAAATACCTTTGCGTTTACTGATACTTTGTCTTATATCTTCCTCTCTGTTTGTTTGGATAACGATTATGAAGTAAAATGAAATTTTTCTCTATTTGCTCCTAAGTTACTGTTAAGATAAATTTCAATTTTAGTGTTTTTTGTAACAAATCTCTCACCCAAAAAAAATCCTCCCTTTTCTGATTTTCGAAATCAAAATTTATAGGCTAAAGTGGTAAAATCTTTAGTTCATTAGATAAAATTAAGCTCTGGACAATGTACTGTTTTACAACCAAATTTAACTAGATTTTGTATTGTTCTTTAACAAATTTTAAGCAATGTATAATTAAGGAAAAAAATATTTTTCACATTTTCAAGGAGTACACAGATTTTACTAGTTTGTAGCATGTTTGTGATTTTGAAAATAAAAGTGTTGAGATGCTGAGATCTGTGTTGTTATTCTGCAAGAAATAGCTTGATGTGTGTTGAGTGTAATGAGGAAACGTGAACATGTTGCTGTGTTGGCAGGGTTGAGTTGAAATGTGACTCAGATCAGTTGGCATTTGTAGGGATTTGTGTTTTAGACCATTTGGTGGCATTACAGGGACTTTGTTTTAGACCAGGCATTTGCAGAGACGTGTTTTAGACCAAATAAAAGATGGCAGACCAAATAAAATAAAAAATTACATAAATATGTGACTAAACAAATAAAAAATGAAATAAAATTTGGCTAATCAAATAAAATAAAATTGGCATACCAAATGTGGCTAAAATAAAATTTATGATCATTTTTTTAGATTTTTTATAATAATTGTAAAATAATTATTACATATATTATTATATGCATATTTTAAAGTTATTTTAGTTAATAGGACAAAATTGAGGTACTACAGCTGCCCCTATTTAATTATTTTTTACTAGTAAAAGATAATTAAATATAGGTACGTAAATTTTGTATTGGCAAAATAAAAAGTGGATGGTTGATCGTCTTCGGGTTGGTTACCATGATCGTCTACGGATCGTCTTCGGATTGGTTACCGATGCGTAGATCGACATTAATAAAATGATGACGTAAATAAAATGATCGTCTTCGGATTGGTTACCGATGCGTAGATCGACATTAATAAAATGATGACGTAAATAAAACGATCGTCTTCGGATTGGTTACCGATGCGTAGATGGATAAAAATAAAATGACCGATGTAAATAAAATGATCGTCTTCGGATTGGTTACCGATGCGTAGATCAACATTAATAAAATGATGGTCTAAATAAAATGATCGTCTTCGGATTGGTTACCGATGCGTAGATCCACATAAATAAAAAGATCGTCTTCGGATTGGTTACCGATGCGTAGATCAACAAAAGGTTAATGATCGTATCCAGATTGGTTACTGGTGCGTAGATCAATAAAAATGTAGATGATCGTTACCTAGTAGGTAATGAGATTTGGATGTCAATAGATATTGGAATTTTTATTTTCTGGTGAATCCTGGACTTTTATAGTGCCGATGGATAGTGAAAATTGGGTTGTATTGCCAATAAAAGTTTAGCTTTGGATTGCCAATGGACATTGGGCTTATGCAGTGTTTTGTAGATCCTCGGTGTTGGGTGTCTTAGGATAATGAAAACTGAGATTTCGGTGTTAATGAATATTGGATTTTTGGTTGCCAATTGGTGTTGGGCTTTTGGTTGGGGTGCTAATGGTTATTGGACTTTTGGGATGTCAATGGACGTGGGCTTATACGTTGCCAATAAAGATTGAGCCTTTACGTTACTAATGGAACGTTGGGCTGTGGTTGAGATGCCAATTATAATTGGACTTTTCATTTGTAGTGCTAACGAAAATTATACTTTTTGCTTGCCAATGAAATATTGGGCTTTGGGGTTATAGGTGCCTTGTAGATCTTAGGTGTTGGATTGTAAAGGGTACATATTGTGGATGCCAATGAATATTTGGCTTTGGTGTATCAAAGTATTCTAAACTACCAACTAACGATGATTGTGGATTTTAGTGGATATTGGGTTTAAAGAGCCAATAAATATTAAGTTTAGGGGGACGCCAAAGAATATTGGACTTTGGGTTTCAGATGTCAATAAAATTGGACATTTTTTGTGTTTGCCAATGAAGATTTGACTTTGTATTTTAGTTGCCGATGAAAATTGGACTTTTTATTTGCCAATGAATTTGGGCTTTGGGGTGCCAATGAACTTTGGCCCTTGAGGTGTCAATGAAGATTGGGCTTAGTGTTGAGCTGCCAATGAAAATTGGACTTTTTGTTATTTTATAGGATCTTTAAGATGTCATAACTCATGTCCTAGAAATATAGGACTAGTTTTTGTTGCCACAACTAAATTTATCCATAAATTTTGCTTGTGATAACCAAATATCATGTACATTCAATAAGTTACCACAACTGAAACAAAGTATTATTCATAACCAAGCAAGATGTACATCTTGAAGGTTACTCCAATACGATCAAATCTTAATTTAATCGTCGAGTAGATTGTTTATTGGTCGATTTGTGCAAAATTTTAGGGGATTGAGTGGTATTTGGGCACTAATTTTGCGTGTCATTCGAGCATTGGGGTTGACGCGAGCATACGACATGCCATATAATTAGAAGATTGTGAGATCTTTAAACATGAGCACGATGCAAGGTGCATGAATTGCGTCAAGTTATGCATAGATGCATGAGGCGAGATGCATGATGTGATGCTAAAATGATGCATACATGATTAGTGCAAGGTGCATGGATCTGCATTCTATGATTGTATCTACTGATTCAAAAACTCAAGATGCACACCTGATTTTTAGATTTTTTTTTGTTATTATTGTTCATTTTTTAGAACATGAGGATGCAATGACCTTGTTTAGTGAGAAAGGTGTTTTTTGTGTAAGAAATGAATTTCTTGACTTGATCACTTCCTTGAAATTTTCAATATGTAAAATAACCTTGAACTTAAACTCAAACAAAATCAAGTTTACCATGTTTATGTTTATCATTATTTTCACTCAATTGTTGCAAATTAGTGTATCTTGATGATTGTAGTCTCCATCAATAGTTGAGTGAGTGAGGACTTCTTGGAAAAAATATGACCAATTATAGTTTTTTGACTACAGTCGTCGAATAATTTTCACCACCTTAGTCTTTTATTGAAAAGAACACCTGAAAAAATAATTTTTTTGGTCAAAGATGTTAACTGAAGATTGGAAAAGAATTCATAGATCATGTCAACTAACTTACATTATCTTTCTTAGAAGCATTGTTTTAATAAAGTGTGCATGACAATGCATTTAAGATAGAAAGACTTGGTTACGATCGTACCTCAAAAGGAGGACGAAATATTTGGTGGTAGATGGAGATACATGAATTTTGAAAACCCGGTAATTGCTTCAATCTCTGAAGGATGACATTGCTCTAATTTAGACTTAATAATTAATTGTTGTAGTCTAAAGAAAGTGGGATTACCTAACTATTCTCCACGAGCTAAGCAAGAAGGAATATAAAAGTGCCCCATCATGGAAAGATAGTGAGAGGATGTTGAGATGAAATGAGTGATTGGGAAAACAACATCAAAATTAGTTTTGTAGGAATACAAAAATGAAAGATGGAGGAGGTGCCCCATTTATGCAGTATGTGGATGATGAAAAACATTCAAATGATATATGGAGAATCAAAGATAATGAGTTTTTCTAAATTCGAAATTTAGAGATACTTAATCCTTGAATGAATGACGGAGAAATGCCTTTATTTTGGAATATACAAAATATTGTGTATGTGATTAGAAAATATGGTGAAAGGATTGCCGCAAGTTATAATTTTGGAAGGCACAATGTTTGAATGGGACAACAGTGGTGTTGCCCCAGCTTTAGAGTATCAAGTTGAAAGATTTCTCTTGTATTACGGGAGTTTTAAAGAGTGTGGAGAGAATGGGTTGAATGAATGAACAATTGTTTTATAGAATATATGAATATGAATGAAGGGTAGGAGTATTATCTCAATTGAATACTGAATGCCTCAATTTTGGCCCATCATTTGAAAGATTTCCCTTATTGATAAGTATGATAATTATCATTTGTTTATGTACAAAGAATTTGATCTCGTTGATGATCTTCATAATTTGGTCAAAGTGTTCTCTTTCTTTGAAAGAATCCTGAGCGTGCAAGTCCTTAAGGATTATTTTAGCATATTTCAAACAAGATTTGTAATTTTGTCCCAAAATTAAATAAAAAAAATCCAAATAATGAACAATCAATCATTTATCAAAATGAACCTTTTAGACATGTAATATGGTGAATGAATAAGAGGGTTATGAAGGAGAAAAAAAAAATGTATCAGGCTCAAATAATTATTCCAAGGTCAATTATGATAATGTTTTTTTTAGATCAAAGACTTACCTCATGGGGTACCAATCCAAAATTTGTATTGCACTTACTTTCAGGTTTTCTTTTATTTTTTTTGATTTTTTTTTTTCAGTCTCCTTTATGTATGGACTTTGACTGATAGACTATTTTAG
>JBBPBP010009778.1:8957585-8973348 GCA_037974735.1 Cicer chorassanicum | reverse complement strand
TTTTTTTTTTGCTCCTCATTAGAGAAAAAAAGAAAATGACTTCTATGAATGAAAATATGATAATGTAAGACTATGATGCAAATGTGTAGCAATGTTTCATAAATATGAGACTAACTGTTTAAATATTTAACCTTTTTTTTTAGATGATGCCAATATGAGGAATGATTTGAAGCCACATTTGTTTTGATGTAAAATGACAAGTAATACAAAGAGACACACATTAATGCTATTGAAAATGTAAATAATTTTCTCTTGATCATGGCCACTTTATTTTTCCCTTTTTTATTTTTATGGAATGTGAAAAAAAATTGATAAGGGAAGATATATACACAATCTGAGAAAAAAAAATGAGAGTTGAAGAAAAATGAGATTTTTGTTTTGTCCTTCTAGGAAGATAAAATTGGAACTCTATAAAGAAAAATGTTTCTTATTTATAAAAAAAAATACTGGTTTTTTCAACAAAGGATAATGTTGATTTGAATCTGGAAAAGGAAAATGCTCTCATTGTGACCTACATAGGTTTTGCTTACATTTAGAAGATTCAAGAGCTTTCTTAGTTGGTGACCCTCTCCCAAGGTGGCTCTATGATTTTGAATATGGATTCTAGAGCCATGGATTCCATTTTGAAATATTGTCAACAACAATAGGTAAACTATTAGAAGTGACAATAATTCTCAACAGAAATGAAACTCTAGGTGAAGTCTTCATGTTAACCAAACAGGATGTACATCCAGAAAGCTTACACTACACAACTTCAGACAAATCTTAAGTTTTACTCAAACCATATATTAAGGTCTCACTCAAGTGTGTGTAAGTGAATGTGTAGTGTATGAAGAGAATCACAATCCAAGATTGGAGAAATCTTAAAGTATATAAGCTTCTTAATTCGTGAAAACTTTCCTAGGTGGGCTCTACAGTCCTAAAAGTCATTGGTCTCTAGAGTCAAATACTCGTATTGAAACATCACTACAAATAGGAAGTACATCCAAAATGTAGGTATTTCTAATGGAGTCACACTCTAGACGAGGTCTTTGCAATAACCAAGTAGGATGTACATCCAAAATGATTACCACTCAACCTCTAACCTAACTCAAGCTTCACTCAGGCCCGGGTATAGGGTCTCACTCATAAGTGTGTGTCAAGTAGCATAACTGGTATCCCGAAAAAATTTAAGGAGTAAAAAGATGTCACATCTAATTTAATCATTTTGAAAATATTTTATCATTCCGTTTAGATATGAATTAAAAAAAAAACCAAATTGTACAGTCTGTGTCTTAACAATTCAAAGATAAAAAATAATACCACGTCTAATTTGAATAAATTTATAAGTCGATTTTAGATTAATTTACTAAAACATAATAAATGAATAAATAAATAAATAAATGAATAAATAAATAAAGATAATTTTAGAACTCTTAAGTTGTACCACTTATGTCTTAATCAACTCAAAAATTAAAAGATATTGCATCTAATTAATCAGATATATAATATTTGTTTGTATTTTTTTATAAAATTTTAATATTTAGTTATGAAGCAAAAAGAGAAAAAATAAAAATTAACTTCTTTTTTAATGAAACAAAAATTTATTCTAAATGAGTTGGGTTTATAGGAACAGTTTCAAGCTAGAGCCCAGGCCCAAGATTTAATTTAAAAAATAAAAGGGTTTTTTTAGTAAAACCACAATAGAAACCCTAGGTATTTAAACTAAAACACTAAATCAGAAAGGGAGGCAGCAAAGGGGCAGCAAGGAGGCCGCCGTTTCTGGTAAAAAAAAACAGGGAAACCGGCCGCGAGAGAAAAGAGGAGGACGAGTCCAAATGCGGCGACGACGCTAAAAGGGATGATCATCGTTTCGGTGGCGACGGCAAGGACGGTGACGGCGAAGACGACATCCACAGGTTCGATTTTTGGTCTGGTTTTCTTTTATTTATTTTTTTGAAATCTTATTTTTACAAATTAAAATTTTATTTTTTATAACAAAAGAGAAAGTAAATGATAAACAGATTGATTATAGGAGAAATACCTTTGCGTTTACTGATACTTTGTCTGATATCTTCCTCTCTGTTTGTTTGGATAACGATTATGAAGTAAAATGAAAATTTCCTCTATTTGCTCCTAAGTTACTGTTAAGATAAATTTCTGTTTTACTGTTTTTTGTAACAAATCTTTCACCCGAAAAAAATCCTCCCTTTTCTGATTTTCGAAATCAAAATTTATAGGCTAAAGTCGTAAAATCTTTAGTTCATTAGATAAAATTAAGCTCTGGACACTGTACTGTTTTACAACCAAATTTAACTGGATTTTGTATTGTTCTTTAACAAATTTTAAGCAATGTATAATTAAGGAAAAAAATATTTTTCACATTTTCAAGGAGTACACAGATTTTACTAGTTTGTAGCATGTTTGTGATTTTGAAAATAAAAGTGTTGTTATTCTGCAGGAAATAGCTTGATGTGTGTTGAGTGTAATGAGGAAAGGTGAACATGTTGGCAGGGTTTAGTTGAAATGTGACTCATCAGTTGGCATTTTTGTGTTTTAGACCAGTTGGCATTTGCAGGGATTTGTGTTTTAGACCAATTGGTGGCATTGCAGGGACTTTGTTTTTTCTTTTAGACCAGGCATTTGCAGAGAGGTGTTTTAGACCACAGAGACGTGTTTTAGACCAAATAAAAGATGGCAGACCAAATAAAATAAAAAATTACATAAATATGTGACTAAACAAATAAAAAATGAAATAAAATTTGGCTAATCAAATAAAATAAAATTGGCATACCAAATGTGGCTAAAATAAAATTTATGATCATTTTTTTAGATTTTTGATAATAATTGTAAAATAATTATTACATATATTATTATATGCATATTTTAAAGTTATTTTAGTTAATAGGACAAAATTGAGGTACTACAATGTCTATACCAGATATAGGTTAATGTTATTCTTGTCACGTTTAATCAGACATTCTCTATGACTTTCTTTCATAAGAGGGGTTTACATTCAAGATCGAAAATAAATGACCGTATCATATGTAATGGTTTTGCCACATTTCGTTATCTTTCTTCTCTGATTGACATGAATTCAAAACTAGCTTTTGTTTATTTTAACTCTGGTAGATCAAAATTATTCAGAGTGAATGAAGGCATTTCATTTGAAGATTTGAAAAGAAAAATAAAGGAATTACTCAAATATAGTGATAATAGGGATGTGGTTCATGTTGAATAATGTTTGCAGATCGATCCAAATGGATGTATACAATACAACCTTTTTAATCTTGCAAATGACGATGACGTAAAAATGATGTTCTCAACATTTGTTCCTTACAAAACAAAAGGACCAATCGAGTTAGATACTACGTTGCACATATCTATCAGTGCTATTATGGCTTCTTTGATTCCTCCCAAGAAAGTTGATGAAATATTTGTTGATCAACCATAATCACTTCGATGTTATGTTTTAATTATTTACTTCAATTTTATGTCTTTAGTTATCCCATTCGTTGTTATGTGTTTTCATCTTGTATTTTCTATAGTTGTTAAATTTCGTTGTTATGTCTTATTATATTTTTAATTTGGAAATAAACACTAATAGTAATAATAGTTATCAATAATAATAAGCTCAAACTTTGAATACAAATAACAATAAAAATATTCATCACAAATAAGAACAGAAACTACTAACTAGCGTCATCGTGCGCTAAATTTAAAGCTCTATAAAAATAATTATACAGTTCTTCGTTTGCATCGGCGTCATGTACTTCCAAGTCCTGATGTATAAAGGTCACTCGCGTGCTAAAGGGTAGATGGTTGTGAAGCAAAAGTTACAACCTGTAGTGGTAGTCAGGACATCAAACTCCGGAACATCGGCTACACCGTATAACCGCACTAAAAGTGGATGAGATACCTTATATAACCACTCTAAGTATGCATCATGACACTCTAATGGATATGTAGTTGGATGTATCATATTATGCAAATCAGTGACATGGCTTATATATCTTGTGCACTCCACATCTGCATCAGATAGTTTGTCAAGAACTAGAGGTGGCAGTGGTGGAATATGTTGAATATAGTCAAACTGTCTCAGAAACCTCTCTAGCAAATACATCACTAGAATACTCTACACAATCGAAGGTGACCAATGTATATCATGATATCGTTGAAGAAAACAATGTCTCTTTGATTCTCTGATGGTCTTCAGGTGACATCAACGGGTGTCTGGTCATCTATCATTTGTTTGTACTATGGGATTTTGTGGTTCCCCTATTTATAGCTACATATATTCATCCTAGCAATGCATTACACATCAATGCTTAGGTCTTCTCTTTTATAAATATTTTGAAAATATTTATATATCATAAAAATAAATTAATGATAATCATAAAATGAATAAATAAAAATCTAATAAATAATATAACTTATTACTTGCATAAAATACATATATCCACCCAACTACTTCGTCTTGTAACAACTGTCATATGAGAAGTAGTCATAAAGCGCGACGAATGCAACAGGACCCTAAGCGTACCTACTAGTACTTTCCAAATATCTAAATAGTTGAAGGTACTTCACATCAACTAATGCATGACTCTTATCTGCAAACATAGTACCCCTTGTCTTTCTAGTTGCATCTCATATCTCAGCATCAGGCACCCCTAATAAAGTTATGGAAAAATTTCATGTCATAACTTTATCTATGTCGGGCGATAGACCGTAGAACTCACCCCTAATTTGTATGCCTAATAGGTTGACAACATCATCCAAAGTAATCGTCATTTCACCAAATGGCCTGTGAAATGATGAAGTCTTCCGGTGCCACCTCTCCACAAATGCAGAAATGAAGATGTTGTCGATCAACTTCAAACTACTCCGGTGTAATGGGGCTAATCGGAAAAATTCACCTACCGCTCTATATCTTGCAAAGTAAATTGCGGAGTAAATTACAGAGTAATATGCTCTATATCATCAACATAGGTTGCTCATGCATACAAATAAACTATATGAAATTAAAATATAAAATGAAAATGATATTTAATTAAATATTTCAAAATTAAAATAACTAACATACTTGACCAAACCACAGTCTTCCAGCAACATGATATCGATATCATGTAAGGAAAGACATATCATATGGTTCTCAAAGATACCGTGTAAGCTTCTCTTTCTGCTGTACAACCCCATGCATATGGTCCTTTTTCCCTTCTAGCTGTACAACCTCCTCCATATACTCCTCAACTTCCCTCTTCTATCTATATAGAAGCCTCCTCGATATGCTCATCATCCTCCCCTTCTTGTACAAGCGAAGTATGTTCAGGCTCCTCCTGCACACCAACATCAGTCTACAATTATACATGCTTCTCGACTATAGGTAAATCCTCATGCTCTTCCTCATCATCTTTCTCCACTATAAATCGACGTTTCTTCTAGGATGTTGTTGGTCGAATCCTTACCGACAAAGGATCCATTGAAGATGATGAAGTATTAGCATCACGTATCTGACGCACTATTTTGCCATCTCGTCCTCTAGCACCAGCACCCATTGAAAATAAAAATTAAAAAGTTAGAACAAATAAATAAATTTTCAAAAAATTTAGGGTTTTCAAGTTTTTCGATACAAATATGTTTTTGGGAAAATTGAAAGAAAAAAATTCAAAACTATTGGCAAACTTTTTCAAGCTCTCCGAAATAAACTGTGTATCGAGAAACTTAAAAAACAAAAACAAAATTGCAAAACCAGAAAACTTTTGAAAAATTTCTCGTTACACTAATTTATTTTTCAAAATATAAACATTGTGAAGTTGTGTGTATCCAAAAACTTATAAATAAATTTTCTTGAACACAAATGTGTTTTTGAAAAATTTAAATTTGAGATTTTTAGAAAATAAAAATATATGGAAAATCTAAATTAAATTTTCCGAAACACAATTGATGAAGGTGGGGTCGATGGAACAATTATTAATTTTTATTTTAAAAAAATAAAATAACTAATTTGTGTAAATTATGAAAGTTGGAGAATAAGTGTTGGATACGTGATAAAATTATGAAAAATTGTTTTTGTACCCCCCCAATTAATGGTCTACCCCCCCAATTTGTTAAAAATCCAAATTTGCCCATCCCATTTCACCATTCAGTAAAAAGTAAAAAAAAATTTCTCCCAAAATTTCACTCATCAACGAAAAATCCGGTACGTATATGTTGTTTTCAAATTTCCGGTAGTTAAAATATAACTACCGGAAATTTCAAATCTTGTGCAATTTCCGGTAGTTCATTTACTGTACCGGAAATTTTGTCTCAAAATTTCCGGTACGTTATTTGTACTCCCGGAAATTTGTGGGAGTTGAAATTTCCGGTAGTTATGTTCACCGGAAATTTCAAATTTCCGGTAGTGTTGTTCACCGGAAATTTGAAATTTCCGTTAGGTTGTTCGTTTTTTTTTTTTTTTAAATTGTTAATTTTTAATTTTGTGTTTTGTTGACATAGGTATGGAAAAAAGACAACCAGTTTGTATAGATTTGACTGAAGCATTCACAACCGATCAAATTTTTGAATCACGGGAAGCTGTCGTATCATGGGCAAGAGAGGTTGGTCGTCAAAATCGGGTAGCTGTTATCATAATTCGATCCGATGTAGAGACAGGAATGAGAGGAAGGAAATCTAAATTAATTCTTGGTTGTGATAGAGGTGGAAAATATCAGTCAAATAAAAGTGAGTCAGGTACTTCAACAAAAAGGTGTGGTTGTCCGTTTAAAATTCGATCCAGACCATTGAAAAATGATGAGGCTGAGGGATGGATTATTAGTTTAGTGTGTGGATTTCACAACCATGAGTTAGTGGCTACTTTTGAGAATAATGCATTTGTGGGGCGCTTAAACGATGAAGATAAGAATCATGTTGACGAACTGACTAAGTATCACGTTGCACCGAGGCATATACTGTCATCTTTGAGGGATCGAGATCAGGATAATGTGACTAGTATCTATCAAGTTTATAACCGTCGAACCACCTACAGAAAGAATTTGAAAGGACCTAGAACTGATATGCAACATCTGTTGAAGTTACTTGAAGCTGAGAAGTATGCATGTTGGACTAGGACGCACGGAGACTCGAACATTGTGAGGGACATGTTTTGGACGCATCCAGACTCCATAACTTTGTTGAACATGTTCCATTATGTGTTGATCATGGATAGCACCTACAAAACCAACAAGTACAGGTTACCATTGTTTGAAATTGTTGGTGTAACTTTAACTGGGTTGACATTCAATGTTGCATTTGCTTATATGGACAGTGAGCGTCAAGAAAACTTCTGTTGGGCATTGGAGAAGTTAAAACAGTTGTTTCTTGCAAACACTGCATTTCCTCAGGTGATTGTCACTGATAGAGAACTTGCCTTGATGAATGCAATTGAAGTTGTATTTCCATCTTCAACAAATTTACTTTGTCAACTTCATATCAATAAAAATGTTGGAGCAAAATGCAAACAATATATACTGAAGAAAGATATGCAAGAACCCATTCTTGAGGTGTGGAAGAAAATTGTTTATTGTTCTGAAGAGAAGGAGTATGAGGAAATGTTGCAAATGTTTGAGCAAGCATGTGTGGATAATATTATGTTCTTTGACTACGTCAAAAACACATGGTTGATTCCTCACAAAGAAAGATTTGTTGAAGCATGGACCAATCGAGTATTGCATCTAGGAAATACTACAACCAATAGGTACGTCATTAAAACTTTAATTTTTTTGTTATATTTATACTTATATATGATTAATTTTGTTTATATATGATTAAACATGTATGATTTTTTGGTTATATTTATACTTATATAAAATTTTGTTTATGTTTGAATATTAGGGTTGAGTCTGCTCATTGGTCGTTGAAGAAATTTTTGGAACATAGTAAAGGAGATTTCTGTAAGGCATGGTCTGGTATGCATGACATGTTGAAGTTCCAAATTATTAAGATCAAAGGTTCATTTGAGACAAGTAAGGGTCGTAGAGAGCATATACACAACAATCCATTCTTTGAGAATTTGAATTGGGTTGTATCGAAGAACGCTTTAGTTGATATTGATGATGAGTACAAGAGAGTCAGGTATGTCGGTAACGACAAAGCTGCATGTGGTTGTACAATTAGAAACACTCATGGATTACCGTGTGCATGTGAGTTGGCACGGTACAAGTTGAAAGGTGTTCCAATTCCATTGGAGGCTATTCATATACAATGGAGGAAATTAACCATGAATACTGATAAAGAGAAAGAACAGTTGCAAAATGATTCGGAGTTGGACATTACATGTGAGATGAATGTTATTTGGAAAATATGGAAAACACTAAATGTTGTTGGAAGAAGGGCATTGAAGAGCAAGTTGCGTGAAATTGCATATCCAAAAACAACATCAATGTGTGCCCCACCATCTAAGATCAAAACAAAAGGTGGTGTGAAGAAGAAAAAAGGCAATAAGCCGAATGGATTTGATGTATATCGCGACCCTTCATTTTTTGAACATGTTGATGCATCCCAACAAGTCTCCCAGCAAGCATCCAAACAAGTCTCCCAGCAAGCATCCAAACAAGTCTCCCAAGCATCCAAATAAGTCTCCCAAGCATCCAAACAAGTCCCTCAGGTTAGAAAATATTTGGATGAATTTCCTGCTTTAATTCATCCATATATTTTAGCAGATGGAAATTGTGGATATCGTGCTATTGCTTGTTTACTTGGCCATAGTGAAGAAGCTTGGAGCATTGTGCGTCGACAGTTGTATTTGGAGATTAAGTCCAAACCTGATTTATATCTTGCGTTATTCAAAGAACGTTTGCAAGAAGTGACTGACTCTTTACTTGTTGATGAATTGGGAAACCAACCAATGGAAAAGTGGCTGAGCATTCCAGATATGGGTTACGTGATAGCAACAAAATATAATCTCGTGCTTGTGACATTGGCAAAAAGTTTTTCTTTGACTTTTTTCCCATTGACGGGTGCACACAGTGGAGACTTATCACGTGATCGTATTATCAGCATTGGTTTTGTTAATAACAGTCATTGGGTTCAGGTTAAATTGAGTGCAACATGTCCATTACCTCCACTAGCATGGCATTGGAAGGAGCACCGTAGTGATGAGTTTACATCATGGGCTGTAGCATATGCAGGACGTCTACAACATTGGGGTTCATTAGAATTAGAGGGTACATCAGATTATATGTCTTTAGCAGATGATTGACACTTTTGTAACAAGTTTTACGTTAATATATGTTGTTTTCAGTTAATATAAAGTTTTCAATACATGTTATATGTTGTTTTCAGTTAAGCAAATAACACAATTAAGTCTAAACAAAATAACACAATAAATATAAAGTATAAGCAAATAACACAATTAAGTCTAAATAACAAAATAAATGGAACCAAATAAGTATTAAAACTAAATAAATAAAAATAAGTCTAAATATTACAAATATTACAAATAAGTCAAAATACTACTGATAACTGCCTCCTTTTGAGATGTACAAAGCCTTCTCTAATAAAGCACGCATGTCATCATCACCCGGTAGTCTGTCTAAATCTAAACTCTGCTGTATCAGACCACCGACGTGTTGACACCGTGTATACCACTCCCCGCGACTCTCACTAGGACCAGGAACATCACTAGGACCTCCAGCATCAGTATAATCCCCGCCATGACTAGGACCTCCAGCATCTGTATAATCTCCGGCATGACTAGGACCAGCAACATCAGGACCAGCAGCATCTACAGCAACGTCAGGGGTCATCCTAGGATGAGATATCCTATAATACCACCGGATGTACCCCTCAACAGTCTGATGTGGATATGTAGCCCGATGCAATACTGCACGCAGGGCTCGAACAGAGTTCTTGTACATACCCCATTCGACATCCACATCACGTACTACAAGCAAAGGTGGTGTACGAGGGATATGCTGAATATATCCAAACTGTCGGATGCACCTCTCTGGTAAATAAGGTACCATAGTGGCACACCAACGAATATGTCCAGTAAATAACGAAACAGACTGAAACCGTGTGGTAGAGTCCTCATCGTAATTTATTGCCCATATTACATCAGAATCCCACAAAGCTTCCAACTTCGCTCTGTAGTAAGACACGTCCCCGGATGTTTGTTTAGCAGTCCACCGAAACATCCGAGGCATGCAAGACATCGGCTCATTCAATTCCCTTTTACAGATATGAGGAAAGTGCTCATATATCCAAGTCTGTAAATAATAAAAACATACAAATAATTAATAAAACAATAAAAACATACAAATAATTAATAAACCAATAAAAACATATCAAATAATATAATAAGTATGTAAATTAATATAATAGTACCTGCAAAAGGGATAAATATCCACCGATCTGCCTCGTTGCCGGTAGAGTGCTGTCTCGTAGATAGTCATACAACACAACAAGTGTTGCAGGTCCCCAGGCCCATCTGCCACATGTCTCGAGATCGTGAAACAAGAACAAATATTTAGCAGATACAAGTGTAAAACTTTTATCTGCTAATATCGTACACCCTACTAAATGTAGTAGGTATGCCCTGGCTGCACAATCATATCGGCCCTCACGCAGCTGTGTAAAAAATATCGACTTCAACCACTCAAAGCTGTATGATGGACCTCTGTTAATCCTAGTCTCTGCCACTGCTTCTTCAACGGTCACTCCTAATAATTCCACAGCAGCAGTAATAGCCAGGTCTTCACAGAAATTAGCTAGAGGGGTGAAGAACTCACCACGACATGGGATGCTGAGTAGACCCCTGACATCGTCCAGAGTGATGGTCATTTCACCAAATGGCATGTGAAATGAGCTGGTCTCAGCATGCCATCTCTCAGGAAAAGCAGATATAAGATTACCATCGATCATACTCAGACTACATCGCTGCAGAGGACGTAGTCCGGATATAGTAATCCATCGATCAATCTCAGCAGGTAATATAGCTCTAATATCAATAAATTTTGCCTGCTTCTTCCCATTTGAGACGACTTTAAGGGCGCGTCTATCCTGTTTAATTACAATAAATAACAAACAGACAATTTATTTAAATTTTAATAATGAATATAAAACTTAAATATAACAAATTATACTAAAAATATATTAAAATAAATAAATAAATAACTACATAAATAATCATAATAATAAATAATTAAAATAATAAATAATATTAACTAATAATAAATATTATTAACTAACCTGCCCATTCCAAATTTTAACTGCTATGTGGTCCTCGTAATTCTTCAAAACAGATAAATCATACGGACCACTAGGAAATAATGGAGCATCAGCATCAGGCAGCTCCTGATCCTCCTGCTCCTGCAGCTCGTGCTCCTGATCCTGCTCCTGCTCCTGATCAGCAATATAATCATCGTGATGCTGATCATGATCCTGCTGCTGATCATGATCCTGCTGCGGCTGATCCTCCAGCTGATCCTGCTGCTGATGATATTCCTGCTGAATATCTATTTCTTCCATACGCCTTCTTCTCTTCTCAACAGCCGCTCTCCTATTAGACTGCGTAGGCGGCCGAACTCTAGAATGCTCACCACTGGTTCCACTGATTTTAGCTCCTCTGTTCCTCACTATAAACAATACAGTGAAAAAAATTAATCACAAAACACATAAAAAATAACAAAAATAGAAAAAAAAAAAAAAAACTACCGGAAATTTGAAATTTCCAGTGAACTGCCTGGAAATTTCAAATTTCCGGTAGTTCAAAATACATACCGGAAATTTCGTTTGTGAAATTTTTGGGAGTTGTTCCCGGAAATTTGAAATTTCCGGTGTTGATATGTGAACTACCGGATTTTTCAAATTTCCGGAAAAACTCCCGGAAATTTCACAAACGAAATTTCCTGTATGTATTTTGAACTACCGGAGATTTCAATGAATTTGAAATTTCCGGGAAAAACCAAAAATTCTCACACTCACTTTTTCCGGAAATTTCAATATGTGGGGGGTGTGTCCAACTTTTGTCAATTTTACTGAATTTGCAGAGGCATTTTAGTCATTTCACACCTTATTTTTTAAAATGGGGGGTTGGACCATTAAACGGGGGTACGTAAAATAATTTTCTAAAATTATCTGTTGACCCAAACAAAAAAATTAAGGCCCTGTTTTGTTTTTTTACAAAAATAAGACCCTATTTATGTTCTTAAATATAGTCCAATTGTATAAATATTAACTTTTTCACCAAAACTAGGATGATGATAGTTATATCCTGTTATCTATTTAACCTATCCCACGATTTTATAATAATATTATTGATATATGCTAGACACTTCTTAAAAAATGAAAAGTAATAATATTTTTAAAATGAAAAGAATTTAAACTTTTAAAAAACTTTGAATACACTTTTAATAAAAATTGATGTTAAACAATTGTTAACATTTCTTTTTATAATATTATCAAAAAATTATATTTCAATATATATTGAAAATTATATTTCATATCCCTTTTATTATATCTATTTCTCATTTTATTCAAACTATGTATTTAATTTGTGTTTCAAAATACTTAAAGTAAATTTAAATTAACACAAATGGGAACTCTATAAAATAATTGGGCCTCCATTGAGTGATGAGTTCTTGAAGATCAACTCACATCTTTCATGTGGCTAAATCACCACCACCTAAAAAGTTGTCCCCACTCTCTCGTCCAACCAATACCATCACACAAAACTCAAAATAAAATTCTTTTTTTAAAATTAAAAACAAAGTATTTAAAGATTTTATCACCTATCATTAAAAAATCCAACTTTATTTTGAAACGGATAATAACGAACACATATGGCTTGCAATTCAACACCCCTCTTATCACCACCAACAACCACCACCGTCGCAACCATCAACCACCACACACTCCTCCAACCAATCTTCCCAACCAAAAAGCCCAACTCAAACCGTCGACTCACCACAAAACTCCACGTGTCATCCTCTCCAACAAACAAACCAACAACCGCAACAACCTCATCCACCACACCGCAAAAGCCCAAATCAGAAGAAACCATCTTCTTCGACGGTGGGGCCCACTACGGTGACCTCATAACAAACCTCTTACTGGGCTTCACTCTCGTATGGCTGCCCTTAACATTAGCCGCAGTTTCACGGGCCCTATATCTTCGTTACAGGTTCACTAACCTTAGAGTTACCGTTATATCGGGCTTAACGGGCGAGGACAGAAGTGACTTTTCGTATAATGTGATAAAAGATGTTCAGGTTGTTCCTCGTTTCATTGGTGAGTGGGGTGATATTGTTATCACTTTGAAAGATGGTACTAAAGTTGATCTTAGGAGTGTTCCTAGGTTTAGAGAAATTGCTAAGTATTCTCTTGATATGGCTAAGATCTCTTCTCAGGTTTTGAATCAAAATGATCCTAAAGGATTTTGATTCTTTTATATCCGTACAGGTATTTCAAATTTCTTTTTCTATACATATGTGTAAATTTTATTGTTAGTAGTAATTTTAACATGATGTAATGAATTTTGTTGTGTGTAACATTTTTAATTCAATGATATTGGAATTTGAGTCAACAAAAATTTATGGAATTCGAGTGATATGGTACTGAAAATTTTGAAATCATAGTGACAAAACTGTTGTTATATCTAATGTTTGTGGTGTTGGAAATGATGCTGTATTTTTACTTAAATATGAGAAAATTTTCAACTTTTATAACATGAGTGACTGATTGAGTTGAGTTATTGAAATATGTTGCTTGAAATGAAATTGGTGCCGATAGAAATGTTACTCGGCAAATAAATGTTAGGTGTGAAGCTATACCAATTCATCTGCTAAGCTTGAACTTCTGGTATAATTGGTGCGTGGCAATTGAAAAAAATTATTAGGAATAGCATAAAATTAAAGAGGTCCCTTTTTTCCTGGCTTGTTCATAAAGGCAAACTTAAAATTGACATTAGGATTGAGGAATTGCTGAGAGTTAGTTATGTCTCTTAGCAAGTTAGTTGATTCTGTTTTTTTTTTCTTTTCTTCTTTCTGCTTCCAAATTCACAACATGACTTGTTAGTATGTTACCAAGACCACTGTCATATTTATATGCTAGCATTTTTTTGTCTCTTATATTTCTAGGAAAAGAAACCATTGTGCTGATAAGCTCGCTTACCATGATTTCTCTATTTTTGGTTTGTATTGGTTAGAAATGCTGCCACGTTTAATTTGGGATGACTTTTGCCGTAATATAGCAAAACTTCTCAATTTCCGTGCTGCCATTGTGCTGATAAGCTTGCTTACCATGACTTCTCTATTTTTGGTTTGTATGTAGTTTCACAACAAAGGTCCTTTTGCCATCATATATGGAAAAGGGTATGTTCATATTTGACATGGATATTAGTTGTAGTGTATCATGGTCTTACAAAGTGTAGCTAGTATCTTCATAGATTATGATTTCCATTGGTGTTTCAAATAGAATGACCTGTAGGAATATTAAATCCTAAACCAAAAACACACTTATTAATTAGAAATCAGGTTTTAGGGTTCCCCAAAAATTGTGAGGGTTGGGTAACTGCTTTGATCCCATGAAATGATTGTCAACATTAGGTGTAGTTCTGTGTTATTACTAGAAAAAGTTGAATTAGGACAAATCTAGTTGGTAAAAAATCACCTCAAATTCTATAAGAACTTGTATTCGAATCTCGCTGCCGATGCAAGGACTTCGTTATTGAGTAAAAAATCAACTTAAAGCCTGTAAGTGTTCAATGAGCCTTAAGGATTCTCCTGACCCTAGTAAATTCAAAAGATCCAATTCGCCTAAACATTTTTCTGGAGAAAAAAAAAGTTGAATTAGCAACATAAAATTTAGAGAAGGAATAAAATAAAATCTGTCTCTAATTTTGCTTCAACATAATGCAGGGTACAATGGTTGAAAATTTGATCCCTCCAAATTTCTCAATTAGTGAAAACAATAGAGAAAGGGTTCTCACTTTTCCACAACTAAGCATGTTTGCTAAGTGTTACAAGAAACTTTAGATTGGTTGATTATTAATGATAAAAGTATAAGCACGTAGAAGATATTTCTTGTTTCCAAATATGTATCAACTAAGAAATATTGTGAAAGCCTTTGCCACTTTAGCTTAATCTACATACTTAGTCTTCAGTCTAATGAATAAACTTAAAATGTTTGAGTTTGCTAAATTTACCTTTAGCTTGAAGTCTATTCCTCAAAACTTTCATTTTTTTAGTGTTGTTTTTACAAATCTTTTCTTCAAGTCTATGAAGTTCTTATAGACTTGCTCTATTTTTTTCATTTTATTTTGACCCTTCAATTTTAAAATCCCACGATTTTGGTCCCTCTAATTTGTAAATTGTAACTTTAACCCCTTTTACAAATGATTGGCCTCTTGATTTTGACTCGGTCAATGCTGACGTAGAAAAAAAAATATATATATATATATATATATATATATATATATATAATTTATGTGGAATATATAACTCATTTTTTTTAACGTTGTCACTTTCTTTTTTTTAAAAAAAAATTGACTAAAATATAATTTTGGTCTTCTATCTAATATTTATTTTGGTCCTTTATCTTTTTCTTTTATTTGTTTTGGTCATTTATCTTTTTTTTAATCATTTTTTGTTCCTTATCTTTTATATAATATTCATTTTAGTCTTTAATAAATTAACAAATTTGTATAATTTTGCAAATGATAAAAGAATGAAACGATTATTAAGTAAAAGATAATGGACTAAACAAAAGATAAATGATCAAAACGAATTAAAAAAATATAAAAGATTAA
>JBBPBP010009778.1:8935852-8949727 GCA_037974735.1 Cicer chorassanicum | reverse complement strand
AAAGTGCCTCATTAACTATTGATCATTAATAATTGCAATAAATGCACATGTAATATAATGACTAGAAAGTGGCACACACAATATTGATTTGAGGTTAATTGGAAAAAAAATATTTGAAAAAAACTTTCTTATGACTTATATATTTATTTTTTTTGTCTATAAATAGAGAGAGAAATACCATTTAAAATTTACAATTTTTTAAATTTAAATTTAAAATATGATATTCAACTTAAAAATATTAATATTTGTCGATAAATTTAAACTTAAAAAATAAATACACTTATTTTATAAAAGAGTAATAGGAAAGAGATTGGTTATTTATATTAAGGTCCCAGGAGGATGTGTGATGGAATCATTTATTTGGCAGACATGAACTTCAGCTAAAATAGGCTTTAAAAAGAAAAATGAATCAAGACCACCTACCCAATTCAATCATATAATTCTCTCCATTCCATTCCTCTAAGTTCTGACAAATTTAATGAAAGTAACCTGTAAAAGGGACCAATCATCACATCCAGCTAATACTCTTGCCTCACTTAGTCCTACAATGCTACAACAAAGGAACATTGATTCTTTGTTTGAGATTGCATGTTGTGTAGCTATTGCACTATACCAACTTGAAATGTACTTGCAATCCTTTGATTCATCATAATTAAAAATTAAAGATGTTACACTTAGGTGGGGTTGAAATAGGAAGGTGTGCACCTTTGAACAAAGGGTTGGATTTATTTACTTTGTGCAATCCTATTTGGAGACACCTTCCTGGAAATTTCTGTATTCGTTTGAGAGTGCCTTGGTTTTTTTTTTTTTTTTTTTTTTTGGTACATTGGTCCTAGTACATTTCACCTTCATCAATCTGACATATCTAGCATTATATTGTTGGTTTCTTATAAAATAAATCCCAAATAATCATAATAATTGAGTTTCCTTGTTTACTCTTGTTTATCTTCATTTGAATTAAAACAGGACATGTACCATTAATTATTTTCTTATGAGATGATGATTTAATTGAAATAAATGTTATGTAAAGTATTAATTATTTTCTTATGAGATGATGATCATGCCCTAATATTTATTTATTTTTTTATAAAAAATGGTCTCAGTGTGTAAGGAAGGTTTAATATTAATATGAATACTTAAGGATGTGAGATTGGTAGGGATGGAAATTACAATATTTAAAAGAAATAAAATGATTATGTGCTTACAAAGGATGGAAAGAAAATGCATTTGGCCACATTAAAATGATAAGGATATGAAAGTGCAATATCACGAGTCCAAACAAAACCATGTTCAATTATTTTACTTTCTACTTTCTCTCTAGCAAGCACTAACAAGTGAAAATCAAAAACACTTTCACCCCTTTTCATCTCCACTCTCTAGCTACCTAGTTCCTAATCTAGTTTTCATCTTATCTTTTTGCATTTCTTACCAAACACACTCTTTATAGTGATCAAATGATACTATATATATATATATATATATATATATATATGAAAAATATTATTAATACATTATCTAACACATATATATACTTCTTGACACACATCTTTTTATTAGTTGAATTTTTAAATGAGATTCACTAAATTATGTGAGACCCACATAAATTTTTGTGGATGTCAAATGAATTTCTTCCAATAAAAAAAATATATTCATAAATATATCTTAGAGAATATATCATTAACATTTTTCATTATATATTTTGTTTCAAAACAGATGCATAAATCTACCGATTAATTGGGAGCATTTTTTCAGAAAACAAGTCACTTTTATCAAAACTAATAACATTTAATACTTCTTTATTCTAGGTCCCTCCTATAAAAAAACAATAAAAATAATCATGATTTTAAATTGTGGTTTATAATGCTTGGTACCACAATATAACAATTTTAAAAATCTCTACAATGACATTACAACTGCAATTGCGATTGCATTAATTATATTTTACTGCAGTATAACATTTAACAATGCAACTGCAACCACGCACAACCTCAACTCTATTTAAAATTATTGTTCACGAAGGATCTAGAGGATCATTAAGTTGAGTTCTAGAGCAATCACAAAAGTAGTTTAGACACAATATTTTCATCCAAAATGTTAAAACATTAGGTAGGTATATGGATTTTCTCACTTATACGATGTTCAATATCTATTTTTTCATCCAATGTAATACTTTTACTCACATTTGATATACTAACAAAAATTGTAAAAGATTGGTATCATAAATGATTTTCCAAAATTACAATGAGAATGCGATTTTGTCAAAACTACACTTTAAAACCTTTTATAAAAATCACAGTAACGCCGTAAATCTTAAAAAACAAAACTATTGTGATATCAAATATGCATACCATATCGCAATCATGATTAAATGGTCAGTGTTAATTAAGAGAAAATATTTTACACAAGTGGTTGTAATGCTAATCTATCTCCTTCAAAATGTTTGAAGTGACAAAGAAAGAAAGCCAAGTCCAACACTTGGTCATTCCCATACTTTCCTCATCAATGTCTATCCTCATATACACTCTGTCAGTGCAAAAGAAAAGGAACAAAATGGACCAACCTCAAGTTCATTAAGACTTTTGACCATGTTCTAGCACTCTTCATTTTTTATTCTTTAAAATATATAAAAAAGAAAAATTGGTTTGTAGTAAATAGTTTTATAGTAATGAAAAAAAAAGAGGTGATGTCAAGTCATGTGTGAAGCAGAGAATTGCCTGGCTCATGTGATATGAGCTGTTTTTATAAGTGTTTGCATCTTTATTGAAAGATGCTAAAGAGATAGATAGACCCATTTGGAATATGACAGAATGTTTTTCATTCTCAGTTTTTTCTTTGACACTTTGCAGTTCTGTTCTGTTATTAGGCCCCCTACTCTCTCTCTCTCTCTCTCTCTCTCTCTCTTTAAAGCTTATGTCAAAATCATATCCAATTGAGTACTAAATCTTTGTTAACTACCACACTTCATCGACCTTCATCAATTCTTAGCTTATCCAACCATTAATTCCTTACATTATTCACAACGTATATATAATTTTAAAATACGGTCCGCAACAACAATTGCAGTCGAATATATAATAATTTTAGAGGTTTTTGTAATTGCATCACAATTGCAATTGTAACAGCAAACAACGCTATATTTGATTGCATTTTATGTTAAAAATCATAAGATCATTAGAGTTGAACATACATCTCATACCGAAAATAAATTTGAAAATTTTGATCAAAGAAATTTCTTTTAAAATATTTCATATTGAAGATTAAACATAAATTAAAAAAATACATGAAGTATTTTATATATAACTAGTAGAGCCTTAACAAATGAACTCCCTCTAATTAACTTTATTATGTACTAATAAATCATTTATTTTATATCTAATCTTTTAACATTTTATAAATTAAAATGTTTGCATCATCTACTAATAAAACATAAATTAGCGAGAAAAATTTAAAGACGAAAAACTTCAATTTTTCCTTCACTAATTTTTGTAAATAGTGTAGTACAACTTTATGATATAATAACACCTATTAAGTTAATTAGTTACATGTAGTTAGAACACAGAGTACAACTCCAATTTAAAACACCACGTTGCCACTTGATAAAAACATAGTTATCTAACTAACATCTACCTAAAGATATATTAATCAAATAGTATTATGGCTTAATTTCTAATTTTAGTTTTTTAGTTTTATTTATTCATTAAATTGATTATTTATCTTAAAATTTAACAGTTTTTGTTTATTCCTTGAATTTTTTAATTAAAAAATAGTGATGTGACATATCATACGATATATTGAATGATATTAATGTTCATGAAACTGCAATAAAACTCTTTAAAAATTTTAATTTCAACTTCTAAAATTATTCATTTTTATAATTTAATTAAATAATATATAAATATTTAATGCATCTAAATCATTTTGTATGATGAAGTTGTATGAAACATCATTTAAAATTTATCAAATCACAATTATTAGATAAAAAATATGAGAGAGAAAACTAAATTGTTGAATTTTAAAATAAATAAAAAATCAATTATGTCGTATTGATAAAAATAAAAGAAAAATACTGCAATTAAACTTAATACTATAATGATAATAAATTTGTCTCTACTTAGGTGACTATTTCGTGGCCAATAAGAAACTTCACGATAGGTCTATACCGAAAATACTGTAATGGTGGTTTGAATTTGAAGAGGTGTAAAAATGTCACTTTCTAATACAAGACCAAAACATACTTTCTCTGTTTATTGTGGATTATTGGATTCCCCTAACTTCTAGCATTGTCTTTCAATGAATTAAATTATGTAGTCTTAATCTTTATGTTTGAATTTCAAACACATCAGTAGGTAGCTTAAGTTAGCCTCGTGTAACCATCATCACAAAATCTCTAAAAGAGCAAAAATTTATGTAACATTGTTCAACAAATAATTTTGTTTACCTCTGCACATTCAAGGTTTTAAATCTACAACGCAATCATTAATATTGTAAAATATTATGCAGTCACTATTAAAATCGTAAAAACATAAAAAAAAAATAAATAAATAAATTTGATGTTGTTATTATTATCGTATTAAAATCTTGAATATCATGAACTAGTGAACTATAAAAAATTTATTTCAAAAGTTCATTTTGAATATTTTTTTTCCAAAGATTTTGAATATCATTATGATATGTTATATATATTAAAAAAAATTAAAATACGACAGAAATTTAAAGACGAAAATAGGTAAAATTTATTTATAATTCTATCATTAGGTGTTAGTAACGACCAATTTCGACAATAATTTTTTTTTATTTCTAATTTCTATGGTTATTAATTAAACATTTTATAGTAGTGTATATATATATGAGCACCCATCACAATAAGTAGAAAGGGAGAGTGACAAGATGGGTGTATGATTGCAATATATAGTGGTTTAATGTTTTCTGCACAGAAGCTTCTCTATCTTAGTTACGTGAAAACAGTAACATAATTTGAAGCACAATAAGAGTTATGTTGAAAGCAAAAATGTACACAAGAGATTGGATGGGAATATTAATTATTATCTAAAAAGTGACACAGCAAAAAGAACCAAACTATGAGAATATAAGGAGAATGGCATAGGATTCCTAAACCTTTTTCTTTTACAAGAGCGTGCTAAGTGTAGAAAAGTGATGTGAAAAATAAATCCACATACCCAATTGAAAAGTATGGTTCCCACAAGGAAGTAGGAATCCCAAGTAGATTAATTCCAACATCTACATAAAGATATAAATAGATATAAAATGTTTTTAATACAATATGACATGAGCTTCAAATTCTGTTCCACACGTGGGACCTTTGTTCCTTTGTTTCTTTTTCATATGGGATCGTTCAAAGAATATTTTTTTTAATACATATTAGAAATTGAAATTATAGAAAAGGAGGATTTTAGTAGGGACATTTTTTTTTTATTGTGCTTAAGTTATTTCATTTTGATTTCATGTGTCTCATGTGATATCCATTTATGTTTTTATTCACTATTATCTTAAAATAAGATGAAGGGACATCAACAAACATTTCTATAACAACAATGATTATTTAGAATAGTTTATTGGTCCTTTTCATTAATTTTATATTGTTAATGGTCCCTTTAATAAATATTTTCTCCTTCTCCAAATAGGCCTAAGTGGTTTTGCTTTCGTTTGGCCAATTAGATAATATTGGAAGTCTCCGTAGTCTTCCATTGGCAAGAAAAAAGTGATACAATTTAGTTATCCTTGTTAAGGTAATTGATTTTTTTTTTACTAATTGTTAAGGTATAATTCATATTCATATCTAAATAGAGAATAAGATAAGTTATAGGTCAAACCATATCATATAAAGTTATAGTATGTGTTCGTCTTCAATTGTTTAACATTTTATTTTTTTTTTATATTTTTCTCTTCTTATTACATTATTAATATATTACATCTATCGCATTATTTTTTCTATTCTTTTCTATTTCTTTCTTTCGATGTATATAATAAGTGTATGGATGTCTATGAAACATTTTTCTATTATATATTACCTCTATCTTATATATAGGACCACATTAATCAAATATAAGAATTAAAAAAATTTATATTAATATTAAATTTATTGACAATTAATATAATTTTTATTATTATACTATATACGATATAGGAATATTTTTTTTCGTCACTAAAAAACTAAAACTTCTTACATTTTGGTTTAAATATACAAATAACTTTCTCTTTAAAAAAAAAAAATCTACCTTAATAACCGCCTAAACTGAGTATAAATTGAGTGAAACTCTACCTATTTCCTACGAAAAATTGTAGAAGATTTACACAATCATGTGTTTGTAAGATGGACAAAAAAATCATACAACTACATAATAAAGATTGAGAGACACTTGCATCAATGATCAAATAGTTAATTAAACTCAAATGATTAGTTCGTAATATTCAATTAATATCAAATTGACAGAGAATTCTCAAGTTCGATCTCTGCCTATAAAAATATTCCATCAAATTAATATCAGATTGACAGAGAATTCTAAAGTCCAATTTCCCTAGTTTAGTACTAGATGACTAAGGACCACAAAAAAGTAAGAACATATATTTACGTAAATTTATATTTATATATTTACAATTGAGTTCTATAGTGGATCAGATTCATTATAAATCAGTATTTAGAAATAATTAAAAAAAATTATCGACGATCGATTATATTCTTCATAAGTAATAACTCATGACTTTTCTCATCTTTTTGAATATGATAGTGATCTGATTGATGTCAATTTAATATGAAATACGTATTGAATTTTTTATATTTATTAAATTAATATCATTTAAATTATTATTTCAATCATAAAAATAAAAATAGTCGCTAACATTCATATCGAGGGATGACATGTATAATAGTTAATTTTAAACGATTTTTAAAATTGGTCTATGTTAAAATTTGTCAATATTTAAGATGTTACAATCCGTATTATCCTTCACATGGAGAAGAACTGTTATATATACCAAAAAGCAACCGTGTGAAACAAGGTAGTTGATAACTTTATATGTAATTTCTCCTAAACAAAGTAGTTTATAATTTATATAGTACTTACCTTTCGGTAATAAGGATATGGGAAAAGTTTAGATGCTTGTACCTTTCTTATGTGGTCATAGAGAAATTAATTGCCATAAAATTGAACTTTATATGTAGGGTAAAATACTCTTTCTTTTTCAGTTTTCTTTTTGGACCTTCTTGTCCTCTTTTTTGGTAAGTCCAAATAGGGTTAGCTAAAAGGATATGATGGAGGAGCGCTAAACAAATCTTATAATAACATCTTTTAGAAAGAAAAGGTAATTGGAGATTATATTTGTATTTAATAGCTTATCATTCCAAAGTTAAAAAAGAAAACACAAACAACAAGACAAATTAAAATGTACTTAGGCAAAAATTAAACAGAGTTCACATAGTATCCTTATTGAAAAGGCAATTTAATACATAAAGTTGTCCCCATGCACATTGCTTTTCTTAGGCAAGAACAATAAAGGATCATAAAACATGCTTAAAAAATCAAATTGTTGAGATTATAAATTATGTTCTTCATGCATACATATATCTTCATGCATACATAGTTACTTGGTCATCACTTGGACCATATATATCTTGTGAATTAAAGTTGTATTTTAAACTACTATTTATTTTTTGTTGATATGATCTCATTCCCTTTGCTAGCTTTATTTTTTGTTTTTCTCTCTTTTCCACATGCTTTTTTGATTTTGTTGTTTTCTCTTTTTAATTTCTTAAGAGAATTGAAGAAATGGAATGATTACTTACCCAATTGTGTGAAGAAAATAGCGTTGTGCGTCAATTAAATTAAACTTTGGCAATTTGTAAAACGGCTAAAAGAATAGGTGACCTGTATTTGGACATATTTAGTGAAAATAAATAAGGGAAAGTAAAAGCAAACTTCACACTACCATAAACTATATTACAATTTGTGTATGCTATCATCAGAAATTCAAAGATGGTGTGTTCACTTTAGATTTTATGAAATTGTACTATTTATGATTGATGACAATACACATAGACCAAGTGATGAAAGCAAGTGATAGTGAAAACTAAAGTTACAATTTACATTAACCATATATATCCCAAATAAAAGTGATCCCTTCCTTAGAGGAGTGTAATAGGTCCATTAAATTCAAATATACAATCTAAACCACTTAAATTCAATTTTCTATACCATCGAGTCTATATTAAAGATTCAAACTCGAGACATTATAATTGTGTGTAAATTTATTTAGGTTAAATATCACTTGTGGTCCCTTGACTTTATTTCGATTAACAATTTAGTCATTTATCTTCTTTTTTTTTCCGATTTGATCATTTATATTTTTAAATAATTTCAGCGTTACCCTTTAAGTAGGGTTCCGTTAAGAAAAAGTCAAAAAAATCTTTCATCTAGATCATTGCATATGTTCATCAAACCTCTAGAAATGATTGTCACTGATCTGAAGTGATGTCTATAGAGTATAAATACCTCATAGCTTCAGTTTTAACGAATCAATCCTACTACCAAACTTAGATTAAACTTTGAATATTTTTCTGAAGTATTTCCAAAATATAAAGGGTAACTTTTTCTAAACACGGAAGAGAGATTTTTTTAACTTTTTCTTAACGAAACTCCACTTAAAGAGTAACGCTGCAATTATTTAAAAACATAAAGAATCAAATCAGGAGAGAAAAAATAGAGATAAATGACTAAATTGTTAACTGAAATTAAGTTAAGGGACTACGGGTAGTATTTAACCATTTATTTATTATTTCCTCTAAAAATCCAACAAAATATCAATTTCATGTCATTCAAGAATGATCACCCCATATCTAAATCAAATAATTATATTTTTATTATTATTTCTTTTATTCACACTATATACTATATTAGTTGTGCTATAATTCTTATAAACTATATTGTATTCATATATTTTTTATCCATTATATATACATTATTGTGAACCAAATCAAACTAACATGTTATTCTTCGATTCTATTTGATTTAGATTTCACCAAAAAAAATTACAAAAAACGAACCAAAAGAAGCCAGCTATTTTTTTATTGATTCAAACATCTATTTGATATTGAAAATTAAATTCAGTTTTCATTCAATAGTTGAGATCTATTGAAAGTTTGCATGATTCTCTTGACTATTGATACTATTTAGGTCCACAAAGTGATAAGACTAACCAAATTTCAAATAAATTCTATTATTTTTTATTAAATTTGAAATCCAATTTTGAAATAAGCCCAATTTTAATCATGTTGTTCCAATGGAAGTGGGACTATAATAATCTAAATTCAACTAATAAGTAAAACATGATCAAAAATTATTTTAATTAATATTTGAATTCGAATTCTTCTGATTAGTTCGTCTTTAACTGAAACTCACTAACCATTTAAAATCATATTGATTACTTTTTTTACTCCATGTCTCATAGTATTATTCACTTTAATTTTAATTTGCTTTCCTAATTTTGGCCCAAAAAAAAAAAGAGTGGGAGACAACCCACCGTAGGATTAGATGACATGATGAAAGGCTTGTAAAAAGATGGAAATGCAAATGCAAATATATATAAGACCCTCTCTCCCTATCTAATCAAAGTATCATCAATCTCTTTGGGAACTTGGGCCTCTCCACTTAGCTCTTAATTACTCTTTGCCATCATAACATTGATTTTATTTTTGATTCGTTAGGCTTAATGACACGAGTTTGTTAATTTGTCTGTTGTAATCATAATTGAAACTTCACCAATTTTTTTTTGGCTTTAAGTAAAGTAGTGGCATTTTCTGATTTTGAATATTTCATGTCCTAATTGAATTACGGTTAAGACAAATAACAAGAATTATGCTACTTTTGTCTAGTAGAATCTTTTTTTCCTCATTTTCATTATTGTTTTAAAAAATTTCAATTGTATTAATTATTTATTTATTAAAATATCTGTATTCATGTTTATGTTTTTTGTAACCGACAAATAAACAATAATATAGAAGATAACATACTTTCTAACGGTTAAACTTGAAGAAACAATACTAATACTAATATTAAGAAAAATTAAAAGCATGGTCAACTTTCATAACCGTTGTAATAATTTAGTCAAAGAAGTTTATGATACTGTAGCATTTAGTTTATCAATTATAAGTTGCAATAAGCAAGTGCTAAGGGCATTTAAAAAAAATAATATTATTATTATTAATCCCTTTCAATTGTTCTTAGTTGGTTTTTGTGATTTAGTATTACATCTAATAGTTTGAAATGGTGTTTATATTTAAGAGTAAATTATTTTCTCAAAAGATGATTATAATTAAAACAATATTTTGTTTCTATCAAAGAGACAGAGTAATTAATATGGCATCACACATTTGACAAATATCAAGTCTCTTAAATATATGTTGTTGATAGATTTGATATCATCGAAAGAGCAATGTAAATCTCTTATAGGTTTCTATTCTAGATCTAGTCATTATTTATTCTCTACTTCTCTTTTATTTTCAACTTTTTATCGTAGAAAATATGTGATTTATGGTTATTTTTTATTTTAAAATCACTCATTTACGTAATTTTTTCTCTATTCTTTTACCTAAATAAGTAATTTTTATATAAATTTATTTTTTCTTTATTTCACCAACTATGTGTTATATTGTTTATTTTTCTGTCTCGTTGTGATGTTCATTTTGTTCATATTAATATATTAACTTTGATTCAATACAAACATATACAATCAATGATTTCAGTGGAGTCAACATTGTAGATTCAGATGAATGGATATTTCAGTCACTTTAATTATGTCAATTTGCAGACATTTTTCTGTTTTATACTATTAATCTAAGTGTTGTGAATTTATTCGTTGATTCATCATTTTCAATTTTAACGAATTTTTATTTGAACGTATACTCTTTTAATTTAAACGAATGATTATTGTTTTTAAAAGGAAAAAAATTGTCAATCTCTTAAGAAAAGCTAACTCAAATTTTTGTTGAATATATAGTACCATCGTTCAATAATTTATTGTCAAATATTTTTAATTTTTAATTAATTTTACTTTTAAGGTATCGATACTCAACAAAATCCAAGTATGCCTTAGAATTTACCAAAAATAGTAACTTCAGAGGGATTAGTAGATGAAAAATGTGGACATCAATGAAAAGAAGAAAACATCTCAAATGTTCAATCCTTAGTGACTAGTTAAATAGATTTTACATTGTCAACGAATCACAACATATCATTAGAGTTATTTAATTTTTATCATAATTATCTCTAAAGTCATATCTATAAAACATTATGATTTGTTGACAATGTAAATTTTTTAAAGTGATATTGCGTGACAATTAAACTCTTATTGAAATGGTTACATATAAGCATTGATAGAAACAAGTAGGGATGTTAATGGGGCCAGGTGGACACGAATAGTAATTCACCGTTACCCTTTTTGTTGGGTAAAAATGGTACCCATATCTACGCGTACTCGCACAAATATCTGTTTGACGAGTTTTTTGTGGATATCGTCTCGTCACGGATACCTATGGATACCTACAAATATTTAGTAAATTAGTAAAATATTTTTCTATAAAATAAAAATTTAAATTTACATAAAATTAACTTTTTAAACACCGTTTTTTTTATTCATATAAGAAAAATATGCATTTTATTATGAATTTATCTTATCATTTAATTGTTAGTTTATCAAATTGGGTGTGAGAGAGACGATTTATGTTATGAATTTGACATTAAGAGACATTTTTAAGATCTTGTATTTAAATTAAATATATTTATCGCGGATACGAGTATCCGAGCGGTACGGGTACCTCATTGCACGCCCCGCTCACCGTTAAATGACGGGTAATCAAATTACTCATTTATTCTATCTACATATACCTGTCTCATATCTATTGCAGATTTTATAAGCGGATGTTGGTGGTTTTTGTCATCCCTAGATAGAAGAAACTAATACATCAAATTAACATCATTAATGGGTCCTCAATAATTCTTTTATGATATGGTGCTTAATAATCCTTTAATTAGTGAGAAAAATGTCAATTAAATTATATCAATTTCCCCACTAATTTTATCATTATCCGATTTAATATTTCATTGTGGAGGGGTAGGAAATAATCATATAAATAGACTAGTAAGAAAATCCACTCTAAAGTCTATTAAACTTGCCAAAGTATTGAAATGTTATAATCAGTCTATTTTTTGAAGGGGCCCTTAATACATTGGATATGCAAATTTGCCTAACTTTCCTTACATAACATGGCCATAACTATTATGACTTCTCCCAAAACAATATAAGGTGGCAATTCAGATACTCAGACAGTGTCATTCTCCGCTCCCAAAGTGCTCATTACAATTCCACAACAATGACCCAAACAACTCACTTTTTTTTATGAGTACAAATCCTCACTTGATCATACCCTTTTCTATATATATTTTGGTCCCGTGATAAATAATTCTATTGTACACATGGGGCTTATATATATATTATATACTATGATACAAAAATTGATAAAATTCAAATGCAATTAAAGCAATGGGTCCAATTAATCTAATCGCGTGCGATTTGTCAAAGATTAAATCAATATCAACGCGTTTTAATATCAACTTTATCGTCCTTCTATAGACCATTAACATAAGAGTGACAATTTGAATACAAAGAAAAGGAGGCTAGCTAGGTTTATAATAGGGTCAAGCCAAGACAAGTAGAGAAGACCAAAGACTAAATGCCCATCTTCAATCACAAGCCGAAAAATGACAAATTCATGCATGATGGTAGGGGAGAGAAGGTAGTTTTCTCCTTTCTCGAAAACATCACAATTTATAAAATATATTTTTCAAATTATTTTTCACAAACAATCGATCATAATTTACTAACACATCAAATAACTATATGATATTTTTATCAAATAATCTAGTGGTTAGACTCACGCGTCCTTAATGTAAAGAAGTCGAAAATTCTAAAATTGAACTTAGAGTCAAATTCCTGCACATCAATGTCTTTACGGTCAAAGACAAAGTCTTTCATTGATGTCTTGGACAATATCTTTACTCTAAATAAATTTATTAGTAAAAATATTAAGAGAAATAAAAAAGTAAAAAATTATAACTTGATGTTATATTTAAGTATACTATTTTGATATTTTTAATTTCTATTGCAACTTCAAATAAAATAATTTTAACAATAAAAAATGTCAAGACATGACTCATAACTAAAATTAATGTTATGAATTTCTTATAAATAATTTAATTATTTACATTGAAAAATGCATTGTTAATTATTATAGATTTAATAATAGATACATTTGAAATAGCTATTATGTTTTTTATTTTCTTTATTGTGATTTTAATTCATGTTTTACATAAGTAATTATGCTATTATGTTTTTTATTTTCTTTTTAAATATTTTTACCTACTCATATTTAGCCCCTCATAGAAATTACGCTAGCTTCGTCGTTATATACTTACAGATATCTATTGAACTATATACTTCAAAATTCACTCGGTATTCATATAATTTTTATCCAATAGAGCTTGTAGCGGTCTACTACTATTCATGTCCTTAAATACTAATTGTTATCACTAATCATATTTGAGTATGCAATTTTTTTTTAGAAGGACTAATATTAATAATAAATATTATTAATTAATATTTGAGTATATAGTGTATTTGATAATTTCAAAACTATACAATTAATTTTTTTTAGTGTTAAATATATTTTTAATCCCTATATACACTTTTAACATTTCAATTTTAGTTTCTGTAAAATAAAAATATATAATCCCTATAAAATTATTCAACAAACAATTTTAATTCTTATTGAAATGAAATATGTTTAATTGTTCTTTAACTTTAAAA
>JBBPBP010009778.1:8908796-8935484 GCA_037974735.1 Cicer chorassanicum | reverse complement strand
AAATTTTTGAATGATATTTTTTGATAGTATGTTTAGAACATTAGAAAAAGTTCTTCAACATAAATTTAGCATTTATTAAGATAAGATGAATTAATGATGAATTTTTTAAATGTAAAAAACTCAAGATAGAAATAACAAAAATATAAATTTATAAATTGAATTTTAAATTTATTTTTTGTAGAATTTTTTTTTATATTGCTATAAATATGCTTAAAAAAAGTTCTTATAGTCACTTAACGCAACAATTAAAACTACATAAATAATAATTTTGTAGAAATTAAAAATTATATTTTTATTTTATTAGATTAAAATTAAAAAGTTAAAATTTTATAAAAACTAAAAATATATATAACTTTATTTATTTATATTTTATTTATTTATATTGATATTTAACTTTTTTTAAATAAAACATGGGCCATGTGTGTATATCAAAACTTTTCCATAGTGTTCCACATTATAGGGTCGGTCTTTTATGTGTCATTTTTCTCTTTGATGGCTGCTTATTGGACACTATCACCGATTCCCTGTTTTGTGTTCCATATCCAGTCCCATCACTTTCCCTTTTTACAATACATTTTTTTATTTCCCTTCCATGATTTTACTTAATTTTCTTGAGCTTCGTATTCCCTCTTCTAAAAGCGTCTATATTATATTTTGTAATGTAATCCTCTTTTTTTTTAACACTTAATAGTTAGTTTTGGTAATTATTAGAAGTTTGAATCCTTATACATCAATACATCAATATAATACAATTCTATATTAGCGATCCTAGGGTTAATCTTTTGTTGTTAATAAAATAATATTAAATAAAAACTATAAAAAAATCTAGTTTTGAGTAGCAGATTCCGCATCTAATGTTTTCAATTACTATCAAGTAATATAACTATTTAAAAGGGTTTTAACTTCATAAATTTGTAGGTTTTCTTATTGGTAATTTAGTTTTTTTTAAAAAAATTAAACACTCATAACTTATCAATTCTAAACCGATTTTGATCATGTTGGTTGATGCGGATCAAGGAGTTTTAAATGATATTGTTTAATTCACAAATTATAATCATTCTCAATCGGTAAAATTACATCAAATTTTTTTTTCTCTTCTTCTTATTATATATATATATATATATATATATATATATATATATATATATATATATATATATATATATATATATATATATATATATATAAAACCATCTTTTGAGTAATAATTGTATTCAATTACAAATATTCATGTTATGAACAACAAATAGTCATACTTTCTGCAGCTCGAGTCACTAATATGTGAAATCTTCTATTAAGGTACGAAGTGAGTTTAACTCTTGTTATATTAAGTAGGTTGAGTATGTTTATTAAATAGGCATATTCCATGATCCCTAGGTCTACTTCGACCGTCTTAATTGTTTATATATACCCATTGTGGAGGCAGTGGAACAGACTATGTGATTTATGTTTAGGTCACCTCTTATAATGTGTCGCTTTTTAATTAAAATTATGATGCTTGATGATGATATATTTGTGTGGACGATTGATTGTCATGATTGATATTATGTGTGTTTTGACTATATTTGTTGATGAAATTCGTCAATTTATGTATTTTGATTTATTTTGATGATAAGTGTTGATAATTGAGAGTTAAAAGGAAAATGTGTTAGAAAACCGCATTATGTTATCTTTTATGTATTATTAATCGATCAATGTTAAAATAATGAAGAATAACTAATTAGTGAGGGAAGATTAATCGAGTAAGATATACAGACCCAAAAAATGTTTAAGTTGAATAATAACCAATTAGGAGGACCTTAATAATCGATTAGAATGGTAAATTAGGGATTGATATATTATAAATCAGAATAATCGATTATGAATGATTCAATAATCAATTAGGATAAGAACTAAAACCATAGAGAATGACTAAGTTATAGATTCATTGATAAGAATGATGTCATTAATCGATTAAGTAAATAACAATCGACTAAAGTTGTAGGATTAATCGGTTAGATTAAGTTAGTAAGATTAATTAGGTCAATAATTACTTAGTAACGAGGAGTTACATATTAAGGATAAATTATTAATATAGGATTAAGTTATTAATTAAGTCAATGTGAGTGATATTGTTGACATTATTGTTATTGTTAATATGATGATGATGATGAACGTCAATATATCGTGGCACACTTGGTTGCAAATGTGGACTGAGTATTATTGAACAACAGTATAAAAGGACATGTCGGGGGTTGTGATGTGAGAGAATAGTAGGTGACTTCTCAACTTGTATCAATCTAGAGTTAGAAAGATCTAACATGAAGTAGTTAATGATTATGATTCTTATTGTGTTATTTTTATTTTTGAATTTTGAAAAAGTTTGAAAAAACAATTTATGCTACCGAAAAGATTACTGGGTTGAGTCGCGGACTAGGTCGCTCTCTTTAAGACATTTCGAGGCACTGCCCAAAAGGTGCAAGGCAGACTATCAACCACGAAGTCCCCAAGATAAAACAGATCACTGTACGGAGTTCTACTGCACTGTAGAAAACCGTTCTAGAATTACACCCTCAATATGGCAGTCTTGCGACTACTACTCGTAATATGGCACTAAGGCCACTCAAGAAAAGAAGAAGTAAGAACGGGGGGAGAAGAGAGAAAAACCTCAAATTCGGAGTGCTTTTGGTGTGTTTTTTCAACTGAGGAGAGCCCTCTATTTATAGAGGAATTCCGTAACTGAATCAGAGAAAATGATGCGATCCATTAGCTGTGAGCAGTGCACTCCATTTGACCTTAGAAAACGTGCGATCCGAAACTGCTGTTTTACTTTGAATAATGACCGGGCAACAACACAAGACCAAGACCAAGCCAAAGCCAAGCCGGACGGACGGCAGCGGCGCGCGCGCGCGTGTGGTGGTCAACTTTGCTTGCGTTCTTCCTCCTTCACAAAATTGGGGTACCCCTTGGGGCACACCCTAAGGTACATACCTCCACCTTATATACCCTACTAGTGTGTGATATCCCTCCTATGTGAGACTTCTCATTTTTTCAATTCACAACCACACTAGCTCATTAATGTCACCATTATTTCCAACAATCTTCCATTAATTTTTATCATCATTTCCAACCGTTATCATGCATTTGTTGATATTATTATGTGTTATATGTTGTTACGTTGAATGTGCATTTAATTTACCTTACTTCACTTGATTGTGTCTTGAGAATGATGACTCACCTTCGTTTGTTCCCCATGTGGCTGCATGCACATACATGTGTGGATAAATGATGAGATGACAACAGATGAAGCAATCTCGCCAACGAGAAAGAGGCAGAGTAATTGACATGTCGTCAATGCAATAGATAGTAGTTTACTTTTATTAGTTGTCGGTATGTTAGTCAACCAATAAATTTGAGATTGTATAAAGTCGGCTCTTATTAGGGTGATAATTTTGGAGTTGAACTATTTTGATTTTCATTATTTCCACATGTTTTCGAATTGTGAAATTTCTATGTTTGATTATTTTTCATTTTGAACCAAATTTATCTGTATTTTTTATTATATTTACACTTTAAACTATTTTTGGAAATGAGAGTGCACATATTACACAATCTTTTTAAAAACAAATTGGGGAAAACGGAAATTATTGTTAACAACGATGACACTAGAGACCATGTTACAATTATCTCATACTAGAGATTCTAATCATATTCCTTAAAGTTACAATATCAAACTCGTACCACTAAACTAACACATATTACACACTCATACATATAATTCCTTTCTATATAATTACTCTCTGTTTTTTTTTCTTTTCATTCTTGTACCTCTTTCCTTTGATTGTGCCTAACTTTTACATACAAGATCACGAAGAATCAATAAGTAGACCCTTTTTTTAACTTCTCTCTAACAAAAACTAATTAATAATATCAGCCACTTTTGTGCTCTTATTTTCTTATTTCTTTTTGATTCACTTTTCATTTTTTTCACCAAAGATGGGTTTTAGTATCAATTTTTGTTCTGCAATCACTCCTCCACATGGTTGCATTTTCTCTTTTATTTTAATAAGTTATTTTTTTATACATATTTAGTTTTTTTTTTCTCGTGTTTTTTTGTTGTTGTGGTTTCTTTATATTATGCAGCGTTGTGTTTGTTCATCATTTTAATGTGACATTTTGATTTCTCATGTTGTTGCGGTATTTTTTGGATTCATATTAATAGATCAACTTCAAACAATGTTACAGCTCCAGAAACATGAACATTCCAAATACCTCAATTTTAATATATTTATAGGTTTTGACACATTCGTAGATATTTTGTCATTTTATACTATTAATGTGTGTGCTGTAATTATTTTAACAACTTTAAATTATAATATTATCGATTAATA
This sequence comes from Cicer chorassanicum, assembly GCA_037974735.1. NCBI lineage: Eukaryota > Viridiplantae > Streptophyta > Magnoliopsida > Fabales > Fabaceae > Cicer > Cicer chorassanicum. The sequence continues at coordinate 8,931,114 of JBBPBP010009778.1, read as the reverse complement.
TAATTTCTATTAATTTAAATGAATGAGAATCATTTTAAAAAAATAATAATAATATCGACCATTTAAAAGAAAATGTATAGTTCACCTTTTGGTGGGATATTTGGGTATCCAGATAACGGAACAATGAGGTGGCTATTTTTGTTGGTTTATTATGCCATATCCTTAATTAGGGCTCCACCATTTCAATATTTGAAAAGCTAAATAAGGTGGCTCTCAAATATGCACCCTCTTTTCAATTTTAACTCTCCACGTGGCATACAAACGTCTTGTCCACGTAGGATATAGTGGATTCTGCTGGTAGGTAAAACCGTTTGTTTATGAACAAGTATGGAAAAGTTAATTAACATCTTACATTCATACCACAAAAATCATAGTATATAGTCAAATAAAATTAAATAATATTTTGTAAACAATTTTAGGTGCTCATCATTACATTTAAGAGTTTTTCCTTTAAACTAATTAATTAATATAATATAAATATAAACTATAAGTTATACTTCTACGTCTACAACTGTACCAACATCCCACTGACAATCACTACATGATAGAAATATTTAAAATTATAGATTTAAATTTTATCAATTAAAAATAGTCCATAGGTATTTGAGGCCCACGATGTTACGTAGTGTTTCAAATTTGATTAATGAAAGTATGAAACTATCCTAAATTCCAGTATTGTTAGGTTTTGGTCACTTCACTGTGGGCTCATATCAATACCACTCTTTCCGTCTTCTTGTTGTTTTCTTCTTTTCTTTATTTTCAATTTAAAGCATCAAGGGCTTCTTTCATTCTGGGGTATAATTTAATTGACCTTAAGCTTTATTAGATTTATTATTTATTTCAATGAAATTTTATTTATTTCAGGTGAATTTTTCTTTATACTCGTAATATTAAATACAAAGTTGGGCTATCATAATATCGACGTATTGAAGGTTCGAGTTGTGTTAATATCATTAGAATAAGACAAATATAAATTTATTTATAAATATTTGTTAAACTCTAAAGTCTTACTTACTTTAAATTATGACATCATCTTTATCTTAAATTTAAATTAAAAATAAATAATTGGATTATTGTAATAGAACAATAAACTTTAAAAAATTTCATCGTTAAACTTTTTTTTGACGCGAGACTTAATTTGTACCGATAATTAAATTAAACAAGAGTAAATAATAGAAAATATAAAGTTGATTTGGTGACTGAGAGTTAAAGAGTCTGTTGATAAGCGATGTCAAAAGTTCGATTCTCACTTAGATGTTACTAATATTACTAACATTCACTATTAAAAAAATGAGTTATGCTAACATGTGTCTAAAGATTCATGTTAAAAGATTCTATAAATAGTAATTATATCTTGAAAATAAAGATATACACAATTTTGGGAAAAAAAAGTACAATTTCCAATATAAATTTTTTATTATTAGTACATTAACAAGTGATAAACTTAAAGAAGTTAAAAAAAATTCATGATAGTGGAGAATGTAATAACTACTACTTGTGTCTATCTCTCTAAATAAACCATAAATAAATAACAAGTAATACAAAGAATCTTAGAGCATTTCCAACGGAAGTAAAATAAGTTCGTCCAGCGTGGAGTGACGTAAAAGTGAGTATTTTGAGAGTTCACTCTTGGAGTTGTGTCAAACTGTAATCACGTTCACTGTTCTCTCAAGAAAAAATGGTACTTTCATAATTTAATAATAATAAATTTATAACCGTTACCTTTTTTTATTAATTTATTAATAATAATAAATTTATATCCATTATCTTTTTTTATTATTTTATTAATAATAATAAATTTATGACTGTTACCCTATTATTATTTATTTTTATCATTTTTAATTATTTATGTCATATATTTTAATATTTAATTTTTATTATTGTTATAAAAATTTAAGTTCAATTTTATTTTAAATTTAAATTAAAATAATGTATAATAATATTAATTGAAATATTTAAATTAATATTTTAAGTTGTAATAAAATTAAATATAATTAAAATATTAACATATAAATTAAAGTTGTGGGACCTAATATGATTTTGTTTGTGGTACAATGAACCCGTTCACGTAAAAAAAATGAATGAATTGCTTGAAAATAATTTGGCACAGTAGACACTATTTAATGAACCTAAATTGAGTTGATAGTTGGAGATGCTCTTAACCCCTTAAAAACACACTTAATATTTCCTTTAAAAGTAAAAAGCAAATGACTGTAGACTTAATTTGACACTTATCACAAGAGATAAGGGCGCTTAATTGCATACGGGTACATCGACAAAGTTGTTGAAAATTTCCTCATTTTAGAGGCCAAATCATAGATGGTTTGAATTAAAGAAAACGGTATTAGACGGTATAATAGTTTGAACATTAATATTGTGTATGATCTATAACCTATAAACATGTGTATAAAACACTTAAAATGTCCCAATTTAAATCGGTTACAACAAATCAAATTTTAAAATTAGGCAAGTGTTAGAGAGAAAAGAGTACTCCTATAAAGTTGATCTTAATTTTTTTTTTATTAGGGATAAACTTCATCTCCTTTCTAAATTTTTCCTTCTTCTTCTTTCATCAAAAAGGGTGATTTTTTTTAATCATTTTTACCAAGAATCACTCTTGTGTTACTTTTTTTTTTTTAATTTAAATAAGTAATTTTTACATTAACAATATTTTTCTTTCATTATTTCATCGTTTCAAATCGACGGTTGTTTCATTTTTCGTTTTGGTGTAATGTTCGTTTGATTTCTCATTTTATTGTAGTGTTCATTTGATTCAAATTGACAGATCAATTATAGACTCAACCAATGATTTAGTTGTCAACATTACAGACCTAGATGCATGAGTATTTCGATCACTTTGTTTTTTTTATTTATTTATATTATTTGTAGATATTGTGTCGTTTTATGCTATTAACTTAGATGTTGTAAGTATGTTTGCAGGTTCATCCTTTTTCGTTTTTAGCGATGTTCAATTTGTGTTTGCATCTGATATACTCTATCAATTTAAATAAATGAATATTGTTTTCTTTTGTCAAAACACAATAGACGCGTGTCTTTTTTCCAGGTAAGTTAGAAATACTCCATCTTTTATATCGGTTGTAAAAATAATTGATTAAAAACTCTACGTTTTAAGTCAGTTGTTTTTATAATAACCAATTATCAATGTTGTTTGCCTGTGAGTTGTTATCTCATTTGTAAGAGTTTGTCTTAGTAATTTTAAGAGATGTAATTTAAATCTCACATGAGACAATTGAAAAATGACTATTGATGTCACCTAGAATGGCAAAGCGGGTCAATTCGTCTCGTTTAACACATGTCATCTTGAAATAGTCTAAAATGGACCGGGCAGGATAGGACAATTTAGATGGTTGAGTTGATACCTCCACCCTGGTTTGTCCTACAACAAATTGATGGGCTGATGGGTTGGATTGTCAAAAAAATAATTTTTTTTTGATTCACATATTATAAAAAAAAGTTAAAGCATCAACCTAGCAATATAATGCAAAAAATAGATAATATTAATTTTATTATTGGCACGATCATTAGCAAGGCAACAACAACATAAATATGTACATCCACTCACACAACAATCAAGATGATTCATGTCTATAAAATACTCTCATGGATACTACCTACAAGAGCTTAGTCTTGTAACTTCAAGGTACAAGTTCAAATCTCCTCAAGAACAATTGTAAAATGATCATTAGTGCTACTTTGATTAATAAAAGTTGCCCTTCAATTTTTTTTTTAAAACTATCTACAAGCAATATTGATAGTTTTTCTATCAAAAATGTATAACACTATTTTTTTTAGTTTTGTCGAAAAATAAAGCTATTCTTTTTAAGTTATTAATTGTAGAAAGTTTATATCCGATCTGGAGCAAAACTTCAGAAGTGGCTAAAGACGGTTAACGTTGACGCAGAGCGGTGAAATACACTGGAGCAACTCCCAATAATGGTGTATCTACAACACTCTAACGTCCAAATCAGTAAGAGTTAGAGGGAGTGAGAGGTAAGTGAGAATGAATGTGTACCTTGCGTCTGAAGAACATGATCCTCTTATAGGATGTTCTATATAAGGGGTGACCATCGAGATGGGTACACCATTGTGACAGGATTGTAGACCAATGTATGATGTTAATAGGACAATGCTAACCGAATTCGTAGACCAAATATCTGAATAGGGAAAGGTATTTCACATCAACTAATGTAAAATGACGATTACTTTGGATGATGTTGCCAATCTATTAGACATTCACATTAGGGATGAGTTCTACATTCCACTACCCGATCTAGATAAAGTTATGGTAAACTTGCCATTAATTTATTAAGGAGGCCTACTGCTGAGATATGGGAGGAAACTAGAAAGACAAGTGGTTTGCACTACAAGTTGGATTGGTTGAAGAAAGTCTTTACACTACAGTGTGCTGCAGAAAAATTTGATTGTGTTGCTAGGACGTACTTGCTTGCTGAATTTGATAGCGAGTACTATTTTTCGTAGATAAGACATGTGAAATGACGAAGTGTCAAAGTGTCATTTCTCCACAAATGTATAAATTAGGTTGTTGTCGATCAACTTTAGACTACCCTGTTGTAGTGGGGCTAATCCAAACAAATTGACCTATGTCTTTATATCTCGCGGGAGTACATGCGGAGTAAATTGCAACAACTTTTTACCCTGAGCAAATATCTTCAGCATCGGTCGCTCCTGCATACAAATAAAATATATGAAATTAAAATATAATATAAAACAAAAAATATTAATTAATTTAAATATTTTTAATGCACCATAAATAATAATTAATTTAACATACTTGACCAAACCACAGTTTGTTAAAAACATGATATTAGTATCGTGTAAGGACAAGCATGTCATACGGTATTCCAGGATACTGTGTAAGCTCTCCTTCATATTGTAAAGATCCCTCCTGCATATGGTCCTCATGCCTCTTTAGCTGTACAACCTTCTCCTCCTCCTCCTATATAGCCTCCTCATGTACTGTACAAACTCCTACTACACAATAACATCAACCTCTAAGAATATAGATATAAGACTATGCTCTCCCTCATCATCCTCCTTCACTATAAATCGACGTCTCTTCCGGGATGTTGTGTGTCAAATCCTTGTTGGAGGAGGATCCATCATAAATGATGAAGTATCAGCATCGCGTACTCGGCGTACTATTTTGTTGTCTCGTCCTCTAGCACCAGCACCCACTAAAAATAAACAAATAAAAAAATGAATTAAAAAATTAAAGAAATATGAAAAAAAATCAAGAAAACTTGGGGGTTTCAAGTTTTCCATACCAAGATGTGTACCAGAAATTTTGAAAAAAGTTTTTCGGAATTATGAGAAAACTTTTATCAAGATTTTTGAGACAAATTTTTTACCGAAAAACTTGAAAAATAGTTTTTGGAGTGTTACTTCTGTATCGAAAAACTTAAAAAATAAATTTCGGTAAAATAAATTTTTTTGCCACTCACTTATATACTTAAAAACTAGAATGATAATAAGAGTAAAAATGAAAGTTTTTAATATTTATATAAAGACAAAAACGATATTTCTATCACATTTATAGGAATATGAGTTTAATATCAGGGGTAAATGGAAAAAAATTCAAATCAAAATAGTACATTTAGCATGACAAAAAATAAAAATAAAACACAAATGAAGCACATGACATGAAGTCACGAACCATTTAATTTCAACACAAAAAAATGTTAGGTTGCAACGCTTAGCTGGTTAGGTCACGTACCTTCTCATGTTTCCTTAAAAATTCAAAAAATTCAAACCATAAACTTCAGTATATGAACACATGAATTCATGTATATATATGATGGTAAATTTCAAGTGTTCCATATGAGTATATTTTTCTATTGCTTTATATTATCATCATCATATCTAAGGTATGATATTTGGTACTACCCTTTAGTGGACACTGCACGTAGCTCATAAAATTCAGTGTTATATTCAAACTTCACTTCATACCCGCCCACTAACACAAGCATCTATTCATTTTTATTTGTTTTTATTTTTTTGACCCCACCATTTTTTTTTCTTGCAACATTTGTCTATGTGACCGTTTTGAAAAAAGTTGGAGAGAGAAAAAAACCAAACAAAAAATAACAAACCAAACACAAACACAGGCACAGAGAAGAATCTCAAACATAGTATTCATACATAGTTAAGGTATTTGTCTACTTTAGAACATTGAAAAACACCACTTTTCTCATTTGGGTATTTTCAATTTTTTAGATCTACACTATCAATTTCATGTATAAAACATACAAGTATAAAAAGAATATTCAAATACTGAAAATTCATTTGGGTTTTTGGAAAAATACGATTTTGATTCAAACCCATGTACCCTTTATAAATCCTTGTATGTTTTCTTGATTACCCATTTTCTATCTTTCACTTTTTCATTTGGTTTTTGTTCCTTAATTTGAGCATTAAACATTGTTCTGTTTTGAAAACAGAGGAAAAGATAAGTGTTTCTGAAAAGTTAGAATCCAAAGCCATTTCATACAATTGAAATAGCTTTTTGTTAAGGTAGCTTTTAAGAATGGAATTTATGCTTATTACGGATCCCGTTTTGAAACAAAACACAGTGAGATTGTAAAAGGTGAATGAAAGAGATTTAAGAAGAAGGGTTTTTCCCTTTTTTGTTTTTTTTTGTTTATGTAAAAAAAATATTTACAAAAAGTTTTTTTTTTTTTTTTATGGTATATTATTATAAAGGAAGAGTGTTTGGCTTTAGCATGCAACTTGGCTCCTAGGAGCGTTTAAGAAAGAGAAACAACAACATTACCAAAAACCAAATAGAATAAACAATCACAAAGAGAAAGATCATGGAAGATATGAAGCAACAGCATCAGAAACAGAAGCATCTTGCTAATGAAGAATCTAAGAAGAAGGAGCGTCACATTGTGACGTGGACTCAAGAGGTTCATTCTTCTTATCTTACCATAAAATATTATTATTAATTATTATTTTTTTGTTTATTTATATTCTTTTACTTATTATTATTTTGTTGAATTTATTTTATGATTCTTTTGATAAGTGTCTTATATGTGTGTTTGTGTGAGTTGCAGGAGGATGATATATTGAGAGAACAAATTGGAATCCATGGAACTGAAAAGTACTAATACTAATATACCCTTTTGGTTATTCTTCTTTTTGAGTTCACTAGTTAGTATTCACTAGTGATTTTTTAGTTTTCATTGATATATGTAAAACTAAGTTGATTTTGATTTCAATAATCACATGCAGTTGGGCAATAATTGCTTCTAAATTCAAGGATAAAACTACAAGACAGTGTAGAAGAAGGTGAAGTTTTTGAATTTTGATTATGATTCATTCAACATATTTTTACTTTTTTCATTAGTTATTAGTTATCTGTATTATACTTTAGATCATGAAGATTTTCATGTCTTCTGTTTTATTGTTATTATTCTGTTTCTGATGCTTAAGTAACTAATGTACTATTAACAGATGGTACACTTATTTGAATTCTGATTTCAAGAAAGGAGGATGGTCACCAGAGGAAGACATGCTCTTATGTGAGGTAAAATTTTGCTCTCTATGTTCCAAAGCTGCACTATCATCCCATATAGTTACCATTGGAATTGTTTTTTTCTTAACCTTCTGATTTTCAAATAGTAATCCAGAGTTCAGCCAGGACGTAGGTAAAGTCTAGTTAAAGATTGTTCAGAGTTTGAATTTGGGTAAACCTAGTCGATTCAACTTTCACTGAAGTTCGTTAATCACTTGCGATTGGAGTTTAACAAGCTTATTTTTTAATAATGGCCTATATAACTTTTAAATATGAACTTCATCTTTTCCTTTTTGTCTTTTTTTCTGTCTTTTCTCACTGTGGATAGGTCTCAATCCATTGATGAACTTAAGGATATTAAGTACTGGTACCAATGAAAAGTCACTTGTTTTGCATCAAAATCTACCAGTGTTGTCAAATATCGATCATGCTAGTGCCATGGCAGATTGCAGTGGTGAGTTTGTTGGCAACTGCTATGGCCAATTTGTGAAGGATGACAACACCATGGAATTTTATTTTATGGCAGATATAGCGGCTTAAAATGGCGAACTTTTGACTTTCTGCAATGTCCCATTCACAATCGATAACACTGAAATCTACCCTAGTAAGATTAGGCTACAACCAAAACTAACAAAGATCTTCTATTTGTATAGTTCTTCTGGTGACACCAATTGTATTTCACTAAACTTGTATCTTATCTCAGTAAATCTGATTTGAGAGCTAATTTGTTGCTATTATATCTTTAGGCTCAAAAAATATTTGGCAACAGATGGACAGAAATAGCTAAGGTGGTATCAGGCAGGTAACCAAAAATTCATTCTTTTCATCACCAAAAACCAAAAATATACATTTTTTTTGCGACATTTATTCTAATTGAAATGCTTCATTTCTTTGTATGCAGAACGGATAACGCTGTGAAAAACCGTTTCTCGACATTGTGCAAAAAGAGAGCTAAATATGAAGCCTTAGCAAAAGAGAACAACACTTCATACACAAATTCGAATAACAAAAGAATTATTTTCCGAGACGCAGCATCAGAATCTGCAGTAGATTATAAGAAGATGAGGTATATTAATTAAGCTAACAGATCAAAATACATAAATTCTATGAAGAAGTGTTAACATTTCATTCATTTTCAATATAGGAGGTCTCATATCCCTGATGATGCAGAAAAGATCAACTTTGCAGACAGATCACATAAACAAAATGAAACTCCAATGAATCAGCAGTCAAGAGTGCCATTAGCAGTTTTAGCTCAAAACTCTCATAACGTCAACAACTTGCCAAACCAGCATCATGTCTGCAATGTGAAGTTTAATGGTTATGGTAATTTCTATTGAAATTTTTTAATCATGAAATATAATCCTTGCAATTGTCAAACCAATGTTGACCGCTATAACCTAGCAGAGTTTGAACATATCGCTATTATTATGCGATACGCTATTTTGTACAAAGGGTTGTCAAATAACAGTTATAGCATTGTAATGTAGCCAAATTTGAACAAACTACTCTGCGATCCACAATTGACAAGACTGTGTGAAACTCAAACTAAATTATTTTCTATTTTAAATTTCAGTTGATATGCTTTGACTAATTGCTACAATTATTGGAAACTCGTCAACTGAAAATGAAAACAGAAAGTGAACCAAACATCTTCTAATATATTAAGCCATAAATAACTTTGGCCATCCTATTTTTATAATTTAACTCATGATTTCTCATGCCTTTGCAGCTCAAAACAAGATTCAAGGAACATTTCTTAAAAAGGATGACCCAAAGATAAGCGCGTTGATGCAACAAGCCGAGCTACTAACTTCACTAGCTCTAAAACTTGATGCAGAGAATATGGACCAAAGTCTTGAAAATGCATGGAAGGTGAGAGGCTTGATAGTTTCCCAACTTTCTCTTGGTTTGATTTTTGAACATCATATGAACTTTCAAAATGCATTCAAAAGCAAACACCAAAGTATAGAATATATTATATATGTCAAGAAGTTCAATATCAAAAGAACTAAATAAACTTTTAATGTGTGTATTGATCCAGGTTCTTCAAGAGTTTCTGAACCGAAACAAAGAATCGGATATTCCTGGATATAAGATTCCAGATTTACAGCTTGTAGATCTTAAAGATTTATTGGAAGACTTAAAGAATAGTAGTGAGGAAATCCAGCCATGTTGGAGGTACTTTAAGTTCATTGAACTTTGAAAATATATAATTTTCATGAGGAATATGGAATATCTAATAGCCTATGTAGCACCGACACTTTAGATGGAAAGCGTGTCCAATGTCCGACACGTGTCAATGTCGGACACTGATATGACACTGACATATGTGGTTACATTCAATTATTTTTATTTTTAAATTATTATTGGTGTCGGTGTCAGTGTTGTTTCTGTGTTTGTGTCAATGTTTCATAGCTAATCACTTCTGAATCTATAACAGGTATATGGAATTATATGAAGACTCTCCAGGCAGTTCTGAACACAGTACAGAGTCAGGTAATCTGCCTCATTCTTCTGACGAGAATTTGGAACAGTCACTGCATCAAGATTGTGGAACTGAATTGAAATCTATACAAATTGGAGACCAAAAGGAAGTTGGAGGATGTGATCAAGTGGTTCTTTCAAGTGCAACCTTGGATCAAGGTAAGATTATCAAATCGTATGATAAAAATATATATACTAGGGAATATCATTTTTAGTCACCGTTCTACATGACCGTCCCAAGGGTTAGGCTACTAAAGCCCTACCTTTAGAACTACAAACAAAAATTTATTTGTCATGAATTTTTAAACAAAAAGGCTTAGATTAATGGTTTCTCAACTAAAGAAGAAAAAATATATTAAAACTTGTTTTAGGCCTCAATGACTATTAAAAGTTATTGGGCCCACCCTGCCATTTTGCTGGTCAATGATGTTCAGAAAAAGGGTTAATCTGTGGCCACTTATTGAAATGGTTAATTATTCTAAAACTGAAAATATTTAGACCAAAATGTTTCAATTTCTTTAGAAGAAAAAAGCTTATATAGCACCTTTCACTATTGGAGAATTGCTAATTAAATATTTATCTTGTTGTAGCAGATATATTCTCATCTTGTGAGGAACAGATAAACAATGATGGCATTGTTTCTTCCTTATCAAGTACAGAGTTCAGTTCCCCTCTTCAAGTTACCCCTCTGTTTAGATCCTTAGCTGCAGGAATTCCTAGTCCACAATTTTCAGAAAGTGTAAGTTACACAAGCCCTTTGGAGATCAAATAACTAAGTTCAATAGTGAGATTAAAGCACTAATAGTGATAACTGATAAGTATTCTCATTAGAATTTAATTTATATGCATCGACAATGTAAATAGTTTTACATAGATGCCCAATCAAATTTCACTGTTTAAATATTTGTTTATATGTTTTAGGAAATGATATTATGACGTATCAAAATGGTGAGATTTGATTGAATGTATGTGTAAAAGTGCTAACAAATTAAACTCTTATGAAAAGATAGGTATGTAAATGGACATAGGTTTTAAGATAAGAAATAACTTGTTCAATAATAACACATATAATAAATCATGCAACTAAAACTGTTGAGTTTTGCAATTCAAGGATAAATTAGGCTTCTTTGCAGGCAATGCTTAGTAGTACTTTTAATATTTTTAATTCCGAATAGTATATAAAGTATCTTAGGGCTTGTTTGGTTTGAGAAAACATTTTCTGTTTTCATTTCTTTTTTCATTTTTACTTTTAATTACAAAACTCTGAAACCAAAGACACAATTAGGGCAACATACAGGTTATTTGTAGCACTCATGCAATGCCTTCCAAACAAAAGCTTTTACTTTGAAATGCTAGTGTCTCATTCTCTTTAATAAGGACATACTTAGACATACTTAGACATAAAATATTATGCAATATGCATTTATTACAAGAAAAGATGAAACTTGTATTTGTTTCCATGAAATATTTTTCACTCACAGTATGAAGTACTTGTGTTATTTTTTTCTTGCTAAGTAAATATGGAACAGCCATTTTCAGTACTATATAGTTGAAGCTGATAATTACGATATATTCGCGCTGAATACTATTGAAATAAAGGAACCTACAACAAACAAGAAATCATTATATGACAGGATTTTAAGTGCAATCTGTTTGTTAAAATCATGTCCATTTTTCTTATCAGTCATATCATATCTATAGAACAGAAAATAATATATTTACCATACCATGCATGCTGCATCAACCATAAAAAACTTAAACATAGGTAACTATATTTTCTTCTTTCTCTGACACTTCATATTTTGTATTTTTTCAGGAAAGGAACTTCCTTATGAAAACACTTGGAATGGAGTCTCCATCCCTCAACCCAATTGCCAATCCCTCGCAACCGCCGCTCTGCAAAAGAGCCCTCTTACAAAGTTAATAATCTCAATATTTCAGTCATCTGAAATACTGAAATATTTATATCCTCCTTTCTTAGTCCTTACTTTCTTGCGACCATCTCGCACCGTTAGTTCTTCTCATCTTGGTTTGAGAACGATTGCAATTTTGTTCAGCCTAAAATTTTGATAGGCCTACCCTCCCTTAGAATGTTAGGTACATTCTAAGGACCTTTTCAACATATTTAACAGTCTTTTTCCTACCCTTTAGAATTTACATTTCATGATACTTGCACCGAAAATTTAGCGTGCTTAGCGTGTCATTCTTTGGTTTGTTTTTTCTTTGATATTGTTCTGGGTTTGTTTTTCTCCAATCCAGCATTTGGTCTTGGTTTGTTTTTTTGTACAGAGCCTGCTGCGTGATCGGCAATTCGCCAATCCTACTACATATAATGAATAGAGAGATAGATAGAAGAAAAAGAGTGTAAAAAGATTAGCCAGTGGCAAATATGATTCCTATTTGTTGTTTTGGGTGTGCATAGGTTATAGAATAAATAATGCTTTTCCTTTTTTTGGTTCTGATGTACTGAAACATAGTTATAATTGGAGTGGAAATGCATTTTTGGTTTTGGTGTGTGGAATGCAGATGTTATTTCTCTCTCTCTCTAACCTGGATTTAACACAACCATATATCTGTGTTCTTTTTTTAAAACCATATCATTAGTGCGAAGTATTTATTGGCTTTGCCGATAACTAATCTTTGCCAAAGAATCTGACTAACTATCTTTAGTGGGGTCTCTCCTTCCAACCACATTTTTCCATCTAAAAGGTTCAAACCTGAAATATTGCTTTAAAGATCCGAGTTCAATTCCGCTCAGACTAATGTAATATTGTTATGTGCAATTCTTAAAGACTAATGTAATATTGTTATGTGCATTCTTAAAAAAAAAGAGTTAAATATTTTGGTCCTTGAAATCACAAATTAGAGATTAAATATGAATGGAAGTTTTTGCATGAACTAAACTTGATTATAGAGTATTTTGATAGAGAATAAAACATATTTAATCTAACAAAGGAAAATAAAAGAAAAATAAGAGCAAGGAGTTCTCACTTCTCAGCAGGGAAAGAAACGAGCACGAGGACATACTTCTCTTCTCATAATATGAAAGTAAAGTTTCAAGATTACTTCCCTAACCCTGTTTTCCAGAAGAGAAATCTGAAAGTGAAAATTGCCAAATAACATCACTTAGTACTGGGTGGTTGAATAGTTCAACTGGTTCAAGCTTAAGGTTAAAGAAGTAGCAGGAGTTAAAGGATCAGAGTCCAAATTCTGGTGAAGGAAAAAAATACTAACATAACTATAGCATTTGCCGATCCAAAAACAAAAAGCATCACTTAGAGACTATAGGAAACAAACACCAACAATTTATTGCAAGTATGAAATTCATTCCGAATTACACAAGACACATCTTTCAACAACAAAAGCTTGATTTCATACCATAAAAGTAAAAAGACAAACTTAACAAGAAATATGAAGAATGCAGAAGTTGTAAACTGTACAACAAACCTCATAGTCTGATCTGACAGAAGCATACATGCAAACATTTCTCACTGTTTTCCTTCTGTCAGTTCTTAGGCACACAGTTATTTTACCATGGAGTGTGTGTACTGTGCTTTGCAGAAAAACAATTGTGAAGGAACAGCATTCTTATTCAGTAGGATGGTTTAGTTCATAGATGGGGGTTGTGATGGAAGACAGATAGGTAATAATGACTATGGCAAAAGCAATTAGTAAAAAGAGGGAGGGAACTTCCTACAAAATAAAGCACATTAGTTAGCTGTTAACTTTCTCAAAGGAAGGTACATTTTGACTAATTTGACCTCCAAAATTCAACTCATTTGAGTAGTAGGTCTTACCTAAACAGATATATATGGTCAAACCTAATTGGTTTTTATTTGGAAGTAATTAAAATTATTTTTAAAATGGGTAAAGCTATTTAATAATTATTTATGTTCTGTTTTTTGGAGCAACATACAGTGAAATTGTTCATGTAGCTACAATTTTAAATTTAGTACATAAAGTACTAATCTTATCAACAATAGACATGTCCCCCACCTTTATAAAGTCAGTTTGCTCATTGAGATCCAACCACTAAAATCTTCTATTTAACCATAAAATCTTCTATTTTTTTCCCTTTGCTTTTTTCCCCACCTGACTGTCAAACACACTTTATGATTATTGATTATCTAAAGGTTCTATAAAATGTCAAAATTAATTTTTGATTAGTTTATATTGCGTAAGAGAAAAAATGAAGTTCTCATTCACGTTGATTAAATTTTTAGCCCAAGTTCTTCAACTTTGAGTTTATTGAAAGCAAAATTAACAGAACAAAGCATAAATTTGAAAGAACAAAACAAAAGATGAGATAATCTGAAAGTCTTGTTTACATAGAGTATAGCTTAGCCTTAGAATGCTATAAGATTAAAACTAGCTGTTCTTACAATGCTCAGGCAACTAAAAATTAGCACAATTAAAAAGAAAATGGGGTCTAAACTTTTCACTTATCAAAAGGAATCTATCCAATTACAATTACTAATATTCCTTTGTATATATAAACCTAAATCTGGTTCATTGAACCTTCAAGGTTTTAATGATTTATATAACGAGGGTTGAAGGACAAATTAGCTAAAATAGAATTGATGGACTTCAAAAAATTCTGCAGGTCTTCACGTGGCTTTTCTCTTCTTCTGCAATCTCTGCAACTTCTGCCACTTGAGATAAATCTGGTATGATAATCCAGAGAATACCATAGAAACACACCCCCATTGCTTTGTTGAAAGGGGATTCCCACTCAATAGTGAAGATATTACAATGCTAACGAATTTTCGAGTGGTAGTGATGGTAGTGTTAGCCAAAGAGCCAAACCGGCTTATAGTCAAGAAGATAAAGTTCTGTCCTACAGCACCACAGCAACAATAGAGAAAAATATCCCATGCTGCCTCTGGATGCTGTTTGCAAAAGTGAACTGCCTCAAATCCACTGCCACTGGGCCATCCAAACATGTAAATCATATTGTATATTGTTCCCCATAAATTCATGCCCAACATAATATCCCAAGCACTTGTTTTTGGGTACCTGAGTAAGACAAACCAATAGTTTGGAAGAGTAAGCATTAAGACCATTGAATCTTTATTTAGGATGTTAGAGAATCTTTTGTCACAAAGAAAGCCTAACAATGTTGAGATTTGAGAGAGATGCATTCATATGCCCATGAAACAGAAACTCAAACAATTGACACGTGAGTGCAACAACAGGCAATAAGAGTTTTCCTACAAGCAAACATCACAAGGGAGAGGGAAACATGATAAATCATATTTGGTATTGTTTGTGACTTAAGTATCAAATTATCCATATAGACAGTCCTAAAGACCAATACCATCAACCAGTAACCTTACTGGGAAAGCCTAAAATTGTATGCCAGTAGATTTGAGTTTTACATTTTTAGCTGCCAATATTAAACTTATCTCCAATAAAAACATCTACTTGACTACAGAATTAACTAAAAATAACAGCATTGCATACTTCATGGTTGGAACAAAAGACAACACCTTAAACAAAGACAAAATTCTGAAACTATCCATTCAGAAATCATTAAGATTAGGTGCTCTTCCTTTATAACATAGATTACAAACTTCCATTAAGTTATAGTTACTTATCTGTCATGCCAATGCCACAAAGAAGAAAGGAGTAAAAGAGAAGAAATCAAGTACGCGCACGAGTGTAAGTTTTGTAGTTTACATGCTATAGACAGACTAGTATTGCTATATGCCAAATCAAAAGAGAGAGAAACTTCACTTATATTACCTTGCTTTTAAGGAATCCTGGGTTGCATTAGTAAATCCATCAAAAGCAAGATTCAAGAAACATAGCCCATATCCAAGGGGAGCATTTGGATGTGCCAGCTTGCTGATAGTCTTTGAGCTAGTCTGTAATGCATAATAAATTTATAAAGATGAGCAGCATTCAAAGGCCATCAAAATTCAGCCAAGACAGGTGAGGTCTATTATATTGAGAAGTTCCGAACCTTTAGTAGTGCAAATGTTGAAACCCCTCCAGCAACAAGGAAGGTACAAAGGTATTCTGGAAAGGTGTATCTTATACCATATACGAGTGAACCCATCAGCATAACTGCATTAAAGTTAATCATTTGTTAGACATTTTAAGAGTGGTTCCCATAGTCTGAGGATAAATTTAAATAATAAAGTTAAGCAAATAAAATTGAATATAAGCTTTTCTATTATCATTTTCGACCAAATATTTAAACAGAAGAACTAGCCGTAAGCTCCACCATTTAAGACACACCCAAATGACTGTAAATAAATGCAGTTATTTCAACCCAACCTCACATGGAAGGAAGGAAAGGTCGCATGCTAAGTAAAAATTTAAGACGTAAAACAAGATTCATTACTAAGTCAAAAGCAATATAACATTCATCACAGGCACAAGGACAAGAACTACAGAAGTCTCAAAGAATACATAACCACAAAACTATCCAATGTTTTGGTTAAATTATGAAGTTCAACTTCCGTTGGTTTACCAAACTTGAGAAAATGAAATTCTTCTATAAGTTACCCCAAATCCCCCTTAACCTCAAAAGTATAGGAATAACAAATATTGAATCACTTAAGCACAGAAAATAACTATATAATTCCATCAGAATTGCAAGACAACTAAATAAATAAAATAAAAGTATAAAACCTCAGCTAATTTTCATGTGTATCAAAGTAAAATAAAATGCAAGCTTTATTTTTTAGCATTAAGCTCAATTTACTGACCTGGTATCATTTTTGAGGACTTTGCCAGCACCTGCATGTAGTAAAATGAACACCCCCTTTAAAAATGCTCTTAGTCTTATGCTAAAAAGTAAAAACGTTTGAATAAGCCACATAAAAATGCTGCTGCGTGCAGGATAAACAACTAAAAGTTGCTTCAACCTGTACACACAATGTGTGGCTAGCTTGTGCTTTAGAGCATTCTCTAATGGTGCAACCAAGATAGAGTTGCTTAACTCATTTTTGGTGAGCCTTATTGGGCCACACCAACTTTAATCACTTTATCATGTTCCTACTCCATTAGTGAAACCATTTAAAGACTCAAACGAGTCCAACATTTACCTCAAATCTTTATTCTTTTTATTTGTTTTAACTTGAGCGACTATAGGGAACCTTACCTTATAAGGTAACTCCTTACAGGTGGCAGTACCAACTTAATGTTGAAACAAAGTAAGGACCCGTTTTTATCTCTAAGAACATCTCCAATGAAGGTTTCTTCCCCTATTTAGCACGAAGCTAAAAAGCCACCTCCATTGGAATGTCAGAGAAAATGGTGCTTGTTAAGACAGAGTCCTCTATTAGGCACCTCTATCCTCCTCATGCAGGCCCACATGTAGAGTTATTGTGGTGATTATGTTGAAAATGTAATGATGTAAAGTTATTTGTGAGACCTATTTAGTACATTTTTTGGTACGGAGAGATTGAGTGTTTATTAGATAATAATTTAATAATATTAAAAAAGTATAAAGGAGTGATGTATACATGAGGAGTCCTCTTAATGACTCAATAAGGCAGTCCTACTGGAAAGATGCATTTCTTTATCATATTTTGTTTTCCTTTTTAATTCTAATCCCATACCATAGTTTTTGCCATTTCATTATTTTTCAACACAATACCTATTAAAGTTATAATATTTTAAAGTCAAACTCAAAACAATATATAAAAATCCTATACTATATATTAATTAAACCAAACATATTAATTTCTATAAAAGTAGCCACAATTAACAAAGAAAGAAACAGAGGAAGAAATCATGCCTGAGCAGGGTAACTAATATACTTCAAAGCTTCAATTCCCATAGCAGGACCAATGGTGTTAGTAATTCCAGCACTCCAATAAGACCACCAAGGAGCACCACCAGAATTTCCACCAGACCATATCTTTATCACTATATTTACATAAAAATCACAATAAGAAAGAGAAAAATGAAACATACACTATTTACACTTACCGCTAATAAAAATTCAATAATGCCAGTTATTTTCAAAATATAGTTATAAAGTGAGCTTATGCGACAATACAAAAAGTTTCCATTAGATGACAGTATAAAACTAATTTACACCAACTCACTAAATCTCCTTAAACTCGTTAAAAACTGGAAGGAAAAAAAAAAAAACAAAGTCTGCACATTAATTCAAAAGATAGAGAAAATAAAAAAAAGAAACAATTAGTATATAGAAAAAGAAACTCACTTATATATGACCAGATTAAACACACCACGTTCTGTGCCAAGTTCAATACCGCAAGGTGTTCGAATCTTTCACTGTCTGGACCGAATCGCTTCGTTGACCTGAAAATCAAATCACAGAGAAATCATTAATAAGTACTCACATTTCAAAAATTCACAACGAATTTCGATTCGATAACTGAAATTGATTATGATGATCGAAGGATCGATTGTAGGAAGTGAAAATCTTACAGTGTTTCCTGAAGAATGCCTTGGTAGATATAAGCCGACCAGATTCCGGCGACGCAGAAGGCGAGTACAAGGACGCGGCGGAGACCTCCGCCGTGAGCTTCCATTAGAGCACGGAGATTTTCCGGTTTGGTTTTTTTGGGTGATTTGGGATTTTTTTTCTGAGAACCGGAATGAGAGAACCGGAACTGTGAAGATCGAAGAAGTGAAGGAATAAAGTAAAATGTTGAGAGGGCGCCAAGTTAAGTAACGTGGGTAGTGCCACGTGGAGTGTTTTGATTGGTTTATGACACGCCACCGTGTTTCTCATTGGATGTGAAAACTCATGCCTCGTTTTCATGTTTTCAGTGGTTTATATGTTGTTAAAATTCAATGTGTACGTTGTCTTGTTTACTTTTTAAAATTTTTTTTAATGTAATTCTAAATTTTTCTAAATAAATTAATAAGTTAATGTATTTATTTTAATATTTATCATGACATTTTAAAGAATATAATTTTAAATATGATACGCCATCGTGTTCTTTATTGGATGTGAAAATTCATACCTAGTTTTCATGTTTTCAGTTGTCACATTTTTTAAATATGTTGATTAAAATTCAAGGTGTATGTTGTCTGGTTTACTTTTTAAAATTTTCTTTTTTAAAGTAATCCTACATATTTCTAAATAAATTAATAAGTTAATGTATTAATAAAATTAAATTCTATTTTAATATTTATCATGACATTTTGAAGAATATAACTTTAAATATGATACGCCATCGTGTTCTTCATTGGATGTGAAAATTCATACCTCGTTTTCATGTTTTTCAGTGGTCGCATTTTTTAAATATGTTGGTTAAAATTCAAGGTGTATGTTGTCCGGTTTACTTTTTAAATTTTTCTTTTTTAAAGTAATCCTACATATTTCTAAATAAATTAATAAGTTAACGTATTAATAAAATTAAATTATATTTTAATATTTATCATGATATTTTGAAGAATATAACTTTATAGACATCCTATTTTTATTTTAAATATGTCAAAAATTAAATAATGAATATACGTAAATTACTAAGAGTTGAATATCTAACAAAAAGATCAAAATTAAATATAATAATTATAGTAATACAAAAATATTATTTATATTTATTTAAATATGTCCATCTGATAAGCCTAAAAACTTATTATGTGATTTGTAGTTTGATTTTATTTAATTAAATAGACTTTTTAGAAGTCTTGGTCTTTTCTATTTAAAAAAAATGACCTTAGACTAGGTCGTAGTCTGTGATCGATCGGTCTAACCTATTCTCATTTATAATTAATAAATCAAATTTATCTATCCATTAATTAAGTTGATGTATGTTATTTATTCTCCTCCTCCATCGATAAAAGAATTAAACCCCTCAAAATAGAGGAACTCATTTTAAAGAATAACATTAATAATATTGATTGTTGATAAATACATTAATTGTTGATATTATATGCACATGACTAATTATAGGTAGTTATAATCTCATCTCTTGATTTACTTATTTTATTAACTTTTAACTTTTAAGGAGCAAAATCCCACAATAAATATCATTTGATAAAAAAAAAAACGATTTTCATTTTCAATTTTCAACCTAAGATTAATTAATTATTTTTTAAATTGTATCATCTAATTACTACTCCATCCATTTAAAAATGGTGACATTTAAGGTTTTTGCACACATATTAAGAAATACAATAATTAAACGAAAGAGAATAATCATTTAACCTAGTCATCTTTATTAATTGTTGATTGTTAGTTTAGGTACATAAAGAGGGTCTAAGTCCAAAGAAACAAAATAAAACTATGAGAAATTGTACATTATTGGACATGCAAGCATCAATGAATCGTCAAGCAAACCATGAAGCTCATTTACGATGAACCAGTTAACCCCTATTGGAGAGATTTTGCTAATGCTCAAATTTTCTTACATCTACAAGATCCCTGCAAAGGTTCTTCACAAAATGTACGATGAACCATTGGAGAGATTTTGCTAATGCTCAAATTTTCTCAAAATATGGTATGTTATGATAGAAACTAAACTCTAATGATAATGAAGGTATAAAAAAGATCCCTGCAAAGGTTCTTCGTTGGTTTCCTCTTAAATCTAGACTATGAAGATTCTTTTTATATCATCAAAAATAGCTTCTTCTATGACATGGCACGAGGATGGTAAAACAAAAGATGGGCTCATGAGATATCCAGTTGATTCTTTCGCTTGGAAAGATTTTGATCGTCAACATCCTGATTTTTCGTGCAACCATTGTAATGTTCAACTAGGTTTAGCTTATGATGGGTTTAACCCTTTCAAAACCATGTCAATTTCTCATAGCACTTGATATGTTGTTTTGATTCCTTATAACCTTACTCTATGGATGTGTATGAAGCAACCTAATTTTATACTTTCATTGCTTATTCTCGATCCAAAAGGTCCAAGAAATAAACTTGATGTCTATATGCAACCTCTTGTGGACGAACTAAAGGATCATGGAAAATTGGTGTGAAAACATTTGATGCTCACAAAAAAGAGTCATTCCAAATGTGTTTTGCTATCATGTGGACTATCAATGATTTTCCGGTATATGCAAATTTTTTTGACTGGAGCACTAAAGGTCAATATGTTTGTCCATGTTGTGGTCTAGAAACTGCTCTAAGTTGTTATGTTATAGTCGGAAGTTTTGCTACAATCTAATGAGCATAATGATAAGAGTTGTGATGCAGAAAAACACAAGAATTTGAGTTTCTTTTTTCTTTCTATAATCCAAAATTTCATTAATAAAAAAAGGAAATAAAAAATACAAAAGCCCAAGGAGGCACAAACCCTAACTTCAATATTTGATGATGTAAATTCAATGTTCACATTAATATTTTTTTCTAGAATTAATTTTAGTAGCTCATGATATTCTATTTATGAAGTTGAGAATATAGTAGTTTATTGTATGTTTTAATGGAATTAGTAAAAATAAATTATATTTTATTGTATGTTTCAATGGAATTAGTTAATAAAAATATATTAGAAAATTAAATTAAATTTACTTGTATTAATAATTTATAATTTTAATTAGCAGCGAGATAAAGTAAATTTAAATTAATAAATATTAATAAGTTTTAGTGACAGACAATGTTGTAGGAAGAAATCAATTATTTAATTATATTTACCTAATTTTTTGTGACAATCATTGTAGTAGCTAGGTAGAAATCAAAAACATGTAGTGATAATTCTCAAAACATATAGTGACAATCCAATAACATAACAAAACACCCTTTTAAAGTTTACAGTGAATTCGGATGTCATTCAAAGTATTCTTGACTTTTATCTACGACATGTGACTTCAAATGACACACTTTCTCTTTCGTTAGAAATCAATTTTCTTGTAGTGTTTGTTCTAATGCTTAGATAGAAATTAGATGGTATGTATCTTTTTTATTATATTAGTATTCTTCCATTATATTTTAGATAAAGATAAAATTAAAATACTTATTTATAAAAATTAAATTTAAATTGTAAATGTATAAGAGATTCATTGTAAGTTGAGCAACAATGTTTTGACATAAAATTTGGACACCTTATAAAATACTTCAAATATAAGTGTTGATTTGATTGGAAGTGAGAGAAAAAAAAATGAAAACCGTGTAATGATAAAGTGTTGGTGTTTATATTTGTGTCAAAATATCTTTTTCATTTTTACTTTTATTATATCTCATCTTGACTCAATTATATTACAAAAATTTCCTTTATTATAATTATTATCAAATTAAATTTGCATTAGAATTATACACTAATCTTAGAAAATAAGAAAATTAATAAGGGATATTTTTGAAATAACACATAAAGTCGAATTTGATTACTTTTGTTTATA
>JBBPBP010009778.1:8894194-8906940 GCA_037974735.1 Cicer chorassanicum | reverse complement strand
TGTTATATATTTTCGAGAAAAACAAATTTCAATAATTTTTTTTTAAAAAAAAATCTTCATTGAGGTTAAAAAAGTTTTAAATTTGTTTTTGAATTAAGTTTGGTTAAGTGATTTGTTTTAAATATATAGTTCAATTCATTAATCATTTAATTGGTTTATTATTTTTGTGAAGTACAATCCAATTTATCTATAACAGTACTCTCACTACCTTACAAATATTTATAAGATCTAAGTATTAATTAGAATTACTAGAATTTTATTAATTTTTAATGTTGTGTTTTCAGTAATATTAATTTAAGATCAACGGTAGAATAAGAAAGTGGTAGTGTTGACAAGTCTAAGTACCAAAGAGAGAACTTATCACTTTTATTTCTCTCTCTTTCTCCTTCACTCACGGGTACTAATCCATCCTCCACCTTCATTTCTTGCATATTCCAAATACACACTTCCAAAAAATAACATTCTGCAAAGAAACACCAACATATATTATTGTTCATCGTCTTCCCATTCTGCCTTTGATTTTGTTTCCTCTGGTTGCCTCTAATTTTGTTTTCCTTTAGCTTTCCTCCGACTGAGGTGCCTTTAGTCCAAGCTTTCCTCTAACCGAGCTACCTATGGTCCAAACTTTCCTTTGATCGAGCTGCCTTTAGTCCAAGCTTTCCTCTGACCGAGCTACCTCTAGTCCAAGGCTTCCTCTGGCCGAGCTTCCTCTGGTCCAAGCTTTGACCTGACCGAGTTGCCTCTGCTTTAAGTCTTCCTCTAATCGAGCTGCCTTTGATCCAAACTCTCCTCTGACTGAGCTGACTCTGATCAGAAATTTGTCTCTGGTCATGCTGCCTCTGATCCAAGTTTCCTCTTATCACATTGCCTCTGGTCCAAACTTCTTGATCAGAATGCGAAATTTAAAAGACAGGTCCCCATTTAAACGAACAACCAGCTAGGATTTATTGATGAATGATTGAAGTGTAGTTACCTTCTAGTTTTGTTACCTTGTTGAGTTGATTAAGTAGTTGCATTAATCATATTGATGAAATGTGTATTGCAAGCATTGCATTCATTAAGTCATGACATTCATGGTCCAAGTACACGGTGGGGCATTTTAGCTTTGTTTCTGACATGAAATAATGGGTAAAGGTAAAACAATTGGAACGCCAATTGGGGTCATGGCTAGACCATCTTTGCGATAGACTCTAACCATCTAGGTGATTTAAGGAGCTTTTCCTTATAAAGGAAATGTATATCAGTATGTTTTTCCTTAATTAAAAAGAAAGTGAAAACCAAAAAGTTTTTCCTTATAAAGGAAATGAATATCAATAAGCTTTTCCTTAATTAAAAAAGAAATGAAAACCAGAAAGCTTTTCTAAATCAAGAAAAGAAAGAGAATACATTTTTCTACTTAAAGAAAATATTTAAAAAAAAATTGGATTGTGGCTAATAAAGCATTTCATATTAGTGTTAAGTTTTCATTGTTCTTGAGAAAATTATTTCAAATTGCCATTCACCTTTTTTAAAGTTCACTGAGATTATGATTTCACCCTCTATTTTCTTAAATATTATAATAGGTAAGAAGAGCTAATGGCTGGACTCTAGTATTAGAGGATGACTTTATTTTTAGACTTTAATATTTGCTAATGTTGTAATTTTGATCTACTTGGTACATTGAAAAGTACTTGTAAACTATATTTTTTGTATAGTTACAAGTGATTTAAATGTTGATACTTATGATGTTTAAAATTGATTGCCTCTGTTTTATTAAAATATATGAATTTATTACCATATTCTAGACACATTTTGATAGGTTTTACATTATCAATATAATCCAATTAACCACATATTTTGTACACTCATAGATGTGACAATGATTTCGTGTCAGATACGTAGTTCATTTAGGAAGATCATGCGATGATGGTGATGGATTCGGAGCAAGAACAAAGATGGTTTTCGGGGATTTCACGAAAGTGGATACTATTTTTCATTTGTGTCATTTAATTGATTTAATTTTAACATAAACGTTATGATAACTATTTTACATAAAAGAAAGAAATTTTCTATACCATTTCTTTAAAGAATGCTATTAAAGTGTACACATTTGACAACATATGTTTGAGTGAGCACTATAAAGTAAGTACACCCGTACAATATATTATAACGTTTGTATTATAAAGCTTTATAAAAGTGGCAATATAAAAACTACTTTTGGCGTAGTGATGGAAGAGATTGAAAGAAGTGATGAGGTATTGATAGGAGATTATGCACTTAATGTTTGATCTGTAGTGTTATGTTAAGTCATAGCTAATTAGAAAGCAGATAGATTGATTTGAACTTTTGTAATTGGATCAAAATGCCTTAATATCAGACAATGTTGATAATAATGAGAATAAAGTAGATATACAAATTTGGTTATTGTTCTAATGCTTAGATAGAGCGTAAGTTTAAACTTTTGTAATTCGCTCGAATGCTTTGGAATTAGTGTTGGCTATTTGCCTCCCTTCCTATGTAGAGAAATGCTCAAATATTGTAGCTCATGTGTCTCACTTATTTAAGTAGAAATTGGTCTAATTAGGGTTGTAAGAGAAAACTATTTTGAAAGAAAGACAATCACCAAAAGAGAAAAGAGAAGAATAAACATTATTCCAGATTTTGTCAAATCAGTCTCAGAGCGCATTTGTTAACCGTTGGATCGGGCTGATTTTTGGACAGCAGGTTCGCAACAATCAAGTCTTAGTTTTCAACAGCTGGATCGGCAAAACGACGTTTGGAGAGGGAGGAATAGCGCTCGCACAACAGAAGGTTTTTCTTCTTCTTATTTTTGCTGGTTGTAGGCACAATTTGTGGATCATTTTGAGACTCTCTTGTACCCTTATTTGATTATAGTGGAACTATTTCTTGTAAAATACATGTTTTTGATGAAGACAAAGACCAAGAATTGTGATCAAAGCAACAAAGCTAAAAATGAAGTCCAAATAACATAGTTCAATTTTAATCAAACATATTAGATGTTTAATAAATGTAAAGGTACATGATACAATCAAAACCTCAAGTACATGAGAACCATTCATATTTGCATATGCATAAAAAGTATTTTCAAATGTAAGAGTTACGTTAACAAAGTTTTAAAATTAATATTTTTGACAAAAAGCAATGTTGTATTCGAATACAGATGCTAAGTCAGTAGCAAAAACTTGACATCTGTATTCGACTACGAAGTACTGTAATCGAATACAAGTGTTAAGTCAGTAGCTCAGACTACACATCTGTATTCGACTACAACCTGCTGTAGTCGAATACAAACAGCAAGTCAGTGGCAAAATTAACGTATTTGTATTCGACTACATGCCTTTGTATTCGAATACAAGGTGAAAATTTTGAATAAATTTGAACGCTATAAGAGGTGTATTCGAATACATACATACTGTATTCGAATACAACTGGAAACAATGCAATTTTTCAGATCTGAAATGGTTCTAGATCATTGCATTAGTTCATCAAACCTCATGGAACAATGGCCACGAATCTGAAGTGATGTCTATGAAGTATAAATACACCATAACTTCAAATTAATCCACACACAATCATACTACCAAACCTTGAACAACTTTGAACAATTTTCTGAATTTTTCTCAAAGTTATTTCTCATATTTCAAGTACTTGCATTTCATTTTCATATCATTGAGAAAGGTTCTCAAAATACTTGAAGCAATATTGGATTGATATCATTATACATCTCTTATATTCTTATTCCAAATCAAATTACATTGTTTGTAAAAGAAAGTAGTACTATCTTAAAATAGTCCAATCTAAGACAGTGGTGTGCTATCTTAGAAGTTTTGTTAGAAGTTTGTAGTAGGGATCCTAGGGTGGGATTTGTACATTTTCTGACAATAGTGGAGAAATCTCTTGTAGCGTGCAAGAAGATTGGATGTACCCTTGGTCATAAAGGGAATCAAGATAATATTGCTGTGTTTATTTAATTGCTGCCATTTACTTATTGTCACTTACTATTCTAAAGCAGAAAAATCTATCACCAAATTGCTCAAAACAAGAAAATTTCTTAAACACCTAATTCACCTCCCCCCTCTTAGGTGCACCTCTGTACTTACATTTCTTTGATCTGGAAGACCCGTGGTTTTTTCCCTTGCATTGATGGGTTTCCCACGTTAAAATATTAGTGTTCTTTACACTCTTTTATTTTGATCAATTTGTTGTCATATATATTTGTTGTTGCTGCTCACGGGTTCTTGCAAGTTGGGGAAATTTTATATTCGTCGCGTATTACTTGTTATCGTATTTCTGTGTTTATCCCTATCAATTAGATGAAGTGAAAGAGAGTAACATAATTATGTAAAATTGGACGAGGTTCGCTGCAAAAAAAAAAAAAAAAAACTACTTTTCGTTAAATATAGCGTGTCACATTTTCTCATTTAATATATTTTATATATGTATTTTGTCTCGAATTTGAATTTAAGACTTTGCATTTGAATATGAATTTCTTTACCATTTCATTTACAAATAAAAAAAATACAAAATATCACCCTCTTTTACACCAAAAAATAAATAAAACAAAAAAAAAATTGTGTCATTTCATTTGGGAATTATTTTCCCTTTCTTCCCATTTCTCTTATTGTACATAAAACTCTCATTTGATTTTCCTATACTTCTCCATGAATTCATTAGCACCAAAATTTGAGTTAAGATTTTTTCTTCTTTCGGTTTTTCTTTACTTTCCCATGAAATCGTTTTTCCATCTTCTCCCGTGTTAGAAATTTCTCTCTCGTATCTCAGAAATCATTTTGGTTCTCTTCTTAAATAATTCGATTTCCTTCAATCGATTTCCTTTCATTTTCCTCTTCAATTTGTATTCATATTCTATCATTTTCTCTTCTGAAATAATTCAATTTCCTTCAATCGATTTCCTTTCATTTTCCTCTTCAATTTGTATTCATCTTCTATCATTTTCCTTCAATCGGATCTCACTCATAACAATTAAATAGATTCAAATTTTCTCTTTTTCTCTCTTGTAACAATTCGATTTTCCCGTAACAATTCAATTTAACTCTTCTTCTCTCAAATAGTAAAATCACTCATCTTCTCTCAAATCGTAAAATCATTCTTCTTCTTATCTCAGATTCAACGATTATCGTTCTTCCATCAAGAGTAAGTGAAAATCGTTTTCCCTCTATTTGCAATTTGCATAGGTTAGATCATTATTTGATTTTCATTTTTTAAATTTTAAAAGTAATTTGAAGTTCCATTATCGAAGTTCATGTGTTTCTTTCTTCTGTTTTTATATTCAAATTTAGAAAAGATAGTAGAAGAGCAAAAAATAAATATAAAGTTTCTCATTTTTAAAATTAAGTTAATTTTCAACTAGTTTAGATCCGATATTATTATTTTACTTCATCTTTATAAAGTTCATAATAGTCTTTTGATTGAATTAATATTGTTTATGCGAACTATGATTAGCTGGTATTTGAGTGTTTAGTTTTTGTTATGCCTCTGATTGAATTTACCTTGTTATTGTCCTTTTAATTTCATAATAAAAATTCAAAATGCATGGGGTTGTATTAATGCACACGTGATTACATTTATTAATATGAAATTACTTATTCAATCAGAAATCACTTGCTCTATCTGAATTTACATTTATTAATTACATGTGATTTACCACTGCCATTAGTTCAGCTTACTAGCACCCTGAAGATTATTATGCTTAGGAAGCTGTAATTATTTAAAATAACTAAAAATATTTTTACCACTTGAATTCGTTCAAAATAATTTATTCTTGACTAAAATTCGTTAACCACTCAAATTTCATTTCATTAATTGTTGGAGCGCTTAATTAGAATTTTATTTATACCTTCGCGAAGGACCATCTTAAAACCAGCAACTTCCAACATGCATAATTCATTTTTGAACACATTAATATATTAATAATTAATATGAATATATAATATTATAAGATTTTATAATTAACTAATTTCAAAGTGACAAATCAATCAATACCTTACAACACATAGTTAATTTAAAGTTTAAATATATATTTAGTTTTTGTAAATATAAACTTAATCACAAGCATAGAGCTATAATGTAATTAATAATATCTAGAGCATGGTGTTTGGAAAATCCATGGAAAATGGATTGGTGAGAACATTATCCATAACAACAAATTGCATGTCCTCCGAACGCTTACAATGCCTTTTCTTTTTTATTTATAAAGTTGTTTATTTGTTTTTAATTCAAACCTGTTGATTCCACAAGTGTCAAGCTTCTGTGATTCCTGTTATTCATAAATAATACAAGTATACATATGAGTTGATCACCTCTTATATATCTTATAAAGTGTTTATAATTATTTTGATTCGTAATTAGGGAAGACTTCTTCTTTGTTTAAATTTTGATTCCTTTCACAGGATATTAATTTTTTCCATTCAATCCATCTAGGATCAGTTCAATCTTTCTCAGTCTCGATTTTTCTATTTTTATTTTTTCTTTAATGAAGTTTCTTTTCTTCTTTATTAAAATTACTATTATGTACTTCTTTTTCCTTTTATCTTTATTCTATATTAGCATATATTCTTTTTTTCTTTCTTTCTTTATATTTAAGTTATTTTTATTAACTTTTTGCGTTATTCCATTCAATTTTCCCAGTTTATTGTATTGAATGGATAAGAGTTGGATATTCTACAAACCTAATTATACTATTTCAGCAAGTGTATTGAATTGTTGCAAGTAATAATTAAAACGATAGTACCGAGTGTCATACTAAAGGATTGCGTTTTACTATCGAATTGTGTTTAATTACTAAAATTGAACAAAAAGTTTCTGAATTGATTGAAATAATATTTGAAACTAACAATAGTAATAGAATTGAACTTTTATAATAAGAAAAATGTCAGGGATAAGTTTCACTTCGAATCCAACCTTGGTTTCTAATTTGATCCTAGTTACTAAATTTCTTTATTGAACTATTACCGAATTCTCTTTATTAGTGACAAAACCTTTAATTCCAAAGTAATCCATAATTTCTTAGTGGATTTAAGATTAGAATTTAGCTTTACAGTACAAGAATTCTCTTATTAAACTACTGCCTCTGCAAATAATTCAATTGGTTTCATGATCTGCATCTATCCCTAGACTACAATATCACGAACTTCTCATCTGAAGCATTCGAAAAGTCCACTGTCGTTTCAAAATACAAATACGTAAATAGTTTAAAGTTGAACAAACAATAAAAGACATTAAGCACAGAGATGAGAAAAATAATTCAATAAAGATACAAAAGATTGAGATTAAAGAATAATTACAAGAAAGATTCATGAATGATTCTTGATAAAACTCCTTCAATGGTGTTAGAATCAGTCGTTTCTGAGTATCTCTGCTAGGGCACAAGTCCCCAAACTTCCCAATAGCCAAAAAGATCCCTAGAAAGTGATAAAAATGTGTTTTTATGCATTCTGCAGCGCGTCATGCACGCATCCCAAGTGCAAGATTTGCGCTTCAGGTGCACAACATCTGTTGTCTGACATTTACTGCATTTTCACCTCTTTTGAGTCTGAATTTGGTTTCGGTGTCTTCATGAAAGTTGTAGCTATGGATTTTAGCTTAGCTTTCATTTGCACTTGGTTTGACCCCAATTGGACATCTATAATTCAAGATATGACTAAAATACTTCATATAGATCATGTTGATTTCTCACCAGCACTGCACTAAAACAAAGAAACAACGCAAAACTACAAAAAATCTCTGCTTAATCAAGGAAATAAGAACATAAACATTTTATTAAATTCAAGAACTAAAATCAACAAAATATATCAAATAACTCCTTAAATTAACTAATGATTAAAGATAAATAAGACTAAAAATAATGAAAAATATGGATATGATGAAGAGTTATCACCTAATAACTCTCTTAATAAAGAGAAGTACATTATAGAAGTTCTTAATTAATTTTCCGAATTTTGCATTTGCAAAATTAAATGATGGAAGATTTTTATGTCCTTGTGCCAATTGCAAGTAATGCTCTCAGGTGGATATTTATGAGCACCTAGTCCATTTTAGGTTTCTAAAAGGTTATGTTACTTGGATCTTCCATGGCGAACAAGTTAGCTCATCTAGTTCTCATAGTGTATCTCATGTAGAAGGAGAGTTTGACCATGACATAAATACGTTGATTCATGATGTCTTTGGAATGCATCCAACTAATTAGAGTGATGTGGCAAATTTAAATGTGGAGAACGAGGATCCCAAAGCATTCATAGATGAACCCAATGCTCAACAATCTAAAGAGGATAGTAATTTGGATAAGTTTTTTCAGTTGTTAAATGAGGTAGAGCAAAATCTTTACTATGGTTGTAAAAAGTTCACAAAACTATCATTTAACATCCATTTGTATCACTTAAAGTGTCTAAATGGATAGATTGACAAAAGCTTTTCAATGTTGTTAGAGCTATTAAAAGATGCATTCTTAGAAGAAAATACTTTGTCGAAATCTTTTTATGATACAAAAAAGATTATTTTTGGATTAAGCCTCTCATATGAAAAAATCGATGCATGTCACAATGATTGCATATTATATTGGAGAAATTTTGCTAATGCTCAAATTTTCTCAAAATATGGTATGTCACGATAGAAACTAAACTTTGATGATAACGAAGGTAGAAAAAAGATCCCTGCAAAGGTTCTTCATTGGTTTCCTCTTAAATCTAGACTATGAAGATTCTTTATATCATCAAAAATAGCTTCTTCTATGACATGGCACGAGGATGGTAAAACAAAATATGGGCTCATGAGATATCCAGTTGATTCTTTCGCTTGGAAAGATTTTGATCGTCAACATCTTGATTTTTCGTGCAACCCTTGTAATGTTCAACTAGGTTTAGCTTATGATGGGTTTAACCCTTTCAAAACCATGTCAATTTCTCATAGCACTTGACATGTTGTTTTGATTCCTTATAACCTTCCTCTATGGATGTGTATGAAGCAACCTAATTTTATACTTTCATTGCTTATTCTCGGTTCAAAAGGTCCAAGAAATAAACTTGATGTCTATATGCAACCTCTTGTGGACGTTAAAGAATCCTGGAAAATTGGGGTGAAAACATTTGATGCTTGCAAAAAAGAGTCATTCCAAATGCGTTATGCTGTCATGTGGACTATCAATGATTTCCTGGTATATGAAAATTTGTTTGACTGGAGCACTAAAGGTCGATACGCTTGTCCATGTTGTGGTCTAGAAACTGCTCTAAGTTGTTATGTTATAGTTGGAAGTTTTGCTACAATCTAATGAGCATAATGATAAGAGTTGTGATGCAGAAAAGCATAAGAACTTGAATTTCTTTTTTCTCTCTAGGTTTAAATGTCTTTGGTGCCTGCAAATATGTCACTTTTTGATTTTAGTCCATGTTAGTTTTTTTGTTTGGATTTAGTCCCTGTAAAATCAGAGACGATCCACTTTGGTCCCTAACATCAAATCAACATTACAAGAAAAAAAATAGTGCGGGGACACGTGACCCTATAAATGCACACCAACACATCATCTTTTATGATATATTAAAAATTAAAATGTTTTATATTATTAATTAATATTATTTTATAAAAAAAATATGAATAGAAATATGAATAAAAAAAATATGAATAGAAATTTGGAAAATCCATCTTCTTCCGTGCCACGGCGGTTTGCCCGCTCTTTTTTTAAAACTTTTGATTTGATGTTAGGAACCACAACCAATCGTTTTTGATTTTATAGGGAATAAATTCACATAAAAAAACTTACGAAGACTAAAATTAAAAAGTGGTATATTTGTAGGGACCAAAGACATATTTAAACATTCTTTCTATAATTCTAAATTTCATTAAAAAAAGGGAAAAAAACAAAAGCCCAAGGGAGCACAAACCCTAACTGCACTATTTGATGATGTAAATTCAATGTTCACATTAGTATTTTTTTCTAGAATTAATTTTAGTAGTTCATGACATTCTATTTTTGAAGTTGAAGGTGAGAATATAGTAGTTTATTGTATGTTTTAATGGAATTAGTAAAAATAAATTATATTTTATTGTATGTTTTAATGGAAATAGTTAATAAAAATATATTAAAAATTTCAATTTAATTTATTGGTATTAATAATATATAATTTTAATTAGTTGTGAGATAAAATAAATTTAATTAATAATAAGTTTTAGTGACATACAATAGGAAGAACATGTAGTGATAATTCGCAAAACATATATTGATTGTCCAATAACATAACTAGACACCCTTTAAAGTTTAGAGTGAATTCAAATGTCACTCAAAGTATTCTTGACTTTTACTTAGAAGTCAATTTTCTTGTAGTATTCTAATGCTTAGATAAAAATTAGATGGTCTATATCGTTTTTATTATATTAGTATTCTTCCATTATATTTTAGATTAAGATAAAATTAAAATGCTTATTTATAAAAATTAAAATTAAATTGTATGTGTATAAGAGATTCATTTTAAGTTGAGCAGCAATATTTTGACATAAAATTTGGACACCTTGTAAAATACGTCAAAATAAGTGTTGATTTGATTGGAAGAGAGAGAAAATAAAAATAAAAACAGTGTAATAATAGAGTGTTGGTGTCTATATTTTTGTCAAAATATATTTTCTATTTTTACTTTTACTATAACTCATCTTGACTCAATTATATACAAATGAAATGTCAAGTAATCTATCCATCTTTAATGTTATTATTCTAAAAATATCCTAATATTAATTTTTTAATGTCACTGATGAGATGGTAATTATAATTATAGGTAGAATAATAACTGTATTTCATTTTTTTTTACTTGAAATTAAAAAAATTTAGCTACCCTCATAAATAATTGTAAAAGTAGGTATTTTTATTTATAAATGAGTCAAGCGAATAATTTAAGATGATATAATTACCACAAAAAATTTACACAATTTCAAAGTCTTGTGTTCAAACCCGTGTCATGATGTTCATTCTAACAATTTCGACATTTTTCAGTTGAGTTAGGACTTAAGGAACAATTTATTTTTATTTTAAATGTATTAAGAAATTAGTTATAATTACTAAAATTTCCTTTATTGTAATTATTATCATATTAAATTTGCATTAGAATTTACACTCATCTTAAAAAATAAGAAAATTAATAAGGGATATTTTTTAAATAATACAATTAAATAAAGTTGAATTTGATAACTTGTGTTTATATTTAAAGTCAAATTTATAAATATAGTGGGAGGAGGTAATATTGTTTAAGCTTTACTTTAATCCTTGATTTTTTTAATCAATTTATGAAATCGGTTCTTTTATTTTATAATATAACAGTTTTGGTCATTCATTTTGATTTTTTAACTAAAAAATTGCGATGCGATATGTTTTAAATAATGTAAAATGATTAACACCCATAAAATCGCAATAAATCCCTTAAAAATTTAATTTTTAACTTCAAATTTTTCTCATTTTTATAATTTAATTAATAACACGTGAATAATTAATTAATCTAGATGAATTAATATCATAATAATTTAAAATATGTAAAATTATTTTTTTTTAATCAAAAGTACGAGAGAAGGATCAAAATTATTAATTTTTAAAATAAAGATATAGATTGTGTAAATTGTAAAGTGAGAAAAATAGAGAGAAGAAAACCGCGATTAAATCTGTTGTGTTATGTACCTTGTACGGTAAGGCTTTCAAAATGCAAGTGGGAAGGACTAGCAAACGCCTTAACCAACTGGGGTGAGACCTTTTTCACTAGTCAACCAACTAGCTCAAAGGTCACTGTCCACATTCCAAACTAAAAGTGGAGTAGTTAATTCCTGAAATTAATTATTAAGCACAAGACTTTTTGAAAGTAATTATTTTCCTATAATCATGTGTTCATTGAGTTAATTCTTCCAAAAATGTAGTTTGATATATACGTAATCTCAATTATTACGATTTTTAATTTAAGTTATTGATAAGAGAAGAATAGAGAAAAATAATTAAATTAAATAATATTAATAATAGATAGAGTTAAATATATCAATAATTACAAATATTTATATAATCAATTAAAATAATAATTAATTTGTGTAAAATAACTAATTAGTTAGTATAATTAACTAATCAATTTAACTAATTAATCAATTAAAATATATAACATTAGTAAATACGATTAATACATATGGTTGGAAATTTCACTTACAGTGCTATAATTTGGATTAAAGTCCAATTTTTATAATTTACTAATAAGCTATGCATAAATTTTATTGTTACTGTAATTTTCAATTAGCTTGATAATTGTCTCTGACCTTCAACACCTTCGACAGAAGTATGCCTTTAATAATATAAAATTTATCAACATAAAACATGTCAATTTTACACCTACAATCAAGGTATGGATGGACAAGGCGAGGCACAATAATGATCCAAAAGTCAAACAACTTGATTTAGGGTTTTAAGGATAATTTTTTTTTTCAAAAGAAAAAAAGATCTGTTGTCTATTTAATTGCTTTTTTTTTGTCTATCTTTTCATTCTTTTTGATAAACTCTCATTATTTTTTATTTGTTTTGTGTCATTGACTCAAATTACAATTTATATTTGTTTAGAAATTATTTGGGTTTAACCCACTTTACATTTGTTTAACCATAACTTATCATTCAAATTTTGTTTTATCTTTAATTGTACTTAACAGTTGTTTAACTTAATTAATTTTATTTTCATTAATTTCATAGTTTCTTTGTTCTTACTTATATATTCTATTTTAATTTT
>JBBPBP010009778.1:8842256-8885781 GCA_037974735.1 Cicer chorassanicum | reverse complement strand
ACTAGTTGAATGTGCTATTATTTTTTGTATCTTATATGTTTTGTGTCTTATTTCTACTTAAGTTTTGAATAACTATTTCTTCATTAGAGGTGATATGCCACATGTTTTTTTCAAAAGTATTTTGATTGTATTCTTTTTGGAGAGTGTTTATAACTAACAAATTCAAGTTGAGAATGATAAAACGTGACTACTTGAATTTGATTATTTTTATTGTCAAATAAAACTATGCTATGATTTATCCTTCATTGGAAAAATAAAATATGTATCTGAGCACTAATAAGAGAAAAATATACAAAAATTGTATATTACTTTAAAAATATTAAATGTGTAATTTAACATTTATATTTTTATTAAAAATATCCTTTGACGTTTTTTTTTTTGGCAAAGCCTTGCCATTTTAAATTTGTTTGTTTGTTTTAATATTTTTATTTATTTATTTTGATTTAAATCTCGTTGGATTGTTTGTGCATAAGTTTGATTATTAATCGATTTCTACTTAAATACAAAGAGATGTATCCGTTAAAGATCATAAATCAACATTTAAGGTAAATAAGCCTTTAGTACATATCCATATATTCGTAATTAATTCAACGTATCTTCAATTAAGAAGACATATCTCAAAGGATGTCACTATCAGAGGATGTTATGCGCTTCTTCAGACAGAGGATAAGTCCATCATTGACAAGCAGATGTTGTTGGAATGTTGACTTCTTATCAAAACCTTGACTGTATTAGAGTGTTGACTTGAAGCATTGACCAAACAGTTTATTGGTTTACCGGAATTATCAAACACAAAATCATTTGAGTGAGCTTGTAATCCGATTCGTTGGAAGCGCGTTGAGGGCACATTTATCAAATTCGGTCACAACTATTAGAATGGTTCCTCTGATTTTGCTGGTTCTTTTGATATTTGTGAGTCTGCAAAATCTTCATCTAGCTTTGGCGTTTTATGGTCAAGCTTTTTGCCATCAAACTTGACATAAATTTATTCCTCAACAATCAGTGTTTTTTTGTTGTATACCCTATAGGCTTTGGACCTTTCAGAGTATCCCAATCCCAAAAAGATGCATTTTTGAGATTGTGAGTCATACTTGCCAAGTTGCTCTTTGGTGTTAAGAATGTAACTTGTACACCCAAATTGATGGAAATAAGAAATTTTGGGTTTTATTCCTTTCCACAATTCATAAGAAGTCTTATTTGTAATATGTCTTATATAGATTCTATTATGAATATAACATGCAATATTCATTGCTTCTGTCAAGAAATGCTTAGTAACATTTGTTTCGTGAATCATGGTTCGTGGGATTCTCTTGAAGAGATCAATTTTTTCTTTCTATAACACCATTCTATTACGATGTTCTAGGAGAGGAAAAGTTATGAAAAATACCATTCTCTTCACAAAAGTTTTCAAACAGTTTGTTTTCAAATTCACCTTTATGATCATTACGAATTGTTACTCTGCAAAAACCTTTTTCATTTTGAACTTGTTTGCAGAAAGCAGTGAAAACTTTATGTGACTCATCCTTGTATTTTAGAAATTTTACCCAAGTCCATCTAGAATAGTCATAAAAAATAACAAGTCCATATTTTTTTTTATCACTAATAGAGACAGTCTTTACAGGGCCAAATAAATCAATATGCAGAAGTTCAAGTAGTCTAGTAGTGGAAACAATGTTTTTAGAAGAAAAAGAAAATTATATTTGTTTCTCTTTTTGACATGCATCTTAAAGAGCATTTGATTTGTACATAAGAATACGCAATCTTCTGACTAAATCAAGTCTTTTCAATTTTGAAATTAACCTTAAATTTGCATGCCCTAATCTTTAACAGACAATAGACACTTGACTTCTTGTTTATTTAAATTAGAAAGGTTTCTTTTATAAATATTGTTTTTCCTCTGGCTAGTAAATAATATGGATCTGTCTGTTTGACTTATTGCCTTACAAGACTTTTGATTAAAGATAACATCATAACCACTGACACTTAATTGGCTTATGCTTAGTAGGTTATGCATTAATCTTTTTACAAGTAAAATATTTTTAATAAAGGGATGGGAACTATTACCTACTATTTTGTGCCCTATGATCTTACCTTTCGGATCACCTCCAAAACCTACGAATCCTCCTTCACTGAGTGCCAGGTCTTGGAACATAGACACTTCTCCCTTCATATGTCGTGAGCATCCACTTTTTAGATACCATGACTGGTGTTTTAATTTTGTTGCTAAGGATATCTGCAAGATAAATAATTTTATCCTTAGGTACCCAAATTTGGTTGGATCCTGGTTTGTTAGTTCTAAAAGGTTAATTGTCCTTCCATGTTTTTTGCATGGGGCAAGTTGTTCTATTATTACCTTTATTATGGCAGTATGAACATACCATATCAGAAGACACAAAAATTTATCATGTTTCACTACTAACACAATAGCTACATCTAGCCCCTTTCACTTGAAGGATTTAATGCACTAAACACCACTGAATCATAATTTACACTTGAACACTAGTTATTTACAATGATTGTGTTCGATCTCGTCACCTCCAACTTAGTACCGTCAAGTTGTTGAGGAAATGCAGCCACTACCGATCTGGATTACAAGTTCTATCAATGTATTCTCAACTTTCATCTTAGTACCGTTAAACCATTGAGGAAAACAACCACTACTAGGCTTGGTTACAAATGAATGAGTTTGTGTGTTTACTGAAAAATCTCTCTCACAAGAGGATGTTTACAAGGTAATACTTTCATATTTTCTTTCTCAACACTTAGATAAAATTTGAATAAAACTGAACTCTGTGTTTGCTTGCTGTGTTGTGTATATTTCTTTTGGAATTGTTAGGCGTTGATGTATTTTTTCAAGTTAGGAAGCATGTCATTTTATAAAGGCTTTAGGGTATAACCTTCCTTACTTCATTTCAGAGAGACAACTTGTATCTTCATGAGTGACAACCAATATATCTGTTGAGCTTAAGTCAAGTCACTATCGAAGAGATCAGTCCTCATAACTTGTATAAAACTAGAAGAAGCAGAGGATACATACTGGATAGAACAGCCAGGACATAGACTATTAGAGTAAACATGATTTTGAGTGTTTATCAAAGGATGTCTTCTAAACCATCAGAGCAAGCATATTTCAGAGGATGCAGATTATGAAATCAAGACTATCAAAGGATGCATATTATCAAAGGATGCAGACAACTTGTCTTCTTAGAGGATTAACTGCCATAAGATCTTTAACTCTTGTTAGAACATTGACTGTATCAGAGGCGTTGATTTTGCAGAGCGTTGACTTTTATTATAGGCATTGAATTTTCCAAAACATTGACTTTTATTTGAGCATTGACTTTTTCCATAGGCAAACGAAATCAAACGCTTGCTTGCATTCATCAAAGGCAACAAAGTCAGATGCTTGCTTACTTCTGCAGAGGCAACTTATCAGAGGAGACTTAAGCAATGCTTTATCATAGGCAACTTAAGTAGAACCTTATCTTGCATCATCAAAGGCATAATTAGTAAACCATTACTTGCACCATTAGAGGTAGCCTTGGCAGAACCTTGCTTGCACCATCAAAGGTAGTCGTAGCAAACCTTTGTTTGTACCATCAGAGGCGTTTAACACCATATTTGGAATGTGAAATGTACCAAAGTCTTTTTCTTTGTATTTGTCTGATCATCAAATTGTTGGGTATTGGGCTCCCTTCCTATGTGGAGAAAAGCCCAAATATTATAATCCATGTGTCACACTTATTTAAGTGGATAGTGGTCTAATTAGGATTGTAAGAGAGAGACTATTTTGAGAGAAAAGGCAGCCACCAAAAGAGAAAAGAGAAGAGTAAACCTATTCCCGATTTTGTTAAATCAGTCTCAGAAAAACATCGATTGCGCATTCGTTAACCGTTGGATCGGGCTGAAATTTGGACAGTAGGTTCGAAACATTCAGGGCTTCGTTTTCAACGGTCGGATCGGCGAAAAGACTTCTCGAGTGGGAGGAATCGAGCTCGCACAGCAGCAGGTTTTTGGTTGTTTCACTTCTTCTTGCTTTTCATTTGTAAGCTTTAGTGCTTTGTTATTTTGGCTGGTTGTAGGCACACTTTGTGCATCTTTTTTGAGACTCTCTTGTACCCTTATTTGATTATAGTGGAGCTATTTCTTTGGTCTGGACGACCCGTGGTTTTTACCCTTGCATTGAGGGGTTTTCCACGTTAAAATATTGGTGTTCTTCACGCTCTTTTATTTTGATTAATTTGCTGCCATATATTTGTTGTTGCTCCTCACGGGTTCTTGCAAGTTGGGGGAATTTTATATCCGCTGCGTATTACTTGTTATTATGTTTCTGTGTTTATTCCCCATCAGAGTGGCATCAGAGCTCTTGGTTAAAGGGTTATTTGACTTGCTTGAA
This sequence comes from Cicer chorassanicum, assembly GCA_037974735.1. Lineage (NCBI taxonomy): Eukaryota > Viridiplantae > Streptophyta > Magnoliopsida > Fabales > Fabaceae > Cicer > Cicer chorassanicum. The sequence continues at coordinate 8,881,385 of JBBPBP010009778.1, read as the reverse complement.
GGATGGAGGCAAATATGAATATAAAGATGGTATGCTTGAATGGTACTAATTACCATTTGTGGAAGGGCAAGATGAAAGATTTGTTATTTGTGAAGAATATGCATCTTCCTATTTTTGGTTCTAAAAAGCCGGATACTAAATATAAGGAAGACTGGGAATTTGAACATCAACAGGTATGTGGTTTTGTTAGGCAATATGTAGAAGATAATGTTTATAATCATATTGCTAATGAGACAAATGCAAAAACTATGTGGGATAAGATACAGACTTTGTTTGCCTCTAAATCAGGGAATAATAAATTATTCTTGCTGAATAGTTTCATAAGTTTGAAATATAAGGAGGGAACGTCTATTTCGGACCACTTGAGTGAATTTCAGGGGCTCCTTGATCAAATGTCTGGAATGGGTATCAAGTTTGACGATGAGCTATTGGGACTATTTTTACTGTTATCTTTACCAGAGTCTTGGGAGACATTTCGGGTTTCTATAACGAGTTCAGCTCCTAATGGTGTTGTTTCTTTGGAAACGGCTAAGGGTGGTGTTTTGAATGAGGAGATGAGAAGGAAGGCACATGGTTCTTCATCTCAATCTGAAGTTCTTGTCACTGAAAATAGGGGGAGAAGTCAGAAAAAAGAACCGAAGGGTGGTAGAGAAAACAGCAGAAGCAAGTCCAAGTCTAGATACAAAAATGTAGAGTGTCATTATTGTCATAAAACAGGGCACATACAGAAGAATTGTTTTCTGTGGAAAAAGGAGAACAAAGGCAAGAAAGGTAAGCAAAAACAAAGGGGTCGTGATGATGATAGTGATGATGACCGTGTTACTACTGCTACTAGCGATGATCTTGTTATTCTCCGTGACTATGAGTCAATTAATCTTGTATCTGATGAGAGCATGTGGATAATTGATAGTGGTGCTACACTACATGTTACACCGAGGAAGGAGTTCTTCACATCTTATACTTCAGGTGATTTTGGAGTTTTGAAGATGGGTAATGATGGTGTATCAAAGGTAATTGGTGTTGGTGATGTATGCTTGCAAACCAACATGGGAATGCAATTGTTGCTTAAAGGAGTCAAACATGCTCCAGATGTTCGCTTCAATTTGATTTCCGTGCATATGCTTGATGAAAGTGGTTTTGATAATCATTTTGCTTCTAGAAAGTGGAAACTCAGTAAAGGTAACTTGGTTGTGGCTAGAGGGGAGAAAATTAGTAAACTGTATTGGACAAAAGCTTTAGTTGCAAAAGACAGTGTGAATGCCGTGGATATGGTATCATCTTTGTGGCACCGAAGGCTTAGCCATATCAGTGAAAAGGGGTTAAATTGCTTAGCTAAAAAGGATGTGCTTCCAGGATTGAAGAATGTAGATTTGGAGAAATGTTCTCACTGCATAATTGGTAAACAAACTAGAGTATCCTTCAAAAGGCATCCTCCCTCTAGAAAGTTAGAGTTGCTTCAGTTGGTGCATTCTGACGTCTGTGGCCCTTTAAAGGTAAAATCTTTTAGTGGTGCACTTTATTTTGTTACTTTTATTGATGACTGTTCCAGGAAAATATGGGGTTATGTTCTGAAGACAAAAGACCAAGTGTTGGAGAAATTCAAACAATTTCATGCTTTGGTTGAGAGGCAGACAGGCAAGAAGCTGAAACGTGTTCGTACTGACAACGGTGGTGAGTATTGTGGACCCTTTGATGTCTATTGCAAACAACAGGGTATAACACATGAAAAGACTCATCCTAAAACTCCTCAGCTGAATGGTTTAGTAGAGAGGATGAATCGAACACTTGTTGAGAGAGTGAGGTGTATGCTCTCTGAAGCTAAGTTGCCTAAACATTATTGGGGTGAGGCACTGTACACGGCAGTGCATGTTATTAATCTTACTCCTACTATCGCTTTGAATAGTGAGGTACCAAACAAGGTATGATTTGGGAATAATGTCAAGTATGATCACTTGAGAGTCTTTGGTTGCAAGGCTTTTGTGCATGTTCCGAAGGATGAAAGATCCAAGTTGGATGCAAAGTCAAGGCAATGTATCTTCATTGGTTATGGTGAGGATGAATTTGGCTACAAGTTGTATGATCCTATAAACAAAAAGGTTATTAGAAGTCGTGATGTAGTGTTCATGAAAGACCAAACTATTGAAGACATTGATAAGAGATAACGTCTTATCTGATGGTGATCCAGTTCAGTCACTTGTTCCTGATTTGGATACTACTGATGGTAATGATCAGAATGATGAGCCACATGATTGCGTTGATGATCATCGACTTAGAGATGAGGTAAATATTCCAACTAGTGAAGATCATGAGTTGTCACACGATGAGAATCTTAATGATGCTTATGAATCATCTCTAACCCAACTCAGGAGGTCTAAGAGGCAGAGACAACCATCTACAAGGTATGTTTCTGATGAGTATGTGAATTTGACTGATGAAGGGGAACCTGAGTGTTTTCGAGAGGCCATGGAGAGTGAAGAAAGTCAAAAGTGGTTGGATGCAATGCATGATGAGATGAAATCCTTGCATGATAATCACACTTATGATTTGGTGAAGTTGCCAAAAGGCAAAAGGGCTTTGGAAAACAGGTGGATCTATAGAGTGAAACTTGAGAGTAACTCAAAGTCTCCGAGGTATAAAGCCAGATTAGTGGTGAAAGGTTTCCGTCAAAGAAAGGGTGTTGATTTTAATGAGATTTTCTCACCTGTGGTAAAAATGTCATCAATTAGAACCGTGTTGAGTTTGGCAGCTACTCTTGACTTAGAGGTAGAGCAAATGGATGTAAAAACGGCTTTCCTTCATGGTGATTTGGAGGAAGAGATTTACATGAAGCAACCTGATGGTTTTCTTGTTGAAGGCAAGGAAGACTATGTGTGTAGACTAAGAAAGATTCTATACGGTTTGAAGCAAGCTCCAAGGCAGTGGTACAAAAAGTTTGAGTCTGTTATGTGTGATCAAGGATACATGAAGACTACTTCTGACCATTGTGTATTTGTTAGAAAATTTTCTAACGATGATTTCATTATCCTGTTATTATATGTTGATGACATACTTATTGTTGGGAAAAATATTTCCAAGATTGACAGGTTAAAGAAGTAGTTGGGCGAGTCATTTGCCATGAAAGACATGAGAGCAGCTAAACAGATTCTTGGCATAAGAATCATGCGTGACAGAAAGGAGAAGAAACTTTGGATGTCACAAGAACACTATATTGAGATAGTGTTGCAAATGTTTCAAATGGAAAACTCTAAGGCTGAGCTTGGGTTTATTCAGGATAAATATATATTATTTGTCGATAGTCAAAGTGTTATTCATCTTGGTAAGAATTCGACGTTTCATAGCAGGTCCAAACACATTGATGTGAGGTATCATTGGATACGCGATGTTTTGGAAGCTAAGCTGTTGGAGTTGGCTAAAGTTCATAATGACTATAATGGTTCTGATATGATGACTAAAGCATTACCAAGAGGGAAGTTTGAAACTTGTTGTGATATCACCGGTTTGGCGATTATCTCCACATAGTTGTGAGGGGGAGATGTGTTGGGTATTGGGCTCCCTTCCTATGTGGAGAAAAGCCCAAATATTATAATCCATGTGTCACACTTATTTAAGTGGAGAGTGGTCTAATTAGGGTTGTAAGAGAGAGACTATTTTGAGAGAAAAGGCAGCCACCAAAAGAGAAAAGAGAAGAGTAAACCTATTCCCGATTTTGTTAAACCAGTCTCAGAAAAACATCGATTTCGCATTCGTTAACCGTTGGATCGGGCTGAAACTTGGACAGTAGGTTCGCAACATTCAGGGCTTCATTTTCAACGGTCGGATCAGCGAAACGACTTCTGGAGTGGGAGGCATCGAGCTCGCACAGCAGCAGGTTTTTGGGTTTTTCACTTCTTCTTGCTTTTCATTTGTAAGCTTTAGTGCTTTGTTATTTTTGCTGGTTGTAGGCACACTTTGTGCATCTTTTTTGAGACTCTCTTGTACCCTTATTTGATTATAGTGGAGCTATTTCTTTGGTCTGGACGACCCATGGTTTTTACCCTTGCATTGAGGAGTTTTCCACGTTAAAATATCGGTGTTCTTCACGCTCTTTTATTTTGATTAATTTGCTGCCATATATTTGTTGTTGCTCCTCACGAGTTCTTGCAAGTTGGGGGAATTTTATATCCGCTGCGTATTATTTGTTATTGTGTTTATGTGTTTATTCCCCATCACAAATGATATACCATAATATCCTACACAATACTTTTGGTCTTGGAGCTGCATACTTAATTAATACATTAATGCTTTAAATTGTTCCCACAAATCGATTTTGTTATCATCAAAACAAGTAGGGCCATAATACTTGAAACTAATATTGTTCTAACACTTTTTGCAATACTTCTTATTGATATATTATGACATGCTCGATTAGTAATTACTTATTTATTAGGTGATAATATTTTTGTGTTAGAAACACTTAGATTATTATTTCTAATTTACTAATAATTTATGCTACCTTAAATTAGATAATCATTAATATAGTTCTCCGTCTTCTAACTCAATCTGCACACTAAGCCAATACAATGAAGGGATAATTGTTCTTATTTGTTTGTTTTGTTTTAGTAGTTTTGTAGAGGATTGTAGTTAAAACCACTTTTGCACTACCATTATTCTCGCAATCAAAATTTAGAATAGTAGTCTTGACAAGCAAGACAACCAATTATGGATAAATGTAAAATAATAGATGGAACAGTCAAATGCCCATCCTAAATGAAATGATTGGCAGTGGTATGAGGATGAAATTGCTTGTCCTCATCAATGTTATGAGCATAAATTAAAGAATCCTCCAACCAAGTGTCGATCCAGAAGTTAATTTTGTCACCCTTACCAAGTTGCCATGTGTTGTACTCATAAATAGTAGTTAACTTAATTTTGAGAGCAGTTCAGATGGGAAAATCAATGTGATATCTAATATGCCCAAGCTTTTGGAAAATCCGACCTCTAAGAAGAATGGCCCAATGCGGACTAGATGTAATTAAATCCCAAGAAAATTTAATAACGACAACATTATTAAAGTGTTTCAAAGACCTAATTCGAAGACCTCCTTCATGAATAGGATGACAAATTTAATGCCAAGCAATAATAACCAATTTTCTATGCTCATTATCGCCAGAATAAATGAAATTCCTATTCCATTTATCTACATCAATGGTAAGGGAAGTCAGCCAACAAGATATATGGAAGCTATATAAAAGCATGCTATGATTGCCATTTTTCACCAATTGAATTCTACTTGCCATAGATATGAGAGAGACTTTCCAAACTAAAAATTTAGCCTTGATTCGATCATCAATTGATTGTAAATAACAACTTTAGACATTCCCTTATAAATAGGTATTCCAAGATATGTGAAAGGGAGAAAACAAATAGAAAACCCAAGAAAAGTAGATAAGATATCATGTCTTCTAATGGAAACAAATCTAACGTAAATGGTATATTTATTTGAAGTAATATGTTGACAAGAGATATTAACATATCGATCAAAGAGACTTTGTATATTTTTTTATTTGCAAGAGAAACCTTGCAAAAAATCATCAAATCATAGGCATACATAACATGGGAAGGAACAAAAATGCCTCTAGGACCATTCATCAAATAAAGGGAGCTGCCATTAACCAACTTGGATATAGCCTTGTTAAGAATCTCTTTAACAATGCAAAAGTGAAGAGGAGATAAAGAGTCCATTGCCTCGCCCCTTTTAACAAGAAAAGAAACCAACAAATTTGCCATTAACAAATATGAAAAGATTAGCAGTCTTGAGAATGATTCTAATCCATGACATAACTTGTTGAAACCAAAAGCTTAAAGAATCTTGATAAGGAATGTCCAATCTACAATGTCGAAGGCTTTTCTTATATCTATCTTTAGAGTCAAATTTCCAACAAAAGTTTTAGTCTTAAACATATTAATAGCTTCTGAAGTGAAACAAATGCAATCACCAATATGTGATCAAGAACTTTAGTGACAATTAACACAAAAACATTATCTAAATGCAATCACCTTGAAGTGGCCAACATGTGATCAAGAACTTTAGTAATGATTTTGAATTTAAAGTTGAAAAGGGCAACAGATCTATAATGCTCCATTTTACTAGGGTCAAAAATCTTAGGAATTAACATAAACATTGGAGTTATAATTTGGAAGAATCCAATCCTGGACAAAGAATTGAAGAACAACCTGGAAAAAATCATGACCAACCTTGGAGCATTTTTAGGATTCGTGCCAATTTGTTTTTTTTTTTTTAACTTCAAAACTAGGTAGATTAGTAAGCATAACATTCATAGAGTTATCCAAAAGATGAGAGATTGTGTCTTCAATCAAACCATTATCCATACAACTATTGTTATAATTGAAAATATATTCAAAACAATTCAATCAAACCATTATCCATACAACTATTGTTATAATTGAAAATATATTCAAAACAAGAAACAAATCTGGCTTCTATATCTGTAGGATCTTGAATCATGACATCATTATAGAAATAGTCTTTTAGACATATCTGATTTCGGTAGTTTTATGAAATAAAGTGGTGTTTCTATCACCATCAGAATGCCATTTAATGTTAGCTTTATAGTTCAAATATCGCTCTTCTAAATTAAGAGCTTCATTCACTTCTATTTGTGCTTTTTGCTCTTCATTCTATAAATCATTTGAGGGATCATCTGAGCTTCATCCTCATGAATAATTTGGGTTTTCAGAACATTGTTATCCTTATTTACCTGTTGGTCATCTTAACTATGCAAATATAAAGAATCTTCAATATTAATAGATGTGTTGTTGCCAACACTAGCTTCCTTCGTAGGTGACTCTTCATAGTTAGAGTGGCCTTCAGAAGAATCATAAGTATCCTCTTTTTTCAACCATTTTACCATTCAGACTTGAATCCATATGATTGATATCTTTCAAATTATTTTCGCCACTTATACAATTATCTTTGCTAGCAGCGCGACTACCTTTGACAGGGACGAAGATCGACCTTTTATTCCTTTTACCTCCGTTGTCTAAGTTATCCAAATCCTTATTCTTCTTATCATTTTGAACTTTTTTGCAACAAGTAACTGAATGGCCAATGTGCTTACTATAATTGCAAAATTCTGGGAATTTCTCATATTCCACTCCAACATAAAATGGAAACCTTTTTCTTTCAACTAAAACTTGGTCATGAAACTTTGCAGTGAGATCAATATCAACCAAAAGTTTGGCATAATGACCAAAAGACATTTCAAATAATGATTTACTAGTAGTATTATCCAATCAAATAGGTGTGCTTAATGGAAAATATGATCGTAGGGCACTAATTCTCTTGTGCTAAACCAGTAATACGAACCTTAACTTGCGAGATCGTCTGATGTTGATGATTGGGGTTAAAGTCGTAAGGCCACGTGAATAGTTTCAAATATCCAGGATTAATATCCCATGAACTAATCAACTGGACACTTCTAAGATCTTAAACTAAAGAGAAAGAGAAATCATAGTATTCTTTTCCAAGTGAGATCAAACCTCACATACCCAAAGATTTCCATAACTCGAGTAATTTGGCCACACAATTCTTCAACCTTTAATGTTGTTGACCCTTTGTCCAAATCATTCGACCAGAAAGATTGTTTTTACATGCCTCATAATCTGCAACATATTCCTTTTCACGAATAGTGATCGCTATTTGTTCACCTTTTACACACGGACGTGGAAGTTGATTGATCCGATTGTCATAAACATTGTTGCTAAGAGCTTGTGCAAAAGTTCTTTGTGGCTTTCCAACATTCTCCTTCATAGTGTTGTGACTTTTAGAGGGATTGAGACAAGACTGTGGCAGCACCTTAGGTGCCATACACTGGCTTGCACTCAACGAAAGTGATTACTTGACTGCAATTGATCCAACCAAACAAAATGCAGATCACAAACAAAACTAAAATCCAAAACCAGAAATCATGAGAACTAACACGAAACCAAACCCAAAAATCAAATCTACAAATCACATCCAGAGCAAAAACAGGACCAACACCAACAATAGCGGTGCGATAAACACGATAACACGAGTAGTTTCAAAACCTGAAATCACGAGTCCTATCAGAGACGCAACTAGAGGACACATACAACAACAGAAGAACACACTCACCTCGTCAATTTGAGACACAGCTAGACAACAACGTAAAAACTAGAGAACACATGCTAGTCAAGCGCGAACAACAAGGAGCGAACGAGTACATGATTAGTGAGGAGATGAACAAAGAACGACGAGGAGACGAACGATGAACAATGCTAGGCTTTGGTACTCTAGTTGTGTAGTTTAGATCTAACAACTTATATATTCGTATTTACAATAACGAAAGATAAAATGTTATATGTGTCATTTCTTAATTGGTTTGAGTATTTTAACTCACCACTTTTCTCAACTTAAAATTTTAACTTTCGTGGTTTATTCGTGCAAAAGCCTATCGTACTATCTAACATTGATGTTAGTTTATGTACACTATGATGGAAAGAGTTTTTACGCTGACATTCAATCTCACTCATTATATCATTAAATATATTTTTTATTTTTATCAAATTAACTCTAAAGTATGTTTTTACATTAACCGTACATAACAATTACACTCTTGAATTAACATATTAAAGTTGTCCCAAATTTCTTTTCCAATAACCTTCAATGACTCAATTCATTAGAATGTTTCACTTTCGGCTATTTTTAATCGATCTAAGCAATAATAAAATACCACTTTTCAAAACTATGAACATATGTCATACAAATAATGTGATAGCGATCATAGGTAGCGTAAGAGGTCAATGCGTGACCAAGTTTGATATATAATTTCATACGTAGCGATCATATTTATATTTTAGTATATAAATTAATAAATATATGAACATTCGTATTTTAAAATTTACATCACATTTGATTTATCAAAAATGATATTTTAAGAATACTTAAATCTATAGTTAAATGTCTCTCATGAACAACTGAAATTCGTTGATTTATAATTCTTTCGTACTCAAGAAAGAGATTATTAGGGACAATATCTATATTTAAGGTGATAATCAATTATGATTCTCATTATTTTCAAATGAACCATCTAACATCCACTTATATTTTTGATTATATTAATTAATTATCTAATTAAAAATTTAATTAGTCATATTTTTAATATGATCACTAATCAATTAAGACATTTATTGAAAGATAGTTAATAAAGTTATAGTAAAAAATGTTTGCACACATAATATTTATGAGTTTAATGGGCCTATATTGTAGTGTAAACACTTTTACATTGACAACCAATCAAACACCATTGATAAAACAATTATTTATGATGGTGGTTATAATTATATGACGAGATAGTAACTTCAATTATTTTTATTAACTATTAATATAAAATTAATTTACCCATATATATATAAATAAATAATTAATTTTCTTAATAGTTGTTGAAATACAATAAAATATAACTAACGTTAAGTATATATCCAGAAATTAACGGCAATGTTGAATAAACTTGATATGAAAAGTTGATTATATAATGACATTATAAGTTGGAGTATAAGTTCACATGAATGAAAAGATTGAAAGGGATAGTCAGCATATTATTATTCGAAAAGCAAAGGAGATATACCCGTGGCCAAGATATTTCAATTTTATTCTCTTGCAATCTCATTTTTCCAACATTTCTGACCAAATTCACCTCTAAACATTGGTCCAAATTCTCAAAAATGATTTTAATTGGTCCAAATTCATCACCTCATTTTTGTAAGCAATTTTAAAATTGCTGATATATCACATAGCAAAATAATGGTTTCTGATTGGATAACAATATAAAATAGTTTTATATTGTTCACTGTAGATCTAATAAACTCTAATCAATTGCATTTGACTAAAAAAAGAGAGATCAATTATATTACGAGTCAAATATTTCCTAAAATTTACCTGAATAATTTTTTTTTTAATTTTATTTATTTTTTTTTTTTTTGTATTTTAAAATTCATGAACGTGAAAAGGACTAGAAAAAGTAGTGGGACCTTTTATTAGATTTTGATGAAATAAGAATATTTCCTTAATATCTCCCACATCCTTCTTGCCAAACATCCTGACTATGTTCATTGATGAGTGGTACAAAAGTGATTTTATGCATGGTCAATCAAATTTTCAGGTTTCTCCTTTAAACATGCATAATATCTCTATTATATATAGAGTATTAGCAATACATTGTTTAACCAAGACAATAAGGTAGTGAAGCATGTTTAGCTAAGTATTACATGTTGATTGTCTCTTGGAGTTCCTCTGAGTGCTTCATGCAAGAAACTATCTATATAGTCTAAACGCCATTAGATATTGAGGATAGTTCTTCTTCAATGAAGTGTTTGGGGGAACTCTTGGAGTTGAATCAACACTACACATCAAGATTGCGCCAAATTTATTTCATTCCCAATAGATTCTTGTATAATAATGAAGCACACAAAGTCAAATTTCACTTCAAAGTGAATCAATATACGGTCAATTACAACACCATTAGGCTACTTATATTGATGATGATGATAATAACTTATAATGAGCCATTTTTTTGTTCTTGCATTTTAATTATTTGCGGGAATGTAATAATATTGTTTTTAAGCATTTTATAGATAGTTTTATTTAATTTCATATAGTTTTAGAGTAATTTAATAAAGAAAATAATTTTTGATTTGCTTAAATCGTTTTGAAGGTTTTATTACTAACCCTTTCTAATCAGACAAACTCTCAAAGTATTTTCTTCTTATTTTTGATTTTACAGGTTAATTACTTTGAGGAAATTTGCATCCGGGTAGTTATAAAGGCTTACTATGGATGCAAGATGATGGATTTCTAGAGCGCAAATCACCCATTATTGAAGTCTAGAGCGCAACATGATCCTATTAGAGTGTATTGCGCTATAGTTCACTTCTTAGCACATTTTTTGTCTCTAAGCGCAACATAAGCTGGTTACAGCGCATTGCACTAGCTCGATGTGCTCCCTACATCAATCTACTAGTGCAATGCGTCCCGAGTCAGGGAAATTGTGCTAACTCGTGTTTCAAAGCTCTGTTTAAGCAAAAACTTGATATTTTATTAGGGTTCTAGTTTTTGGATGCAAGAAAGGAGGAAGCTACACATTTGAGGATTAACTGTGCAACTTTTATGTCTAATTCTTTTCTTCCTTTGTATTTTTTATCAAACATTATGAATAGCTAATTTACTCACTGATTAGGGCATAGATGAAACTCCTTGAATCTATGTAATTTTAGATTTAATATACTATTTATGCAATTATAAAATATTTGATTATTTATCTAATTTTGTTCATTATACTTTTTGGTAATTGATCAATATAAAATTAATGTTCTTGCATGCTCCGAGTAACAAGCAAATCTACCTAATTAATTAGTGTTCATTGTTATAAAAAAGAAATTTTGAGCCAATAAATTTGTCTTAGTCTAGTTGGTTAATTTGACATAATTAAATAAGTTAGATTGTTAAAATAGTGAATTAATAATTACATAGTGAAAATGAGGTGATTCAAATTCTAATCATTTTTATATTTTCAAATTTGTTAAATTTTACTTCCTTGTACTCAAACAATCATTTATTAAACTTGTTTTATTCGGTAAGTGTTTACAACTTTGTTGTGTAATCAAATTAATAAAAATCACTACGCCAAAAATGACATTTTATAGCGCGTCTTTTACAGCGCTTATTAAATACAAGCGCTGTAATATAAATTTTTAAAAATAACGGAGGCTACAACAGCGCTTTGTTTACAAGCGCTGTAAAAAAAGCGCTGTTGTAGGGTCATATAGGGTCAGAAAACGCTATCACATAGCTTTTTACAGCGCTTCTTCAGAAAGCGCTGTAAATCAAGCGCTATTGCATAGCCTTTTACATCGCTTTGTGAGCGCTTTAAAAAAAGCGCTGTAAAAGCCTTGCGCTTTGTGTCATTGGTTGACCTATTACAGCGCTTTTTAGACAAGCGCTGTAATAGGCTTGCCCATTCACATTTTTATAGGACCTATTAGAGCGCTTTTTTAGAAAGCGCTGTAAAATCATTCATTTCAAATAAGAAGCGTTCACTTTAAGTAAATAAAAACAAATTTAAAACAAATTTAATACGTTGTCAAAACCCTACGAAATCTCATCTCCCCTCCCCTGCGAACCCCTCGTGTGCACCCATATACAAATTGATTTACTTCTTCCTCCTTTAAAACAAATTGATCATCAACGTTGTCTCAGGTAATTCAAATTTATTTTATTTATTTGTAGTTGTCACTAATTCAAACTGATAAATTGTTACATGATATAATTTGAAATTGTTACATTGTTACATGATATAATTTGTAAAAAAAGCGTTGTTGTACCACTAATTTATATATCAAAAACTTGAAATAATGTTTATTGTTACTGATATAATTTGTTATTGATAAATTTTATTTATAATATATCAGACTGATATAGGTCATAATATATCAGAATTGAAATCATGCTTACTGATATAAATTGTTAAATGATATAATAGGGTTTATGATAAATTTTATTTATATGTGTATTATCAATATATATATAGGTCATAATATATCAGACTTGAAATCATGCTTATTGTGTAACTGCATTTATATATATAGGTCATATAAATGGACCGGAAATGGATGTCTGCCAATCGATTGACAAAAGAGTATGAAAATGGAGTGAAGGAGTTTATTGAGTTTGCAGTGATGAATGCAAAAGATCCAAATAGAGTCGTTTGTCCTTGTTTAAAATGTTGTTTTGGAAAACGCATTAGAGCAGATGAATTGGAAGGACATTTAGTATGGTATGGAATTGATCAAAGCTATACATGTTGGATAAGACATGGTGAGAAAATCAATGATAATACTCGCACAGATACATATGTTTCAACTGATTTCGACACAGATACATATGAGCCAGACCGAGTTGAGGAGATTGCAAAAGCAGTTGAAGAAGATCTTCGTGATTGTCCTAAAATGTTTGAGAGCTTGTTGAGTGATGCAGAGAAACCATTATATAATGGTTGTACTAAATTCACAAGACTTTCGGCGATACTAAATTTGTACAACTTAAAAGCGAGTAATGGATGGTCTGATAAAAGCTTCACAGAATTACTAACCCTCTTAAAAGATATGTTGCCAGATGATAATGAACTTCCCAGTAGAACCTATGAAGCTAAACGAATTTTATGCTCTATTGGTATGAGTTATGAAAGGATTCACGCGTGTCCTAATGATTGCATTTTATTTCGAAATGAATATGAATTACTAAAGGCGTGTCCGAAATGCAATGTATCTCGATATAAGAAGAAAGAATCTACTCCAGCAAAAGTCGTGTGGTATTTTCCTATAATACCAAGATTTAGGCGCATGTATCGCAGTGAAGAAGATTCAAAACACTTGACATGGCATGCAGATGAAAGAATTAGAGATGGAAAGTTTCGACACCCTGCGGATTCTCTGCAATGGGCAAAAATTGATCACGAGTATCCTGAATTCGGGATAGAGTCGAGAAATCTACGCCTTGCACTTTCTACTGATGGAATGAATCCACATGGTCTTCAAAGCATCTCACACAGCACGTGGCCTGTGATTTTGTTGATTTATAATCTACCTCCATGGTTATGTATGAAGCGTAAGTTTATGATGTTGTCTCTGTTAATTTCTGGACCCAAACAACCAGGGAATGATATCGACGTATACTTGGCTCCTTTAATTGAAGATTTAAAAATTATGTGGGAGACAGGTGTAGAAGTCTATGACGGGTATAAGAAAGAATGTTTCAATTTGAGGGCTATGTTGTTCGACACAATTAATGATTTTCCAGCATATGGTAATTTATCATGATATAGCATTAAAGGTCAGTGTGCGTGTCCTATATGTGAAGAGAGTACAAATTGGATGCGATTGAAACATTGTAAGAAGAATGTATTTCTTGGACATCGTAGATTTTTACCTTATAGTCATCAGTATCGTGGGTGGAGAAATGCATTCAATGGAAAATCAGAGGAAGATAGAGCTCATGTAGCATCGACTGGATATCAAATACTTGAGAAGGTACAAGGTTTGACCAATAAATTTGGCAAACCTTTTGCGGGAGAGCTGGTCAAAACTGGGTGGAAGAAAAAGTCAATTTTCTTTGAATTGCCATATTGGAAGTCATTGTATGTAAGACATTTTCTCGATGTGATGAATATTGAGAAAAATGTATTTGACAGTGTTATTGGTACGTTACTCAATGTACCAGGAAAGTCTAAGGATGGCATCAATGCAAGATTGGACTTGGTCGATATGGGAATAAGAAATGAATTGGGTCCCGTAAAGAAAGGAAATCGCACATATCTACCTCCAGCCGCTCATACTCTATCTAGAAAGGAAAAAATTGTTTTGTGTAAATTTCTACATGAAGTTAAAGTTCCAGAAGGATACTCTTCAAGTTAAAAGGTTTGAAGACCCATGATGCTCATATTCTAATGGAGCATTTGCTACCAATAGGTATACGTTCAATTTTACCTGAAAAAGTTCGCCGAATCATAACTAAATTATGTTTCTTCTTCAGGGAAATTTGTAGTAAAGTGATTGATCCTCAGAAATTACCGAGATTGCAGAGGGAAATTGTTGTTACTTTGTGTGAGCTTGAAATGTACTTCCCGCCCTCGTTTTTTGATATAATGGTTCACCTTACTGTTCATCTTGTTAAGGAGACACAACTTTGTGGGCCAGCTTATATGAGATGGATGTACCCGATAGAACGATATATGAAAATATTAAAAGGGTACGTAAAAAGTAGAAGTCGACCAGAAGGTTGTATTGCTGAACGGTACATTGTTGAAGAAGCTGCTGAATTTTGTACTGAATATCTGTCAAATGTTGAATCCATAGGGCTTCCCATGTCTCGTCATTCGGGAAGATTATCAGGAGAAGGGATAATTGAAAAGAGAATAATGACTATATCAAGGACAGAATGGGAGCAGGCACAATTGTATGTTTTGCACAATGATGATGAGGTTCAGCCGTATGTTACAATACACATGGATCAATTATCTAGTTTGAACATGAATAGGAATCAAAATTGGATAACTCGAGAGCACAATCGAAGTTTCATAACATGGTTAAAAAATCACATAAAGTCAAAGTTTGATGTAGACCCCGGATCAATTTCACAGAGATTGAGGTGGCTAGCAAATGGTCCGAGTTTACATGTCTTTTCTTACACCGGTTATGTAATTAACGGCTACACATTTTATACAAAAGAACAAGATGATCAAACAACTATGCAAAATAGCGGAGTCACTCTCGTAGCTGAAGCGATGCATATCTCAAGTGCAAAAGACAAGAACCCAATATATGCAAATCTATCATATTTTGGGGTTATCGAGCGCATATGGGAGCTAGACTACACAATGTTTCGTGTTCCCATATTTGGTTGTAAGTGGGTCGATAATAATAATGGCGTTCAGATTGATGAGTCAGGGTTCTTGCTTGTCGATTTTAATAGGGTGGGATACAAAGATGAGCCTTTTATTTTAGCGTCGCAAGCTCAACAAGTGTTTTATGTCACTGATCCTGCGAATGATAAATGGTCCGTTGTCCTATCGACCAATAAAATAAGTGATGATAACAATAATGATGAAGATGTTGGTAATGATCTTTTCTTTGCAACATCACAACCACATGAAATTGGTTCAACTGATGATGGTTTATATCTTAGAGATGATCATGATGAGGGAATTTAGATTAATCCATCGTTTCGTATCATTAATGGACAAACAAATGTGAATCCCACCAAGAAAAGAAGAAGGGCATCTTAATGTGTTTTGGTATTTTGGTATTTATGTATTTGGGTATTTATGTATTGGACAAACAAATGTTTTGGCATCATTAATGGATCTACAAACATATTGAGCATTTTGGTATTTATGCTTATACTGTATGTAATTGTATACTCAACTTGACCTGATCAGGTAATTTAGCTTGAACTATTTGAACTTGACCTGATCAGTTCAAGTTCAAACAGTTTAACTAATTAGCTTGAACTTAAAAAAAATTTAAGTTCAAGTTATACATGTAATTTAGCTTGAACTTGAGTTGATCAGTTAAACACAATTTGGAAGAAAAATTAATTTAACTATTTTGGAAGAAATAAATTATTACAGGGCTTATGTAAAAATAATTTAACTAATTTGGAAGAAAATATATTATTACAGGGTTTAGGGTTTAGGGTTTATTGGACAGGGCTGTAAAAGGGCTCACGAATTAAGCGCTGTAAAACAAAGAGTCATTGGACATGATAAAACAAAGAATTATTTCATACATAGAACCCTATTAGAGCGCTTTTCTAAAAAAGCGCTGTAATAGGGTTAAAAAATAAGCGCTTTCCACATAAGCGCTGTAAAAAACAGCCTTTGGACATGGTAAAACAAAGAGTCATTTAATATATAGAACCCTATTAGAGCGTTTTTCTAAAAAAGCGCTGTAATAGGGTTAAAAAATAAAATAGGAAGGTCTTTTACAGCGTTTTCCACATAAGCGCTGTAAAAAACAGCCTTTGGACATGGTAAAACAAAGAGTCATTTAATATATAGAACCCTATTAGAGCGCTTTTCTAAAAAAGCACTGTAATAGGGTTAAAAAATAAAATAGGAAGGTCTTTTACAGCGCTTTCCACATAAGCGCTGTAAAAAACAGCATTTGGACATGGTAAAACAAAGAGTCATTTAATATATAGAACCCTATTATAGCGCTTTTCCAAAAAAGCGCTGTAATAGGGTTAAAAATAAAATAGGAAGGTCTTTTACAACGCTTCCCACACAAGCGCTGTAAAAGGGTCTTCTAAAAAATAAAATAGGAAGGTCTTTTACAGCGCTTTCCACATAAGCGCTGTAAAAGGGTCTTTTAAAAAATAAAATAGGAAGGTCTTTTACAGCGCTTTTTGACAAGCGCTTTAAAAGGCTTATGAAAAAGCGCTGTAATAGGCTTTTAAAAATAAAATGATGAGACCTATTACAGCGCTTTTTTAAAAAAGCGCTGTAATAGGGTCATATATATAATAGTAAACCTCTTCAGTTTCATGTTCATTATGTAAATTTTTCAGTTTCCTCTGCGCGTTCTCTTTCTCCTTGCGAACCCTACGAGAGTTTCAGTTTTCCTTGTTTCTTCCTCATTACTTACTCTCATCCTAGACCTACGATCGTTACGTAAACATCATAATCCTCAAGTTACCCATTTTCATCCTCGTTTTCGTCTGCGAACCCCGTAACCCTACCATCGTTCGTAACCGTTCGTCCTCGTTTTCATCGTCATCTGCGCCGTTCGTCTGTGAACCCGTAACCCTAAGCATTTTACAAGGACTATTTCAGGTATTGTAGTTATTATTTTTTTGTTTCACTAAAATGCATGTTAACTTTTTGTTGCTACGTACTTAGACTGAACTGAACTGCATGTTGATGTGCTGAACTGAACTGCATATATGTTGATGTTGAACTGCATGTTGTAGATAAATGGATACCAACAAGGGGTTAGATTGTCAAAATGAAGAAGTTGGCAACACTAAGACTTACGAAAATGAAGTCAAACGTGGTGCAACAATAATGCAAAATGTTATAAAAGCAAGAAGTACTGGGCAAAAATTTGAGGTATATTTGTTGTTTTTTGTATCTGCTGTTTGCTGTTAATATATTATACCTTGTTTGCTGTTAATATATTATACCTTGTTTGCTGTTAATACATTGAGTTACTTACTATTTATTAGGCTGGATGGAATGAGAGTGGTCAACCAATTGACCCCAACAGTTCCATGTTTGTTAGCTATATTGGAGCTGTTGTTCGTCCAAATATACCAATCACAATAGATGATTGGAGAGATAAGGCATTGAAGGATGCCAAAGATGTGTTGTGGGCTGATATTCAGGTAATTTTTATACTCTACCCTATTATTTATAAATTTTACAATATACTGCTTTGAAGTATTTTACTCAAACTACATATTTATTTGGTTTGCAGTTAGCTTTTGTTCTTGATGAGGTGAGAAAGAGCTATGTGCTCAGAGTTGCCGGGAAAATACACCGGGGCTTTAGATCTCACCTCTCAAATTTTTATTTAAAAGACCGTGAAGGAAATACGATTGCGGAAGCTCCAAAAATATATAAACATTATATATCAAATGAGGAATGGAGCGCATTCGTATCAAAACGTTCCGACCCAGCGTTTGTTGTAAGTGATTTTATTATTAGCATTTGTTTTTTATTATTCATATTCATAGCGTATTTTAAATTTTTACTAGATTGTTATTTTTTTATTTAGAATATTAGTAAGGCAAATCGCGAGAGGGCAAAAATTATTCCCCACCCATACAAGAAATCTCGTATGGGATATGCTCGTCTAGAGCAAAAACTTGTAAGTATACTATCTAACTAATGTGGTATATTTAATTAATGTGGTATATTATAATCTATATTATCTAACTAATATTTTGTTTATGATCTTAACGATAATAGCTACAAGACACCCAATCCGATCAACCGTTGGGTCGTCATATATTGTGGAAGGAAGCTCCTGTAAATAAAGATGGAGTGGTTGATAACGAAAATGTACAAAAAGTCATAGAACTTTGTGTAAGTATATTTATCACTTTAATATTTTTTAATATTGTGTTTTAAAATATTTTTGAACTTATCTTTTTAATCCTATGTGTATTTTAGGCGAATCTTGAATTGGAAAATCAAGAGGACAACAAGGGAAGTTGCAGGGACATATTGGGTAAAGTGTTTAATGTTCCTGAATATTCCGGCCGCGTGAGGGGGAAAGGATTTGGCGTAACTCCTAGAAGTTATTTTTCACAAGAGAAGCGCCAAAATCCATCTAACGAGGAAGTATTAGAGAAGATTAGAGTATTAACGGAGCAAGTGGCCCTCTTGGTGAAGACAAATAAAGACAAGCAACTTGCGGACCAGCCCCAACGTGAAATTCACATTGAGAGTGAAAACACAAGTTGCAACGTTGGTCTCAACAGTATTCCTGAGGTAATTAAATTTGTGGACCAGCCCCAACGTGAAATTCATTAAATTTTCTTGTTTTACATATACTGATGTATTAATTAACCATTGATTTTAGGGGGTCACTCCATGCTTTCTATACTTATCCTCCTCTACTCATCGGAAGGTCGGAAAGGGAACATTGTGCAATGCTCCGGGCGAAGTATTGCACAACACACCAATTCCTGCGGGCTATGTCAAAGTATCGCTAGTTATTGCTTTGGAACCAAATGCACCGTTGCCTGTACCGGACAACGATGCATATTTGAATTACAACAATCGCCCCGAGTTAAAGACTTTGTTCGACACGTAAGTAATATTCATTTATTTTTTGCATATATATATATATATATATATATTAAGATCACATTGATTTATAATCACATTTATTTATTCGATAGTGCTTTACAAGTTTTTCGAGCTCAAAGAGGTGCGACAGTGTCGAAGCTAAAGTCAAATAACATCACATGGATTCCAATAAAGGTTTGAAATATATGCTTTTAAATTTCACTTACAATCAATACACAATTAAATAATTATTGACTTATATGTTTTATTTTATAGTGCCCTCGTCAAACTAACAACATCGACTGTGGGTACTATGTATTGCGATTCATGAAGGAGATTATTGATAAGAATCAAATTTCAATCCCAGAAACGGTACGATATTTTAATTATTTGATTTTCATATATAAATTATGTTTATATTTGATTCTAACTTATTTATGTTCAATTTTTATATCAGTACTTTGACAATTCCGGTCCATCGTATTCTGAAGAAGAACTAACAGAGATAAAGGAAGACTGGTGTCAGTATGTGCTTCAAATGAATATTATTTGATTTGCTGGGAAATGGCAAGCTGCAAGGGATATGGTAGTTATGTGCTGTTTGTGTATATACTAGGTTGTGAATATGAGTAGTTGTATGAAAATAGTGCTGTAATTATACTAGGTTGTGAATATGAGTAGTTGTATGAAAATATGTGCTGTTTGTGTATATACTAGGTTGTGAATATGGTAGTTATGTGCTGTAATTATGAACTGATTGTTGTGAATATTTGTGCATTTGAAAATATAGTGAATCTGTTGTTGTGTATTGATTCTTGTGTGTTTTAGTGCTGTTTTGTTGTTGTGTACTACTGATTCTGGATTGTGAAATGATTCTAGGTGAAAATGATTTTGGAATAAAATTTGTGAAGTGATTATGGATTAAAAGACAGCGCTTTTAAAAAAAGCGCTTCTAAAATTTACAACATATTATTTAATAAAACTAAAAAAAAAAAAAACACCTTTTACATCGCTTTCTCATAAAAGCGCTGTAATAGGTGCATTGTTATGCACCTTTTACAGCGCTTTTTTGAAAAAGCGCTGTAATAGGGTGCACCTACTACAACGCTTTTTGTTTTATTATTGTTATGCACCTTTTACGGCGCTTTTTTGAAAAAGCGCTGTAATAGGGTGCACCTACTAATGCATCTGGATAAGTGCACCTTTTACAGCGCTTTTGTGAAAAAGCGCTGTAATAGGTGCATAACAATGCATCTGGATAAGTGCACCTTTTACAGCGCTTTTTTGAAAAAGCGCTGTAATAGGTGCATAACAATGCATCTGAATAAGTGCACCTTTTACAGCGCTTTTTCAAAAACGCTGTAAAAGGCGTATAACAAGCGCGCAATATATCCACCTTTTTTACAGCGCTTTTTTTAAAAAAACAAGCGCTGTTATATCGTTTTACAGCGCTGGTAACTACAGCGCTAATTTTTTTTAACAAAAGCGCTGTAATAGGCTTAAAAAATTGCTGTAAAAAGCGTTTTTTTGCATAGTGAATCTACGTAGAGATAATTTTACTTATCGTATTTATTACTTGAACGATTTGATATACTTCTGAAAGAGTTATCAAATATTTGAATATGAATATATAATTTTAATTTGGCTTAAATGCACTTTTGTTCCTCCTATTTTGTTCAAAATTAACTTTTAGTCATCTATTTCTAAACCTGGATTTTTGGTCCTTGTTTTACAATTTGTGGGATTTTGTTGGACTCTTTTCCATTTTTTATGATGTTTTATGTTCAATAATGATGTGACAAAACTGAATTAGATAACATTAGATCTATTAGATCTAAACCATTAGTCAATATTTATTTCATTATTTTTTATTGGACAAAGCTTCATGAACGTTTTTATTAGCAACAACCCAAGAAAATATTATGAAGAAAAAAAGAAGAATGTTGAATTCAATTCTATTTTATTCTTTTTATTCAATTCAGTCATGTCAAATTATTGTCACATCATTATTGAACATCTCACATCCTAAAAAGTGAAAGAGACCAACAAAATTCTACAAATTATAAAATAGAGGACCAAAAACCCAATTTTAAAAATAATAGGACTAAAAGTTAATTTTGAACAAAATAGAGAGATCAAAAATGCATTTAAACTCTTTTATTTTATCA
This sequence comes from Cicer chorassanicum, assembly GCA_037974735.1. NCBI lineage: Eukaryota > Viridiplantae > Streptophyta > Magnoliopsida > Fabales > Fabaceae > Cicer > Cicer chorassanicum. Next base: position 8,859,850 of record JBBPBP010009778.1, on the reverse strand, counting down.
TGCTGACTGTCAAGTATGGATAATTTTAATTTTTGGTATCATTTGATAATTTGATTTTACTATGATACATTTATATAATTTTGTGTGTTTATTTTAATTTTATTATATATTTAATTTCTTTTTAATGTATTTAAATTAATTTCTAAACAAAATATACATTTTTGGTATTTATTTCAGATAAAAAATATTTACAAATTTCTGAGGAGATATTTTAGTGGGATATTTTTTTTTAAAATTTAACTTTTCCAAGGACATTTTCATTCTATTTCAAAATAATACTGCAACAAGTCAAATCACCAAATAAAAAAACATCAAATCAAAGTCATTTATTAGTCTTCGCAAATTGCTCTGCAAAAACGTCAAATTAAAGTTATTTATTTGTGACTTTTTAAAGAAATTATCTAGATCAAAGTCATTTATTTGTGACTTTTTAAAGAAATTATCTAGGAATTTGTTCCTCCTAATGTTATTAGTAGTGATAAAGTAGATGGTGATTGGCCGATGACGGTTCTACAGTGATCGATTACAGAATGCCGACAATTCGTTGGAGGTAGAGTTGTGGTGGCTGACCGCCTCCTACCACCATTGGTATTAGTAATTAATAAAATAAATAAATTTTAAAATTTTGATTTTTTTTAAAAATAATAATAAAGATATTTTTATATATTAAATATTATTTTTAGAGTGTCAAATGGTTATCCCTTATATTAGTTTCCACAAAAAGTTACTCCACTTTTATTTCTCGGCAAACATTGTTTTTCTTGTTGTGCCCGTGAACTTAGTTAACAATCAATATCCCAAATTTATTTTTCAATTAATAACCTTCAATAACTCAATATGTTAGAATGTTTCCCTTTGGACTATTTTTGACATAAGCAATAATAAAATATCACTTTTCTAGACTATGAACATCTGTCATGCAAATAATGTGATAGCGATTATATGTAGCGTAAGATGTTAATGTGACCAAGTTCAAAATATTTTTCATATAATATGACTACATATCTACACTATATTTATCACCATTAATTCCTAATAATTTGAACCATAAATATGGATTCTACTTATACTTTATGAATTTGTTTGGATCCCCCTAATTTAAGCAAAAGTATATATCCAAAAATTTGCAGCAATATTGATTAAACTTGATATGAAAATTTGATTATATCATGAAATTATAAGTTGGAGTGTAGGTTCATATGTAAAGATTGAAAGGGATAATCAGAATAATATATAGATTATTATTCGAAAAGCAATGGAAATATGCCCGTGGCCAAGAAATTTCAATCTTATTCTCTTGCATTCTCATTTTTCCCACAATTGTGACCAAATTCACCTATCTTTTTTTTTTTAAAGCCAAATTCACCTATTTAAAAGCTCTATAAATGGACATCTAAAAAAGGATTTTAATTGGTCCAAAACCATCATTTTGTTATATAAAAGTAAGCGGTTTCTTAGAAATCCCCTGAATAATATTTTTATGTGAATTTTAAAATTCATAAAAGTGAAAAGGACTTGAATAAATTGAGGGACCTTTTATTAGATTTTGATGATTTAAAACTTTACCACTATGTGACATTACAATAAGAATATTTCCTTAATATCTCCCACATCCTTCTTGCCAAACATCCTGACTATATTCATTGTGGAGTGGTTCATCAATGATTTTATGCATGCTCAATCAAATTTTCAGTTTTCTGTCACAAACTCTACTATATATATAGAGCACTTTCTATGCATTGTATAGCCAAGACAACAAGCTAGTGATCACTAGGTAGGTATTACTTGTTGATTGTCTCTTGGAGTTCCTCTGAATGCTTCATGCAAGGGGTTATCTATATAGTCTAAAAACCATTAGATATTGAGGATAATTCTTATTTGATGAAGTGTTTGGGGGAACTCTTGGAGTTGAATCAACACTATAGATCAAGAGTGCACCAAATCTATTTCATTCTCAACACTTAATATTGTGATTAAAGGTTGTGCTCTTTTTTCTTTCATGGACAATGGATTTTTGTATAATAATAAAGCACACAAAGTTAAATTTCACTTCAAAGTTGCAGCTTGTCTTTCTAATATGGGGATGAGTGTCCGAGAAGGCTTTGCCCAAAATGATGTTGCTTTAGAGCTGCCGAACGCATTAATAACTTCGTAAAATTATATTTAATTCCTAATTATTTTATATTTTTATTTGGATTTAATTATTATATATTATAATTGATAACTATTCTACATTTTGTATTAAATTAGAAAAATAAACTCGGGAGAAATCCACACACACATTAAAGAGTCTAACTATTCTACATTTTCCTTCTTTCATCACTTATATTTTTTTTTTTTCATATTCTTTCATTAGTTTTTCTTCTTCTTCTTCTAATTAATGTCTTCCATAATCTCTTCATCATTCCATTCCTCGTTCTATCATTTCTCCTCCTCCTTCTAATTACTATCTTCTATACTTTTTCCATCCTTTCATTTAATTCTTTTATTTTTCAATCTTTCATCACCCATTTATTCATTTCTCCATCTTCTTCTAATCACTATCTTCCATAATCTTTTCTTCCTTTTATTCCCCATTCTATTATCTTCTTTATTCTTTCATTTCTCTTTATTTTCTTCTAATCACTATATCCATAATCTCTTTATCATTTAATTCCATCATCTATTTTTCGATATTTAAGTTCCAATATTTAAGTTCCTCGTTCTATCATTTCTCCTCCTCCCACCACCATTGGTATTATAACTTAATAAAATAAATAATTTTTAAAATTTTGAAAAAACAATTTTTAAATAATCAATAAGATTATTTTTATATATTAAATATTAATTTTAGAGTGTCAAATGGGTGTCTACGTGTATGAGTTTCCACCAAAAATTACTCTACTTTTATTTCTCGCAAAACACTATTTTTCTTGTAGTGTCAGTGAACTTATACAGTTAACAACCTTCAATGACTCAACAATATCCCAAATTTTCTTTTCAATTAATAACTTTCAATGACTCAATATGTTAATGTTACACTTTCGACAATTTTTTTACGTAAGCAATAATAAAATATCACTTTCTTTTTCAAGAATAAAACATCAATTTTTTTAACAACAAAATGTGACTTTTTTTTTATACGAAAGGAAAAGTTACACTACAAAATCAAAGGAAGTAACTAGAGCTTCAAACCTCATCCTCTAAAATTAATTTTAAAGCATGAAAAATAGACTCAATTGATATCCAATAAAACAATGAGATAAATGACTCTGATTAGCCAACAAGTCTGCACATCTATTTGCTTCATGAAAAACATGACACACGAAGGTTTTCCAAAGTAATGACCTCTTGAAGAAGAGGTTGAATAAAGGAATTGGATGAATATCTAGCATTCACCATGTTAACAACCACTAAAGAATCCATTTCAAAAATGACTTTCTTGGTGTCCATCCTTCTAGCAATATTTATACCAATAAGAAGAGCTCATAGTTCCGCCCACACGGGCGAACATGTGCCAATTAGCGTCTCTAATCAAGCCTCCACATGTGGCGATTCTTGATGTCTGTTTGTAAGATCCACCTATATTGACTTTGTGATACTCTATTGGTGGTGGGATCCAAGAGATCTCTACCATTCGTTTAGGAGTAACACAAGTCGAATTGACCCTTTGCACGTGGGAAGTGGAAATAAACTTTGCTCGGTTAGCCACCTTTAAAAACAATGGCTTGCCAATTTTAGTAGACTGCGAGAATACCAGAGAATTTCTACCCCTCCAAAGTTCATGCACGACTATTCCAAAAAAAACTACTAAGAATCACTTATTGTTCCGATGTTATGAGTAGTTAAGTTCCACTCTAACCAAGGGTGTAAGTCGACACTAAAGAATTTACTCAAATGATCCAATGCAATACTATCATTCTAGAAGGTTTTAACTTCCTCGCAGTCTCTTAACGTATCCATAATTGTTTCAAGCTACTCCCAACATCTGGGGACCATATTATTATTAGTCACGCCTTAGTGACATATTTCATTGTTAGTAAGGATCTTACCATGGGAAAGATCTAAATCGATTTGGGCCATCCCAAGATCAAACACCTTGAAACAGCTTTAAGGGATTCTGATTGAAGTGGATCTTACCATGAATTATCATGTATTCTGATTTTAGAGAGACACTACCATCATAAGTGAGCCTCCAACATGAAAAATTGGATCTACCATTAGTTGGGGGTTTAATAGCCGCAACACGTTCACAAATTGTTGTAGGCACAAGTTGGTGAATGGTCTCCCACTTCCAAATTTACCATTACTTGAGGGTGTAATAGCTGCAACATATTCACAAATTGTTGTAGGCACGAGTTGTTGAATGGTCTCCCACTTCCAACTTCCATTAGAAGCATAATGAGAATCCGACAGCTCCATTTGATTGATAGGGATGTTGTTGAGAATATTATCAAGAAGCACCCCGAACTCTCTCAACCTAACATCTTTCCAGAATTGTATATGATGACTATCTTGGATGCACCCAATTATATTGTTGACAATATCTTTCCAAACACCATTGATAACCTTCCATACAATTGTTGAGTTAGAAGGATGTCGCAAATTAGGAATCATAAGATTGACTCAAAAATATTTAGCGGGCATTATTCTAACCCACAACTTGTTTGGAGATAATAATCAGATGCCAAGCTAATTTCATCATATCAAATGTGTTAAGCCACTGGAGACTCTTGAAGCCAAGACCACATTCCTCCTTAGTTCGACAAACTTGTTCCCAAGAAATAAGTTGAGTTTTTCTCTGAACACCTGATGATTCCCATATGAAGCCTCTAAAACTTTTTTTGCTTCACGACATACGGAGTTAGGGATTCGAGTTGATTGAATAACATATCCATAAATATTAGTCAGAGAGGATTGAGCTAAGGTTACCTCCCCACAAATGTTCAATAATTTGCTCTCCATCCTGATAATTTGTTCCTCTTTTTATCAAGGACAAACTCATAATTATTTGGCTTAATTACAATTTTAGTCCTTCTATTTTTACTGATTCATGAAATTGGTCTCCCTATTTTAAAAGTCGACAGTGTTGGTCCCTCATTCTGATTTTTTAACTAAAATATGATGACGTGAGATGTTCTAAATAACGTGACATATGATACGATAATATAAAATGATTAACACCCATGAAATTAGAATAAAACACAATAAAAACTTAGCTTTCAACTTCGAATTTTTTTTCTTCATATTTTTAATTTAATTAATGACATATGAATAATTAATGCATCTAGATGGTTCTATATCGTAGAATTGTATGTCATATCATTAAAAATATGTCAATTCCGCATTTTTTAGTTCAAAAATCTAAGGAATTGACCAAAACTGTCGACTTTTAGAATAGGGGGACCATTTCTTTGAATTGGTAATAATAGAGGGATTAAAATTGCAATTAACTCTAATTACTTTTAGAGGCTCTCTGGTGTAACATTGGAGCACCTAGGTACACACCTAGATCCTTAATGATTTGAATCCCCAAATCTTCACTCAAAGAGTTTGCAAGCTCTCTTGGGACATTGTTAGAGAAATACACTTTGACTTATGAAGATTTAATTTTTGACCTGCACAAAAGTCTTGTAAAATTGAGCAAGTCAAAGTAACTTGATCCTTGGTTGCCTTAGCCACGAGGATGATGTCGTTAGCAAAATATATGTGAGATAAATGAGGTCCCACACCCTTTCCAAATTTAAAAGGGTCCAATTACCCGCATTCATAACATCTTGAATTTTATGACTTAGCCTTTCTGAGACACATAACACCAAGATAAGGAGAGACTAGGTATCCTTGTCTGATTCCTCTAGAAGGAGAGAATGGGTTCTTGGCTACACCCCACCAATTTATACTAAGAGTAGCAGAGGAAACACATTGGAAAATAAGAGATCCTAGATTATCAGGGAGATCAAGAAGTTCCATAGTCTTCATAAGAAAAATCTATTCTAGAGATCATAAGCTTTTTCAAGGTCTAGCTTAATAATTATGAAGCCCTTTTTGCCATGCAAGTTCTTGAAGCAATGAATAATGTAACACCCCAAATTTCTTATTAATTATATTTTAGTGATATATTAATAGATTATATTATATGTGTTTGATGTGGTGCAATAATTTGCTACATGGTTGCCTTTGTGTATTTATCTTAGTAATTTATCCAAATTGTTAATTTAGATATTTTATTTTGTTTTATTTTATAAACAAATAATCAGCCGATGCCCACTGGATAACTAATCTACATCGTATATAAGTATACGGCAAGTATAGCTGGTACATGGTATCAGCCTCTACTAACAAACCCTCGCCTGATACGCCGCCACTCAAACATATTTTTATATTAAGTCTTTATTATATGAAATTGACCAAAACTCTAAAGATTATGGTAGGATCGTCGTCTCTCATGTTAGTCTTCATTTTATGACTTTAATCCCTTATTTTCTTTTATTCTTTCCTTATCGGGAAACCAACAATTTCTTTTTTTTTTGGTATAAAACACTTGGTTATTTAAATTATTATTCTACTATATTTATTAATATTCAAATTTGAGAGGCTTGAATCTAAATAAATACTAATTGCATACCATTTCTTTTCATATTCAAGGTCAGTATGTAATCTAGAACCTCACTAATTTATATTAATTTTGGGCATAATTTTTCTTTTATGTTTTTAACTATTATATGATGAGGTATATTCTATTTATATGCTTTATAATTATAATTGTATGTTATATCAAAGAGTCTAAAACTGTTATAAGTCTAAAGATTTTGGCTTATTTTAATTATAATTCAAAATTTTATATAGTGTACGTTCACCAGGCAGTAAATAAACATTATTAATTTCATTACACGTGATATATTATCATCTATTTTAATATCAAAAATCATACCTACACGGTATTTGTATAACAAAATATAATTTAGTTTTTCTTTTTCTTTAAATAATAAGATATTTGCCTATATTAATATAATCATAAGTATGTATAGTATTAAATATATTTGTGGATGATAGTACAAATAATAAACAATTTATTTATTTACTTTTAGCAAGTAGTTAATTTGTATTTGGTTGTTGTGTTGTCTTATTACTTCCGTTGATTAATAGAGACGATAGTTGACGAAGACGCAAAACATTAAATAAGCGAATCAGTTTCATTGGAAAAATCTTCAATCAAGGTAAGGGGTGAGAGAATGTTCAATTTTATGAGTATTATATAATGTGAGGCGAACGAGAATGCTGTAATTCTCAGAGATTCATTTGGGGCTTACTACGTACGGTTGAACACTATTGAGTAATAATAATTAAGTAATAACATATAAATGCTAACGGTGAGGATTAAAACATGATTTAGAAATCAAGAGAATTGTTGTGAATTAATGTATGTCAATATTGCATGATATTTGATTTTATGAAATTCTCTGCTAACTGTTATTGTAGTGCTCATGTTTACTTGTATAAAATTATGATTTTACTTGAATGCACCACTCATTTGTTTTTCTATTTTATTATTGTGGAATAACTAATATTTAAGTAAACGTAAATTTTGATGAATATTGTGAATTCAAACTAAGAACTGTCGAGTTGTGATCATCGAATACGTATGAATTAGATGTTAGAGATTTGTGAAGTGAAAATTATTTTGTCACCATATAAGGAGCGTTTGACAAGCCCAGTGATTTCAGGGAAGTACAACTAAATGAGCCTGATTGTAGAGGGCTACAGTCGAACTGTAAGGTAAGATTGATATACCTTAGGGGTACCTCTGGTGGGGAATTCCTAAGTGGATTAGTGGGTTATTCCCTAAGGCTAGGAGCTACCATGCAACACAAGAGTACCTCGACCGTCGCGTATAAGTGTCTTGGGTTGAGTTGAAATGTCTGTCCATTCCTATAGTGGCATAATATCAAGCCTCATAACTAAGTACTTCGGAGTAGAATGGTACCAATGAAGAAGTATAAAGTATAGGACGTGCATAGCATTTTATCCTTGTAATTGTTTTATTGTCATTGATTTGGATTAACCTTTGATATTATGTTCTTGAATATTTCTCATGCTTGTGCCAATTTGACTACTTGCGTGTTCTCATCACTTATCTTATACTGTTACATGATTTCGAAACTCATCATTCGTTGTTTGTGTTTGGCGTTTGCGATGGACGCAGACGAGCTGCAAGCAATGACTAATACTCTAAGAGTGTTGGAAGTCGTGTTATCTTGGAGACTTTTATTATATGCCTTTTGTTAATGTCATTTTTGAACGTATTTTTATTTTGGGAATTCCCGCTCTGATAGTGACATCGGGTTGGGACTATATTTACTTTTAGGCTAAATACCACTCATGGTCCCTTAACTTAATTTGGTTAACGATTTAGTCCTTTATCTTTTTTTTTTTTCCCGATTTGGTCCTTTATGTTTTTAAATAATTTCAGCGTTACCCTTTAAGTGGGTTTCGTTAAGAAAAAGTTAAAAAATCCCTCATCTGGATCATTGCATATGTTCATCAAACCTCTATGAACGATTATCACTGATCGAAAGGGTAACGCTGAAATTATTTAAAAACATAAAGGACCAAATCGGAAAAAAAAATATAAATGACTAAATCGTTAACTGAAATTAAGTTAAGGGACCACGAGTGGTATTTATCCTTACTTTTATTACTAAACTTATTTAGATTTATTTCCAAAGAATTTTGTTGTCTAATATTATGACTTCAAGAAGTTAAATTCTACGGACATTTTTGAATTAATGTGACGTGTTAAATGATTACGTGATGCTCTTTACTTTGTAAATATGTTTTCAAAGTTTATATATTTTTTTTCTTGAGAAATTGCAGTACTCAATTTCAAAATTCAAATATATTAATTTTAGGTTTAAGGTGTACATTAGTGGTATCAGAGCTGGTCTGTTCAATCAGACTGTAAATGTCTTATGTGTTCAATATCTTTCCGTGCGTGCTTTTTTATGTGTTTGTTGTTGTTATTGTGGTCATTATTGTGTTAGTGGTGTAGAACTAAGTTAGTTTCCCCATTTTCCCTAAGTATCTCACTACATTCAATTGGTCTATCTGGTTGATATAGGTAGTGATGGCTAGTGGAAGGAATGACGCTGCGATTGCTGAAGCTCTAGAGTCCATGACAGAAGTTACAGTGCAGGCTTTCCAGTCTTTGGCTGAATCTCAAGCTACTGTGCAAGCCTCTACGCTAGCTGCTACTCAAGTTGCACAGGTTGCTGTGCAGGCTTTCCACAAGGCTAACCCTCCATCGTTTGAAGGTCACTATAACCCTGATGGAGCTCAGAAGTGGTTGCAAGAGGTTGAGAAAATTTTCAGAGGAGTGGCATGTCCCGAAGATCAAAAAGTGCATTTTGGAACCTTTATGTTGACAGAAGAAGTTGAACATTGATGGGATAATGCACGTCAGCGTTTAGGTAATACAGGGACTGCAATTACTTGGGTTGTATTCAGAAACATGTTTCTAGTCAAGTATATCCATGAGGACATCTGTTGCGCAAAATTCCACAAGTGTACGGATTTGTCAAGTTGTAGTATATAAGATTATCGTAACCACAAAGATTAATTTAACAACTACAAAATTAATCAAGATTTTATATTATTTAGAATAATGAAAATTATTGTTGGTTCGCGATAACACAAATGTAACAATAACATAAAAGTTATAACGATAGTATATAACTGTAAGATCAGATGTGCACCTAAGAGGGGGGTGAATTAGGTGTTTGGGTATTTTAGTCGTTTTCAGAATTTTAGTGATTGATTTTTGCGTTTAATGTTGATAGATGAAGAAGTAAATAACAGTAAGTAAATGAACACTGCTGATTTATCCTGGTTCCCCTTATAACCAAGGGTACCAAGGGTACATCCAGTCCTCTTGCTCACCACAAGAGATTTTCTTCACTATTTGTCAGAATATGTACAAGTCCTCACCCTGGGACCTTTGCTACAATCTTCTAACAAACCTTCTATGATAGAACACTACTATCTTAGATATAACACTTAAAGAAAGTACAACTTTCTTTTACAAACACTTGTTGTTTTGATAAGAGTATAGGAGTAAGAAGGAGGTAGAATGATAACAATCCAAGATTTATTCAAGTACGTTGAGAACCTTAAGGATATGAAAATGATATGCAAGTACTTGAATTTATGAAAAAAACTTTGAGAAAAATTCAGAAAAGTTAATTCAAAGTCTTTGAAATTGTGTAATTGGATTGATCATTTTGAATCTGAAGTTATGACATATTTATAGTCCATAAACATCTCTTCAAATTCGTGGCCATTGATCCAAGAGGTTTGAGGAAGAATTGCAATGTTTTAGATTGAATTCAGAACTGAAAAATTGCATTGCTTCCAGTTGTATTCGATTACAAGATATCTGTATTCGAATACACCTTGCTGCAACGTTCAAATTTATTCAAATTTTTCACTGTGTAGCCGAATACACTTTTGTGTAGTCGAATACAGATGAAGAGTTTTAGCTACTGACTTATCAATTTTTCATCTGTATTCGAATACAGCAGGATGTAGTCAAATACAGATGAGATGGTTTTGCTTCTGATTTAGCAATTTTTCATCTGTATTCGAATACACCTTGGTTGTAATCGAATACAGATGAGACGTTTTTGCTACTGACTTAGCAATTTTCATCTGTATCCGAATACACCTGTGTTGTATTCGACTACAATATTTTATTTGGTCAAAAATAAAGATTCTAACATTTTGAAAATATTATTTTGGACTTTTTGAAAATATTGTTTATGCATATGCAAAAAATGTAAGGTTCTCTTTGTAGTTGAACTATGGCTTGAATCATTTACCTTTACATAAACTATCTATTTTTAATTCATCAAAAGATGTTTGGAAATGTTTTGGAGGACTTCTTCTTTTTGTTGTTTTGAGCGTTGTCACCATTGGTCTTTGTTGTGTATAATCAAAAACATGTATTTTTACATTCTCCCCCTTTTTGATTATGACAAAACCATTGTTGTTTATTGACGACTCCCCCGTAATGTATGCGCATTATACTCCCCCGTAATGTATGCAAACTTCTGTGTTGGAGGAGTAAGGGAAGATATGTGTTGAGTACCTACATTTAAAGTTTAATGGACAACAACAAAATACATATTTTCTCCCCCTTTTGACATGATCAAAAAGAAGAATACCAGCAATACAGAATGAAGGGATAAAACAGAAGAAATTTAAAATAAGCCAAGAACGATCATATTGACATAAGCAATCAGATAAAGGCATATAAAAGTCAGACAATAATACCAAAATGAAACGGAAAGTAGCAGAGATTACATCAATCAAAACAGAAGGGTAAGTCAATCCTAGAAAAACAAAAGGCGAACTAGTCCTAGGAGAGTAAGTGCGATTCAGCGACGGTCAGGCGGGAGATGGAGGTGATCAATTTTGTCGGCTATGATACACATCTCGTGGACCAGGCTGTCATGGTTTGTAGCGATGGTGGATTCGAGAGCCTGAAAGCGAGCATCGACAGAAGTGGTAAATCCGGAGAAGCATGTCTAGAGCGAGTCAAGTTTAGCCATAATCATGCGGTTGGAGACCTGATCATCATCAGATGCAGTATCTTCAGCAGCATCATCTGTAGGAGCAGTATCAGGTGCAGAGGTGTTGGCAGGAGCATCAGCAGATGTTTGATCGATATCACTCAGATGGATGTATTTTTGAAGCGGTTCACTCCAAACGATTTTCATGCTAGGAAGGACACTTAAATCAAGCAAATTATCCTTAGTAACGGTATACACAACTTCCTAAGAGAAATCCACCCCAAAGTGTTCAAGAATGCGAGAGACTTCCTTAGCATAAGGCAAACCAACAGCTTCTCGAGATACAAACATGACAGACTTAACAAAATACGCCCAGTTAAGGGGAAGGCCTTCAAACATGTAGTACATAATCTGGAGTTCAAACTCAGAAATCTGAGAGTAGTTACCGGCTTTAGAAACCAATATGTAACTTAGGAAGTAATGGAGCTAACGATAATCAACAGTGAGATTTCCAACACCAAGTCGTTGCTTTGCAAACGTGGAGCCGGCCTGAATTCTCTTGCGTTCCATAGTTTGTTTGTCAAAGCGACAAAGAGCCACATAGGCATCATATTTTGAAATATTATACCATTTGCATAAGTTAGTCGGACTAGTTTTCTGGCCGACATCGGGTATTTTCAAAATGTCACCAATAATATGCGAATCAAGTTCAATAGTTTTCCCTTTGACACGAGAAATCAACATTTTGCCATCCCGACGCAAGTTACAATAAAAGACCCTAACTAAATCAGGATATATCGGACCCTTGTAAGCAATAAATTCCTCAATACGTTGAGCCCTAAGCAAAGCATTTAACGATAGTATATAACAACACAACTTTGAATTAATGGAAAGTAAACCTAAGGTCATGGTTTTAGTTGTAATATCAATACCTCAAGTTTTAGTTTGATATAAATTCTTATTGATTTTCTCAAATATCAATCCCTTTTTAAAACTGTTAACAAAGTTTCGTCATTCAATGTAATATTTTTTTTCCTAAATTAATTCTTTGATTGATCATACAAAAAATATAATTAAGAGAAAGCATAAAGAACCAAGAGATTGAATGATTGAAAGATAAGTATCTATGTTTCATCATACAAGAATCCTAATCTCAATTATCCTATAGATTTACTTATTAATTGTAGTTGGTCACTAGTCAATTGATTGATTAAGGCATGCAAAGGTTGGCCATCCAAACATGTAAATAAAATAGTAGAATAATGTAATTGAGATATACAACAAAAATTTAAAATAAAACTAGAATTTAAAACTAAGACATAGTAAAAAAGTATCTTAATAACAAGATTCACCAAAGGAAAAAGAAATAAAACTCTCAAAAAGTATGATCATTTGCACCAAAATTTGGGACACTTTACTCTAGCTTCAAGAACTCTTTAGCTTCCAAAATGTTTGTTGTTATTTTCTCTCTCTAATTTCTTCTGCTTCTCCGATTCTGTTTCTAGTGTGTGGCTCCTCCCCTTTTTCTGATTTCGTCCCCCTTATTATAGCAAGAAGATCCTCATTTTATGCGACAACCTTCCCCCTTATTTGGTAACAACTTTCCCCGTTTCTTTGTCAACATTTTGTTATCATAAAATTCAATCTTTGAAGTGTGCAACAAACCTCCCTCTTGTATTCATAAATTAGAATATTAAACTTGATTTTTTTTTTCACTAAAAACTTAGTAGATTTGACCAATTTGAATTATTTTATCATCTCATGATCAACTCTGCAAATATCATAAATAAATGAGTAAATAAGAAGAAGTTGAAATCAAAACTATAAAATAAGATAAAATAGAGGATAAATACTCTCTTAAAATCCTTTAAAAAAAATAGGTTTATCAACATCCGAAATATGAAGGAAATGGAATTTGTCAAATTTGAACAAGGGAATATGTCAATGGCAGAGTATGCCGCTAAGTTTAAGGAGTTGTCCAAGTACTATCCACTCTATGTGGGAGAGGCAAGAGAAAAGTCTAAGTGCATCAAGTTTGAAATGGGACTCAGACAATAAATCAAGAAGCAGGTAGGAATGCAAGAGATCCGTGACTTTCCTACGCTAATGAATAAGAATAGGATTTATGATGAGGATAATCGTGTTGAAAAGGCGCATTACCGAAACACTAGACCCATGAAGGACAAGAAGCCTATGTATCATAATAGAGGAAAACCTTACTCTTCCCTACTAGTAAGTCTGGTAGTCGTTTTAATTATCCAAAACACAGTTCTTCAGTTGGAAGATGAGATGGTAATGGTAATGGAAAAGGAAACATAAACAGTTATAGTTAGGGGGTGGTAGAGGAAACCCCAATGGATGAAGAGTTAGTAACTGAAATAGCAACAATAGGAGCCAAGTCTTGAGCAACAATAGTGGTAATAATGGTGATCCAGCTACTCTTATCTGATGTTACACGTGTGGTAACCAGGGTCATATGGTGTCTGAGTGCAAAGATGCAACACTTACTTGTTTTAATTGTCAACAACAAGGCCACATCAACATTGCATGCCCCAATCCAAAGAAGAATCCACAACAAGGAAGTCAGAGTTCCTAAGCCAGTCGACCTAAATATGAGTGTCTCATAAGTGATACTCTTTTATTTGTGCTATTTGATTGTGGTGCCACTCATTCCTTTGTGTCTCTTGATTGTGTTAGAAGTTTAGGACTACATGTGTCTCATTTGCAATATGATTTGATTGTGAATACCCCAACTAACAATTATGACACCTCTAGTGTTTGTCTTGACATTCCTATCCATGTGTTTGAGAGGAACTTCCTAGTTGACTTAGTGTGTTTACCTTTGCGTCTAGTCGATGTGATTCTCGGTATGGATTGGTTATCTGCCAACCATGTTCGCGTAGATTTTTTAGTAAAACCATTGAATTCATGGAGCCAGAAGAGAGTGACAAGCCTAGCAATATATCCGCCAATCAAGTGAAGACACTCTTGAAAGAAGATGTCCAATTATACATGATCCTAGCCTCATTGGAATTTGAAGAAAAAGTGGTAGTATCTCATATTGTGTGTGAATCCCCTGAAGTATTTCCTGAAGATGTCAATAGTTTGCCACTAGAGCGTGAGACAGAGTTTAGCATTGACCTTGTACTAGGTACTGGACCCATATCCATTGCACCGTATAGGATGTCTCCCTTAGAATTGTCTGAGCTTAAGAAGCAATTAGATGAGCTTTTAGATAAGAAATTTTTAAGACCTAGTGTATCACTGTGGGGTGCACTTGTGTTGTTGGTTAAGAAGAAGGATGGCTCTATGAGGTTGTGTGTGGATTATCGCCAACTTAATAAAATGACAATCAAGAATAAGTACCCTTTACCTAGGATAGATGACCTTATGGACCAATTGAGAGGATGTTGCGTGTTTAGTAATGTCGACTTGAGATCTGGTTACCATCAGATTCGAGTAAAGCCTTCTGATGTTCCTAAAACTGCCTTTAGGACCCGTTATGGCCATTATGAGTATTTGGTTATGCCTTTTGGTGTGACTAATGCACCAGTAGTATTTATGGATTACATGAACCGAATCTTTCATCCTTACATAGACTCATTTGTAATTGTGTTTATAGATGATATCTTAGTGTACTATAAGACTAAGGAAGAGCATGGCGAACATTTAAGAATAGTCTTGCAAACCCTTAAGGAGAAACAATTATTTGCCAAGCTGTCTAAGTGTGAATTTTGGTTAGAGAAAGTGAGTTTCCTAGGACATGTCATTTCAAGAGGTGGAATAAATGTGGATCCTTCCAAGGTGGAGAGTGTCTTGGAATGGAAAACACCCAAGTCAGTGACAGGGATTAGGAGTTTTCTAGGATTGACAAGTTATTATCGTAAGTTCAAAGAAGGATTCTCCAAGTTGGCCTTACGTTTAACTAAGTTGACCCGAAAAGGGGAATTGTTCGTGTGGGATAACCGTTGTGAGAATAGTTACCAAGAGTTTAAGAAATGATTGACCTCTGCACCGATCTTAGTGTTACCTAATTTGAGTGAACTCTTTGTAATATATTTTGACGTGTGTGGTTTAGGATTTGGTGGAGTGCTTATGCAAGATGGGAAGGTTGTAGCATATGCTTTTCTGGTTTCTTCCATCGTAACTTCGCTGTTCAAAACTATATCAAATTTATTTCTATCAAATCTATTTCCTTAATAGTTGGGAAGTAGTACTGAATAGTAAACCTTTTCTTATTGACATTTGATGAAGCATAAAGATTCATATAGAATTCTTTAATCAGATTTCTGATATCATCCTCACCATAAAACCAATTTCCATTATGCAATGTTGATTAAATTTGATTATATAATGACATTATAAGTTGGAGTATAGGTTCATATGTCATAATTGAAAGGGATAGTCAGCATATATAGATATATTATTATTCGAAAAGCAAAGGAGATATACCCGTGGCCAAGATATTTCAATTTTATTCTCTTGCAATCTCATTTTTCCCACATTTGTGGCCAAATTCACCTATCTTAAAAAGATCTATACATGGACATCTTAAAAAGGATTTTAATTGGTCCAAATTCATAGATTTTGTTATATATATACTCCATCCAATCTGAAATATAAAAGAAAATAAGTCAACAAAAATAAATGTATTTCATTTAAAGTTTAAATATATATATATATATATATATATATATATATAAAGGACCATAATCAATTTAAAAATAGAAGATGCACCGTGAATGAAAACTAGTTTAACACTATCATCTAATGAGTAATGAGTAAAGAAAATTATGTATTTTGTTAAATCATCTTACTTTTGTAAGAAATTTTGTAATTATTTTACCATAAAGTGTATATCCATTAATCTCTAATAAATTTCATTTTCTTTAAAAAATATGATCAATTATATTACAAGTGCAGTTTCCTAAAATTCTCGTGAATAATTCATGAAAGTGAAAGGACTAGAAGAAATAGAGGAATTTTGTTAGATTTTAGTAACTTTACCACCATATATGTGACACCACAATAAGAATATTTCTTTCATATATCTCCTACATCCTTCTTGCCAAACATCCTGACTATGTTCATTGTTGAGTGGTACATTAATGATTTTATGCATGGTCAATCAAATTTTCAGATATCTTTGTCCTTTAAACATGCATAATCTCTCTACTATATATAGAGCACTTGCTGTGCATTGTTTAGCCAAGACAACACAAGCTAGTGAAGCATGTTTAAGTATTACTTGTTGATTGTCTCTTGGAGTTCCTATGAATGCTTCATGCAAGGGATCTATCTATATAGACTAAAAGCCATTAGATATTGAGGTTAACTCTTCTTCAATGAAGTGTTTGGGGGAACTCTTAGAGTTGAATCAACATTGCACATCAAGAGTGCACCAAATTCATGTCATTCCCAAACACTGGATATTGTGATTAAAGGTTTGTGCTCTTTTTTCTTGTATGGACAATACATTCTTGCATAATAACGAAGCACAATTCCTAGATATATAATATCTTTTATTTGTAAAATTATTACACAAATATATATATATATATATATATATATATATATATATAGTGTATACAAAACTCATTTTTATTTAATAAAATATATTATATTTTTTTACTCATAAAACATTATTTAAATTTTATTTACTACCTAACAATATCAATATTTGTCATTTGAGTCAGACCTTAAAGACTTACTGACCATGATCAATTGTGGGCTTTATTATTCAACAATGATAAACATACACTGACAATTTTCATACATCAATTCAACACCTTATTTTCTATCTATATCTTTCTATCAAATTATCAAAATATCACATCTATCATATCATTATTTTTATCTCTCTTTATATGATACAATACATTTGTGTGACTTTATGCATCATAGACAAATTTTTGTCTTGTGAATAGTTTATAAAGTATATTATAATTAGTCTATTATAATATTTCTCACATTCTACACATATTCAAGAGACGCATAGATAATCAAGTACACATTCTTCTTCTAATAATTTTTTAACCTTTGATGTAA
>JBBPBP010009778.1:8822355-8837692 GCA_037974735.1 Cicer chorassanicum | reverse complement strand
GCACTCACTTTAGGTTTCTAAGAGTATACATTTTTTTTTAATAAAAAACCTCCAAATAAATTTACGTTAGTAAAAATGTCTCATATTTTCAAAACTAAAATTAATAAAATTTTATTTAAAATAATATTATTCATATTAAATCAATTAAAAAAAATATTACATGAAATCAAATACATAATTTAATAAATAGTCTTATATTCTAATGTGTCTAAAAATAATTTTTGATAAATTTTTTAATAATCTTACAAAATACTATTATAGACTTTAAAATATTTTATATTAAGATTCGCTTAAGGTCTCTACATTCTACATGTATTGTGTCGGTCTTAATTGATTTCATAAAAGAAATGAAGGCTTCATCTTATTATTCTTGTAACAAAAATTTAGTCGTCATAAAAGATTGGAGAAAATATACATATTGCAAAGTTAATGAACTTGGACGAAAACTTGGAGAAAATGGGATCAATTATCTGTAGCATGAGAATAAATAATAATGAAAAGAGCTGATATCGAGCAGCCACATTCTATTGTGCTATGTTTTTTTTTATGTCTTCTGTTTTAAGCTTTTCTTATATGTTGCCGTCAAAAAAAAAAAAGAAGAAGCTTTTCTTATATGCTAGTGTTCAACGGAATCTAATACGCCAAAACGTGCTATCAAGTCAAATTTGAGATTACAAATATGGTCTTGAAAAGTATCTTCTCACTCAAGTCAAACACTTTGGGTCAACTATTTTGGACCTATGTGTCATTTACATGAATTGTCATTTTCTTATTTCACATCAACTCTTTATAGTGAATAGAAAATATATATATTTACGTAAATTTCGAAATTATTGATGGTGAATAGAACTAGAAGATAGTATTGAGGAGGGAGCTTTTAATTTGCTAGATTTTGAAGAATTTAATCACTTTTCCACAATGTGACACTACAACATATTAGAATATTTATTTATTTATTTATTTATTTATTTCATATCCCCTTAGAATAATCTTCTTGCCAAACATCTTGACTATGTTCATTTTTCTGTGGTACATTACTAACTTTATGCACGGCGACACAAATATTCAGGTTTCTTTGTTTTTTGAACACTATCTCTATACTATATATAGAGCACTTGTCATTCATTGTTTTAATCAAGACAACAAACTAGGGAAGATATGTTTAGCTAAGTAATTATTTGTTGATTATCTCTTGGAGTTTCTCTGAATGCTTCATATAAGAGGTTATCTATATGGGCTAATATATAGCCATCAAAAATCAAGGATAGTCCTTCTTCAACGAAGTGTCTGGGGGAACTCTTAGAGTTCAACCAACATTGTACATCAAGAAGAGACTAATTTATGTCTAATGTTGTGGTGAGAGTTCCTACTCTTTTTCTTACATTTTCCAATAGATTATTGTAGAATAATGAACTTTACAAATTTATAATTTTTCTTACATTTTCCAATAGATTATTGTAGAATAATGAACTTTACAAATTTATAATATTCATTTATTTTTCAATTAGCTAATTGAAGTACCTCACCTTTTTTTTATTTATAATTTCTCTAAGGTAAATTTTTGAAACCAGTTCAATTCATCTAATGAATTTTAGTTGGATTATTTATAGTTCTATTCATTTAATGAATTTTAGTTGAAATATTTAATTACATTTCTTTCTCAATCTTATATTGTTTTGGGTTCGGTTGAAATTGAAAAATTTAGAAAATGTCTCATATTGTTTAGTATTTTAAAGAAAGAGAGGTCAATACTATATATATGTGTCATAGTTTTTGTTACAAGACGCACAAATTATAAATACTTTAAGTTTTGTGAGGGCTAATTTGTAGAATACGTGGTTGTCTTGAGTTTGTTAAGTTGTTGATATTATATAATGAAAAATATGTTTATCATTGTCGAACTAAAGATTGCTCAAGGTGATATATATAATTTTAAACATTTATGCCATTATATTGTTTAATGATAATTATGCAACTTGTTGTTTTACTGTATCATATTGATAATTTATTTATATGTTTAATTTGTAGATATTTGAAAACTCATCACAGTTTGAGAAAGATGCTATTGAATATATCAGAACAACTTTGAAGTCAATTCTTTTGGGAAATAGTCAAATAGCAAAAAGAGAAGAGATTAAAACAACAAAATGAAGAGAAAGAAAGTATGAGAAAACAAAGACAATTAACAAAAACATAATTTTACTTGTTTTTATGTTGTTTAATATAGTCATTTAGTATATTTTTGTTATCTAAAATATATAAATTTGTAGCCACATTTGATGCAATTTCTTTCTAATATATGTGTAGTATATTTTGTTATAAATATTGTAACGCTCATCTTCTACAATTTAATGAGAATCAGTTTTATTCATTCTACAATTGTCTCTCGGTTTACCTTTGTAATAGGATCTAATATGTGAAAGTGTGTGGCTTAATTATGACACTCTTTACCTTTAAAGTAATTAGCCAAAATATAAGACATAAAACGTGATGAAAATATGCTCAAATTAAACACTTGCAAAACAAAAAGAAGTCACATTGTAGACATAACATGTGGAAATAACGAAATATGAATCTAATCCAAATTTTCAACTCAAATATTAGCTACTATTATAACTTCATGTAGACTACTCTTCAGCTTCGTCTTCAACCACAACGGATTTAGCTATCTCATTTTCTATCCACACAAACAATTTACAAGCAGCCACGGGGAAAACAAATTAAGAAGATGGATTGTCATACTCAAAAGCATAAAACAAGCAAAGCAAACTAAGTAATTAAATGTACATAATATCAATACTTAATCATCATTACTTAAGCATCAACTACTCTACATTGCATCCACTACTATGTTTTGTGACAAATAGGAAGACACTCTCCAACCCGACAAATAATATGTTGTAATCAAGTTGATTTGAAAAACAATGATCCTTAGCGTGTACTTCAAGTGTGCAAATCCTTTAGTGATTATTTCAACGAATTGTCTGCTCGACACTAAAAAAAGACTTGACCAAAAAAGAATCAAGACAAAGAAGCAATCATCTACACTACACCAAAAATGACATTTTATAGCGCGTCTTTTACAGCGCTTATTAAATACAAGCGCTGTAATATAAATTTTTAAAAATAACGGAGGCTACAACAGCGCTTTTTCTACAAGCGCTGTAAAAAAAGCGCTGTTGTAGGGTCATATAGGGTCAGAAAGCGCTATCACATAGCCTTTTACAGCGCTTCTTCAGAAAGCGCTGTAAATCAAGCGCTATTGCATAGGCTTTTACAGCGCTTTCTGAGCGCTTTAAAATAAAGCGCTGTAAAAGTCTTGCGCTTTGTGTCATTGGTTGACCTATTATAGTGCTTTTTAGACAAGCGCTGTAATAGGCTTGCCCATTAAATTTTTATAGGACCTATTACAGAGCTTATTTAGAAAGCGCTGTAAAATCATTCATTTCAAAGAAGCGTTCACTTTAAGTAAATAAAATCAAATTTAAAACAAATTTAATACGTTGTCAAAACCCTACGAAATCTCATCTCCCCTCCCCTGCGAACCCCTCGTGTGCGCCCATCTACAAATTGATTTACTTCTTCCTCCTTTAAAACAAATTGATCATCAACGTTGTCTTAGGTAATTCAAATTTATTTTATTTATTTGTTGTTGTCTCAGGAAATTGTTACATTGTTACATGAAATTGTTACATGAAATTGCTAAATTGTTACATTGTTACATTTGTTACATGAAATTGTTACATTGTTACATGATCAAAAACTTGAAATAATATTGTTTATTGTTATTGATATAATTTGTTACTGATAAATTTTATTTATAATATATCAGAATGATATAGGTCATAATATATCAGAATTGAAATCATGCTTACTGATATAAATTGTTACATGATATAATAGGGTTTCTGATAAATTTTATTTATATGTGTATTATCAATATATATATATATAGGTCATAATATATCAGACTTAAAATTATGCTTATTGTGTAACTGCATTTATATATATAGGTCATAAATGGACCGGAAATGGATGTCTGCTAATCGATTGACAAAAGAGTATGAAAATGGAGTGAAGGAGTTTATTGAGTTTGCAGTGATGAATGCAAAAGATCCAAATAGAGTCGTTTGTCCTTGTTTAAAATGTTGTTTTGGAAAACGCATTAGAGCAGATGAATTGGAAGGACATTTAGTATGGTATGGAATTGATCAAAGCTATACATGTTGGATAAGACATGGTGAGAAAATCAATGATAATACTCGCACAGATACATATGTTTCAACTGATTTTGACACAGATACATATGAGCCAGACCGAGTTGAGGAGATTGCAAAAGCAGTTGAAGAAGATCTTCATGATTGATCTAAAATGTTTGAGAGCTTGTTGAGTGATGCAGAGAAACCATTATATAATGGTTGTACTAAATTCACAAGACTTTCGGCGATACTAAAGTTGTACAACTTAAAAGCGAGTAATGGATGGTCTGATAAAAGCTTCACAGAATTACTAACCCTCTTAAAAGATATGTTGCCAGATGATAATGAACTTCCCAGTAGAACCTATGAAGCTAAACGAATTTTATGCTCTATTAGTATGAGTTATGAAAGGATTCACGCTTGTCCTAATGATTGCATTTTATTTCGAAATGAATATGAATTACTAAAGGCGTGTCCGAAATGCAATGTATCTCGATATAAGAAGAAAGAATCTACTCCAGCAAAAGTCGTGTGGTATTTTCCTATAATACCAAGATTTAGGCGCATGTATCGCAGTGAAGAAGATTCAAAACACTTGACATGGCATGCAGATGAAAGAATTAGAGATGGAAAGTTACGACACCCTGCGGATTCTCCGCAATGGGCAAAAATTGATCACGAGTATCCTGAATTCGGAATAGAGTCGAGAAATCTACGCCTTGCACTTTCTACTGATGGAATGAATCCACATGGTCTTCAAAGCATCTCACACAGCACGTGGCCTGTGATTTTGTTGATTTATAATCTACCTCCATGGTTATGTATGAAGCGTAAGTTTATGATGTTGTCTCTGTTAATTTCTGGACCCAAACAACCGGGGAATGATATCGACGTATACTTGGCTCCTTTAATTGAAGATTTAAAAATTATGTGGGAGACAAGTGTAGAAGTCTATGACGGGTATAAGAAAGAATATTTCAATTTGAGGGCTATGTTGTTCGGCACAATTAATGATTTTCCAACATATGGTAATTTATCAGGATATAGCATTAAAGGTCAGTGTGCGTGTCCTATATGTGAAGAGAGTACAAATTGGATGCGGTTGAAACATTGTAAGAAAAATGTATTTCTTGGACATCGTAGATTTTTACCTTATAGTCATCAGTATCGTGGGTGGAGAAATGCATTCAATGGAAAATCAGAGGAAGATAGAGCTCCTGTAGCATCAACCGGATATCAAATACTTGAGAAGGTACAAGGTTTGACCAATAAATTTGGCAAACCTTTTGCGGGAGAGCTGGTCAAAACTGAGTGGAAGAAAAAGTCAATTTTCTTTGAATTGCCATATTGGAAGTCATTGTATGTAAGACATTTTCTCGATGTGATGCATATTGAGAAACATGTATTTGACAGTGTTATTGGTACGTTACTCAATGTACCAGGAAAGTCTAAGGATGGCATCAATGCAAGATTAGACTTGGTCGATATGGGAATAAGAAATGAATTGGGTCCCGTAAAGAAAGGAAATCGCACATATCTACCTCCAGCCGCTCATACTCTATCTAGAAAGGAAAAAATTGTTTTGTGTAAATTTCTACATGAAGTTAAAGTTCCAGAAGGATACTCTTCAAACATTAAAACTTTAGTTTGCATGAAAGACCTCAAGTTAAAAGGTTTGAAGACCCATGATGCTCATATTCTAATGGAGCATTTGCTACCAATAGGTATACGTTCAATTTTACCTGAAAAAGTTCGCCGAGCCATAACTAAATTATGTTTCTTCTTCAGGGAAATTTGTAGTAAAGTGATTGATCCTCAGAAATTACCGAGATTGCAGAGGGAAATTGTTGTTACTTTGTGTGAGCTTGAAATGTACTTCCCGCCCTCGTTTTTTGATATAATGGTTCACCTTACTGTTCATCTTGTTAAGGAGACACAACTTTGTGGGCCAGCTTATATGAGATGGATGTACCCGATAGAACGATATACGAAAATATTAAAAGGGTACGTAAAAAGTAGAAGTCGACCAGAAGGTTGTATTGCTGAACGGTACATTGTTGAAGAAGCTGCTGAATTTTGTACTGAATATCTATCAAATGTTGAATCCATAGGGCTTCCCATGTCTCGTCATTCGGGAAGATTATCAGGAGAAGGGATAATTGGAAAGAGAATAATGACTATATCAAGGACAGAATGGGAGCAGGCACAATTGTATGTTTTGCACAATGATGATGAGGTTTAGCCGTATGTTACAATACACATGGATCAATTATCTAGTTTGAACATGAATAGGAATCAAAAGTGGATAACTCGAGAGCACAATCGAAGTTTCATAACATGGTTAAAAAATCACATAAAGTCAAAGTTTGATGTAGACCCCGGATCAATTTCACAGAGATTGAGGTGGCTAGCAAATGGTCCGAGTTTACATGTCTTTTCTTACACCGGTTATGTAATTAACGGCTACACATTTTATACAAAAGAACAAGATGATCAAACAACTATGCAAAATAGCGGAGTCACTCTCGTAGCTGAAGCGATGCATATCTCAAGTGCAAAAGACAAGAACCCAATATATGCAAATCTATCATATTTTGGGGTTATCGAGCGCATATGGGAGCTAGACTACACAATGTTTCGTGTTCCCATATTTGGTTGCAAGTGGATTGATAATAATAATGGCGTTCAGATTGATGAGTCAGGGTACTTGCTTGTCGATTTTAATAGGGTGGGATACAAAGATGAGCCTTTTATTTTAGCGTCGCAAACTCAACAAGTGTTTTATGTCACTGATCCTGCGGATGATAAATGGTCCGTTGTCCTATCGACCAATAAAATAAGTGATGATAGAAATAATGATGAAGATGTTGGTAATGATCTTTTCTTTGCAACATCACAACCACATGAAATTGGTTCAACTGATGATGGTTTATATCTTAGAGATGATCATGATGAGGGAATTTGGATTAATCCATCGTTTCGTTTACGTAAATTTTTTAGTTTCCTCTGCGCGTTCTCTTTCTCCTTCCGAACCCTACGAACCCTATTATACTATCATTTTTCCTTGTTTCTTCCTCATTACTTACTCTCATCCTAGACCTACGATCGTTACATAAACATCATAATCCTCAAGTTACCCGTTTTCATCCTCGTTTTCGTCTGCGAACCCCGTAACCCTACCATCGTTCGTAACCGTTCGTCCTCGTTTTCATCGTCTTCTGCGTCGTTCGTCTGTGAACCCGTAACCCTAAGCATTTTACAAGGACTATTTCAGGTATTGTAGTTATTATTTTTTTGTTTCACTGACATGCATGTTAACTTTTTGTTGCTACGTACTTAGACTGAAATGAACTGCATGTTGATGTGTTGAACTGAACTGTATATATGTTGATGTTGAACTGCATGTTATATATGTTGATGTTGAACTGCATGTTGTAGATAAATGGATACCAACAAGGGGTTAGATTGTCAAAATGAAGAAGTTGGCAACACTAAGACTTACGAAAATGAAGTTAAACGTGGTGCAACAATAATGCAAAATGTTATAAAAGCAAGAAGTACTGGGCAAAAATTTGAGGTATATTTGTTGTTTTCTGTATCTGCTGTTTGTTGTTAATATGTTATACCTTGTTTGTTGTTAATACATTGAGTTACTTACTATTTATTAGGTTGGATGGAATGAGAGTGGTCAACCAATTGACCCCAATAGTTCCATGTTTGTTAGCTATATTGGAGTTGTTGTTCGTCAAAATATACCAATCACAATAGATGATTGGAGAGATAAGGCATTGAAGGATGCCAAAGATGTGTTGTGGGCTGATATTCAGGTAATTTTTATACTCCACCCTATTATTTATAAATTTTACAATATACTGCTTTGAAGTATTTTACTCAAACTACATATTTATTTGGTTTGCAGTCAGCTTTTGTTCTTGATGAGGTGAGAAAGAGCTATGTGCTCAGAGTTGCCGGGAAAATACACCGGGGCTTTAGATCTCACCTCTCAAATTGTTATTTAAAAGACCGTGAAGGAAATACGATTGCGGAAGCTCCAAAAATATATAAACATTATATATCAAATGAGGAATGGAGCGCATTCGTATCAAAACGTTCCGACCCCGCGTTTGTTGTAAGTGATTTTATTATTAGCATTTGTTTTTTATTATTCATATTCATAGCGTATTTTAAATTTTTACTAGATTGTTATTTTTTTTATTTAGAATATTAGTAAGGCAAATCGCGAGAGGGCAAAAATTATTCCCCACCCATACAAGAAATCTCGTATGGGATATGCTCGTCTAGAGCAAAAACTTGTAAGTATACTATCTAACTAATGTGGTATATTTAATTAATGTGGTATATTATAATCTATACTATCTAACTAATATTTTGTTTATGATCTTAACGATAATAGCTACAAGACACCCAATCCGATCAACCGTTGGGTCGTCATATATTGTGGAAGGAAGCTCGTGTAAATAAAGATGGAGTGGTTGATAACGAAAATGTACAAAAAGTAATAGAACTTTGTGTAAGTATATTTATCACTTTAATATTTTTTTAATATTGTGTTTTAAAATGTTTTTGAACTTATCTTTTTAATCCTATGTGTATTTTAGGCGAATCTTGAATCGGAAAATCAAGAGGACAACAAGGGAAGTTGCAGGGACATTTTGGGTAAAGTGTTTAATGTTCCTGAATATTCCGGTCGCGTGAGGGGGAAAGGATTTGGCGTAACTCCTAGAAGTTATTTTTCACAAGAGAAGCGCCAAAATCCATCTAACGAGGAAGTATTAGAGAAGATTAAAGTATTAACGGAGCAAGTGGCCCTCTTGGTGAAGACAAATAAAGACAAGCAACTTGCGGACCAACCCCAACGTGAAATTCACATTGAGAGTGAAAACGCAAGTTGCAACATTGGTCTCAACAGTATTCTTGAGGTAATTAAATTTGCGGACCAGCCCCAACGTGAAATTCATTAAATTTTCTTGTTTCACATATACTTTTGTATTAATTAACCATTAATTTTAGGGGGTCACTCCATGCTTTCTATACTTATCCTCCCCTACTCATCGGAAGGTTGCAAAGGGAACATTGTGTAATGCTCCGGGCGAAGTATTGCACAACACACCAATTCATGCGGGTCATGTCAAAGTATCGCTAGTCATTGCTTTGGAACCAAATGCACCGTTGCCTGTACCGGACAACGATGCAGATTTGAATTATTTGGGCGAAGCAATTGGCAGCTACGTGGCATGGCCCAAAAATCTTGTCTCCCTTGACAAGGTATGTTTAATTGCTGAATTTTATTTAATTGCTGAATTTTTTACAATGTTAACTTTAATTTCACATTTATTTAGATTCAAACAAAGTCTAATAAAGGGAATGATAAGAAGATTCCCAGAAATGAAACAGTCACATCGCCCGAAAAGGTTTGTAACTTATTTTGTAAGGTTTGTCATTTTTTCTAATTCAATAAACTAACAATTTATTAACCTCATTTTTTCAGATTGAAACTAATAAACCACTCGCACAGCAAGCCAACAAGCCAGCTGCCGCACCACGACTGGATGTTCGTGGCAAAAATAAAGTCGGCAAACCTCAAAAATTGGAGGGTAATAAAACTGGCAAACTGCAAAAGCTGGAGGGTAATAAAGCGGCCAAAATTGTTGCTGCTAAAAAACTAGTTCGTGTAAAATCAGTTGCTGCTCCTGCTCCGAAAATAAGTCAGCCACGACTTGCTCCATATGGGTCGTCTCTTGACATAGAGGAAAAAAAAATGGGCAGCGACGATTCACGAATAATAAGCATGGATAAAGATCTATTCGGAGGCGCGTGTGAAGAATTTTTTGAAAAAGAGCACATATACGAAATTCTCGAACATAAGGAGCTGAGTGCTACTGTTATGAGCATTTACATTAGGTAAAAATTACTTTTCATCTCATTTATTTGTAATTAATTTAATTTATTGGTAATTAATCTAATTTGAAATTTTTATTGAAGGTTTTTGTATGAGAAGTTCGTGTGCGCGCACAGATTGTCAAATAGATTTTCATTCTTGTCTCCGCATCAGATTTCCATGCTTAAACACGATCCAGCAAATGTAAATAAATACGTTTTAGATATACTATTAGCAAATAAAGAGAAGGATAAGTTATTCCTCACAGCATATAATTCAGCGTACGTAATTATATATTCTATATTTATATCATTTTTAATTTATGAGATCTTATTTTATTAGTTGTTAAACTAAATTTTTGTTGTTGTAGGGCACATTGGGTGCTAATTGCAATCAATGCGACCTCTAAAGTTATATACTACCTAGATCCCTTGCACGGCCATTACAACAATCGCCCCGAGTTAAAGACTTTGTTCGACACGTAAGTAATATTCATTTATTTTTTGCATATATATATATATATATATATATATATATATATATATATATATATATATATATATATATATTAAGATCACATTGATTTATAATCACATTTATTTATTCGATAGTGCTTTACAAGTTTTTCGAGCTCAAAGAGGTGCGACAGTGTCGAAGCTAAAGTCAAATAACATCACATGGATTCCAATAAAGGTTTGAAATATATGCTTTTAAATTTCACTTACAATCAATACACAATTAAATAATTATTGACTTATATGTTTTATTTTATAGTGCCCTCGTCAAACTAAAAACATCGGCTGTGGGTACTATGTATTGCGATTCATGAAGGAGATTGTTGATAAGAATCAAATTTCAATCCCATAAACGGTACGATATTTTAATTATTTGATTTTTATATATAAATTATGTTTATATTTGATTTTAACTTATTTATGTTCAATTTTTATATCAGTACTTTGACAATTCCGGTCCATCGTATTCTGAAGAAGAACTAACAGAGATAAAGGAAGACTGGTGTCAGTATGTACTTCAAATGAATATTATTTGATTTGTTGGGAAATGGCAAGTTGTAAGGGATATGGTAGTTATGTGCTGTTTGTGTATATATTAGGTTGTGAATATGAGTAGTTGTATGAAAATAGTGCTGTAATTATACTAGGTTGTGAATATGAGTAGTTGAATGAAAATATGTGTTGTTTGTGTATATACTAGGTTGTGAATATGGTAGTTATGTGCTGTAATTATGAACTGATTGTTGTGAATATTTGTGCATTTGAAAATATAGTGAATCTGTTGTTGTGTACTGATTCTGGATACTAGGTTGTGTACTGAATTTGTGAAGTTGTGAATTAGGTTGTGGATACTAGGTTGTGTACTGATTATAGTGAATTCTGGATACTAGGGTGTGTACTGATTATAGTGAATTTGTGAAGTGATTCTAGACTAAAAGACAGCGCTTTTAAAAAAAGCGCTTCTAAAATTTACAGCATATTATTTAATAAAACTAAAAAAAAAAAAAAAAACACCTTTTACAGCACTTTTTTGAAAAAGCGCTGTAATAGAGTGTACCTACTACAGTGCTTTTTCACAAAAGCGCTGTAAAAGGTGCATAACAATGCATCTGGATAAGTGCACCTTTTACAACGCTTTCTTGAAAAAGCGCTGTAATAGGTGCATAACAATGCATCTGGATAAGTGCACCTTTTACAACGCTTTTTCAAGAAAGCGCTGTAAAAGGTGCACTTATTCAGATGCATTGTTATGCACCTTTTACAGCGCTTTTTCACAAAAGCGTTGTAATAGGTGCATAACATGCATCTGGATAATTGCACCTTTTACAGCGCTTTTTTAAAAAGCGCTGTAATAGGTGCATAACATGCATCTGGATAAGTGCACCTTTTACAGCGCTTTTTTAAAAAGCGCTGTAATAGGTGCATAACAATGCATTTGGATGTGCACCTTTTACAGCGCTTTTTCAAAAAGCGCTGTAAAATGCGTATAACAATCGCGCAATATATCCACCTTTTTTACAACGCTTTTTTTTAAAAAACAAGCGCTGTTATATCCTTTTACAACGCTGGTAACTACAGCGCTTTTTTTTTTTTAACAAAAGCGCTGTAATAGGCTTAAAAAAAGCGCTGTAAAAGAGGTTTTTTCGCGTAGTGCTAGAAACACAACATTCATCTTCATCGAGAATGTCAACATGATAACGACACAAGATAAAAATTTGAATTTAGTCATACATGTCAGTACTAGGTCGTATAGGCTATGATCAAAATGTTGCACACCATAGTAACAATAGTCAGACCTTGACGACACTATTCTAAAGGATATCAAACTACATTTAAAAACTCATTGAATCATTTTACCGCAAAAATAGATTATTCTGATTTTCAAATCCTTTCAATAAAATATTATTTAGAAACAATCTTAGCAATAATCTGTGATACTCTTTGAAGAAGAGTTATTCTCTTTTTAATTTGTTTACGTTGAAAAAGATATTTTTGATATATTTAGAAGTATAAAGTAAATTATAGTTAAATTTGACTCTTTGAAGTATAGTTAAGTTCAATTTTTTTTAAATAACTTTTGTTAACTTTTATTTTTTGTAATGTTTTAATTTATATTTTATACGATTCAGTAAAAAGAATTGTGAATTGAAGTACTAATCAATTAAGTTTAGTATGTTAATTTTAATATTATTTTTTTTAATTTATATTTGACTTCCTCGTAAAATTTATGTTAACTTCGCTAGTGGTCTTCACAATGTGGTGGTGAGATGGTGTGTCTAGTTATTATTGCGAACATATTAGAAATAAAAAAAAAATGAATATAGAGTCTTATATTAAATGAAAAGTGAATGATAAGAAAAATTGAAGTAAAGGGACCTATATACGCAATGTCAGGCTTTTGCATGTCAATACCTCATAGTTAATGATATTGGTCATTAGTCCGTTGTTGCTCTAAACGTTGTCCCAAATTCCCAATAATTATATGTCTTGCATGCATGGTATCTCCGCTGTTTGCACTTGTCTATTAAATTAGCACTTTTTTTTGGAATAGCTACTAAATTAGCAATTGTTCGTATAAAAAGTGAACCTGGACGAAACATTGAACAAAAGGGAAATGAGACAACCAAAATCGAGTTGCCACATTCTATTCTACCATTTATTTTGACATGTCTTCTGTTTTAAGATGCAAAGATGCAAGTGTTCAATGGAATCAAATACGTTATCAAAAGTGTGTGATTTCATGACATTACTACAACAGAAATCTTGAAAATATGTGATGCAAAAGCAGCCAGAATGTTTTGGCTTGGTATAAAAGCAAAGTACACAACTTTTCACTCTTAACTTTTTCCCTTTCTTTTTATACTTTTAAATTTTATTATTCTTCCTTTTTCTATTTTAAGTATTGTTTAAAAATTAATGATTTTTATTTTACTTGACTGGTAAATATTATATGAATAACAATTCCATAAAAAGAAAATTATTGTTAATATTAATATACGTCAGTTATTGGACTATGCAAGTAGCCTAATAGTATACAGCTTCGATCAGTGAGGAGTCCAATTTTTTTATTTATTTTTATAATATAGGGTGAATATTTTTTTTGTTAAATATAATTTTAATCTCTACAAAATTACAATTTTTCAAGTTTAGTTCTTAAAAAAATTATTCACTTCTAATCTCTATTTTGATTTTATAAGGATTTTTTTTTGGGGCTAAAAATATTATATTTTGACAAAAATTACTTTTCAAAATAGGAACTAAAAGGGAATTAAAAAAAAATTTATGTACTAAAAGGTTGAGAATATTTTTATAGGAATTAAAAATAAAATTGAAATTTTATAATGACTAAAATTTATTTTACCTCTTTTTTAATTATTAAAATTGTACTTTTTTATATTAAAGAATCAATTTTTAAGATTAGAACGAGACTTCTAAAATGTTTAAGACAACCCTCAATATTAACATGGAGTAGTGTAAGGCATATTATATTTTGTTTGATCTCTGTTAAATCTATTAGAAGAAGATAAATGTAAAAAAATTTATAAGTGGTTTGTGAGTTTGAAAATCTTACCTACTAAGGTCCTATTCTCTTACTTTAAAATTTTTTTAGAAAAAAAAAAAGGAAATGATACTAAGTAATAATTATAAACTACATAAAATATTGCCATGGACTTGGTTTCTACATAAATTCAATAGGAATTATGCTCTTGTTTATTCAAATTAGTTTAATAACTCTTTGGCGTGTTTACAAAGTAGTTATATGTAATTTATTTATAAAAAAACATATCATACGATACTTCAAAAAGATAATATTATATAAAAGTTATATCCAATTTTTTACATTCAGTAATATTTTATTTTAGATGTAAAAAAGTTTTGAAAATGTGAAAAAGGAGTAACTCAATATTCACCACTTGTTCTCATTTCATTTTGTCTTGTAAGTCAATATTCGTTGGAATATTCATCACTATATGTTTATTTCATATGCCCCAAGCTTATAATTATTCATCTTGCCAAACATCCTGACTGTGTTCATTATTCAGTGGTACATGTACATAACTAACTTTATGCATGGCCACACTCGAATTTTTATGCTTTCTTTGTATTTTGAAAACAACCTCTATACTATATATAGAGCATTTGCCATGCATTGTCGAACTAAGACAACAAGCTAGTGAGCATGTCTACACTAATAATTATTTGTTGATTGTCTCTTGAAGTTTCCTATGAACGCTTCATTCTAAAGAGTATATATTTGGTTTAAAAATAGTCTCAAATTAAAGATAGTCTTTTTTCAATGAAGTGTTTGGGGGAACTCCTAGAGTTCAACAACATATTTGGATAAATAGTTTATTTAACATCTTATGCATAAGTTTTTATTACATAAGCATTAATATATAAATTATTTTTACAACACAACGTAAAATAAAGTCAAATTATTTTTATATAAGTTATAATTGATTTCCATAAACTATTCAGAATTACTTATGAAAATTACCTGAAAATAACTTATGAACATTGCATAAGTTGTTTTCATAAAGTTTTTTTAAACAATTTTACAAGTGTTTATACCAATAGATAAAGTCAAATGAGACATTACAAACAGGTTATTTAAAGTCAATTTTTTCCCAACATTAAATTTGTTTGATCAGGTCCAACTAATCTCTTTTCTTACATTTATGCAACTATAGATTATTTTTGTAGAATAATGATGCTCACAAATT
>JBBPBP010009778.1:8793986-8813347 GCA_037974735.1 Cicer chorassanicum | reverse complement strand
TATATTTTTAGTATATTTAATATGTTAAAAACAGGATTACAAATATTTTTAATATATTTTTTATCATATTTAGAAGAAAACAGAATTTAAATAAAAATTTATGTTTATCATAAAACAGAATTTTACTAAAAAATAAAATATTTTCTAAAGAGAAAAACATATTTTTTAAAATAAAAAATAGAACTTAATTTTTTTCTCATTATTTAAAAAAATCACAATGTATTAATTATTAATCATTATTTTGAAAACATATTTGAATTAATAACAATAATAATTAAAAATTCTTTTAAAAACAGTTTTTAAAAAATAATTAAAAAATAATTACGCATCGGTTAAAATAAGGGGACCAAAATTGCAAATTTAAAAATAGGGGACAAAAATTGCGAATCAGTTAAAATAAAGGGAATAAAACTGCATTTAAGCCAAATTAATAATATTTCAAAATCTATTTTGAACCAGTACACTAGATCCTACCGTAATTATATTGAGCCATTCGCTTG
The DNA here is from genome assembly GCA_037974735.1 of Cicer chorassanicum. Taxonomy (NCBI): domain Eukaryota; kingdom Viridiplantae; phylum Streptophyta; class Magnoliopsida; order Fabales; family Fabaceae; genus Cicer; species Cicer chorassanicum. The sequence goes on along the minus strand of JBBPBP010009778.1, from coordinate 8,812,847 downwards.
TCAATGGAATCTAATACTACTTTGAACCAACTATTAAGATTTTTAAATTAATAATGGTTCAAAATAGTTGGTCCAGTACACTTTATCTTCAAATGCAGCACAAACAAATCAAGGGTCAACAATGTCATTTGTCTTCATAATTATCTAGTGTTCGTGGTTTGTTTTTTAAATAAATTTTTAATTTTTACATAATTTAATTTAATTTTTTAATTTTTATAAAAAAAATTATCAACTTTTAATCGTTTAAAAATATTTATTTTTATTTTTTTATCTGTAATTTTAAATCAACTCTTGTGTATTATTTGAAGTTTTTTTTTTTATTATTTTTTACTGTTTAAAACATATTGAACAATTTCGGTACAGAAAATTATAATTTTTTAATAAATAATGAAATATAAATTTTTAATTATTTTTTCTTAAAAATTAATATTTAAGAGCTTCAGATCCGATTCTACACTACATATGATATTCCATTTAGGCATGGCAACGGGACGGGGCGGAGACGGATTTTGCCTCCTCCACCCCCGCACCCGCCCCCGTTTCATAGCGGGGACCAAAATTAAGAATCCGTTAAAATAGGGGGACCAAAATTGCCAAATTAGAAATAGAGGGACCAAAATTACGCATCAGTTAAAATAGGGGGACCAAAATTGCGAAATTAAAAATAAGGAGACCAAAATTGCAAATTAGTTAAAATAAGGGGACTAAAACTGTATTTAAGGCTATTAATTTCTTAGCACGAGAATATTATGAAAACACCCGATATCGAGCAGCCACATTAATTTTTTTTTTTTTTTTTTTTGCATTTCCTCTGTTTTAATGTTTTCTTATGCTCTTTACTCGATGTTTCAATGGAATCTAATACGCGAGTGTGCTAGCTAGCTCATGAAGTTTAAGAATCTCAACATGGTATTCGAAAATATTCTCTCCTATTGGTATTATAAATAAAAATAATTACTATTATGATTATTTTAAAAAAATTAGCTAGATATTATTACTTTTTTAGATTTTATATAAATTTATTAAATTATTCTTATAGACGTCAAACACTCAATTATTAATATTAATTTTTTTTATTAAAGTAATTATATATTAGGAATATTATACTTTAAAATAGTTATAAAAAAATTATAATAATGATTAAGATTTGAGGTAATTTTTTTACTTATATTAGTCACTAGGGTATGTATTTCCTCACTCAAATGAAACACTTATTTATTTTTTAACGCAAAAATGATACACTTATGAAGCAACTTAACCATTTTCTCAAAACATAAAAGAAAAATGTACATGTCAGTAATTTAAATTTAGAAATTTTATTTTGAAATTTGTGTTTTTAATTATTTAAATATTGTGTTTTTAAATACATGTGTTAGCATAACTTTTAATACTATTGATTTATTTTGGAAAACAAAAAATTAAATTGAGTATATTTATGTATGAAAAATTATTTTAAGAATATCAACACATAAAATTGATATATTAAATTTTACTATTTTTTTAATACATGTGAAAAAAAGAGAGGGGACTTATAATTAGAGATAAATGTAGGAGAATATATTGAGGAGTACGTTTGTTAGATTTTGAAGATTTTAATCTCTTTACCGCAATGTGATACCATAAGAATATTTCTTTCATATCCCCGTACCCCAATATTAATCTTCTTGCCAAACATCCTGACTATGTTCATTGATAAGTGGGTACATGCATCACCACACATTTCAGGTTTCTTTGTCCTTTGAACACAATCTCTATACTATATATAGAGCACTTGTCATTCATTATTATTTAACAAAGACAGCAAGCAATTGAAAAATGTATAGATGGGTAGTTATTTTTGTTGATTGTCTCTTGAAGTTCCTCTGAACGCTTCATAGAGGATTATTGATAGTTCTATTTCAATGAAGTGTTTGGGGGAACTCCTAGTGTTCTATCAACATAAAGATCAATTTTATTTCATCTTCATCGCCAAATTTTGTAATAAGTGGCATCCTCATTTTCTTACAATACTTCGAAATATATTTTTGAAGAGTTATAAATCTCATTTTGTTAAGCTAATTAAACCATCTTAATCTGTATATTATTTCTCAAAATTTCTTTTAATATTTACTTGTATTTTAAAAGTTGATAGATTATTAAATGGATGGAGAAACTTTTTACAATACCATATAAAACTTCAATAGCCTCCAATGGTTGAAGGAGTTACACAGAGGAGGTACAATGTTCAATCTCGAACACTAATATTTCCCCCTCTCTCTAATTTGTATACTAACTACTAACATTCGCCTGTAAAAAGCTATACGAAAAATCCCACTTATTTTTTATAAGTAAAGTGAAATTAAAGAGTGCAAATGTAACACCGCAAGTTTTCACTAATTAGTTTTAATTTTCAAAGAGTTAATTGTTGAGTGTTTGCATGTTTAGACATCAATATATAGGATAATTAGTAATTGTTTTAAAGAAAATTAATCAATGATTAGTATAAATGGAATAGCAAAAAGACTAAGCACTTAATGTTCTGATATTAATCTCTTAGTAAGATGTTAATCATAAGGATGATTGACTTAATCGATTAATATGGGTGTTCAGTACCATATAATCTTTTTTTTACTCTAATAATTGATTGGATTATGATAATAATCGAATAGTTAATGACCTTATTTAAAAAATAGTAGTTCTTCCCAAGGTTTGTACAATAAAATAAGCATCATTTCTTTTATTTATTATTTGATCACTTATCCTATGTATATAAATGAGTTTTTACTTTAAATCGAAGTTTGTTGGTTCTCAAATTGGTAAGTTCAATTATCAGATAAATCTTTAAACATCTATAACTTGATCAATTCTAAACTGATATCGATTATGTTTGTTGTTATGCGAATACTTTGAGGAGCCTCAACCCATATTCTTTTCTAATCAATCAAAATTGCTCTCAATTTTGTTAATTATCTTGAAAACCTAATGTTTCTATTATTATTATTATTATTCCTAGAAACTACATTTTATTAATTATTTATATTCTATTCAAATTTTTGTATGTTACATAGCGAAGAATAGTATTTTCTGCAAACTTGAGTTTGTAATCCGCAATAGTCAATGAAGGTACAAATGGGGTTTTGACTCTTGATATATAATATATAAATAGAGTAGGTTTATTAAACACGAATGTCACATAGTCCTTATATTTGCACTAACTATCTAATTTGTTTAGAACCAAGGTAAGGATTATTGAATAGGCCATGTGTTATTTATTTTAGACTATCTCTTATGATTACCTTTGATTTTAAATTATGAAGACTAATGATGATGTATTTGATATTTGCCTTTTGTTGTTATGTGTTTGTTTGAGTATATATGTATCTAATATTCGTTATATTCATATATATATATATTTCTTACTCTCGATGAAAAGTATTGATGATTAATGTCTCCCATTTTAGGAAACTCCCTTATGTTTTTATTTCTGGTATAACAACCTATTAGTGTTAAGATTAATTGTTTAGCAAGTAATAAATAAGAAGACCTAGTTAAGAATAATTGATTGTAAAGAAGGATTAATCTATTAGTTTAGTTTGATTGTAGAATAACTTATTGGTGTAACTATGATAATCAATTAAAGCATTCTTTAAGGTTTAATGTGCATTAAATTTAACATTAAATTATTAGTAAGACAACATAATTGATTAAATCGAGAATCAGAATTAGAAAATGACAAAGTTAAGGATTAATTGAATAAAGACTTAAAGTTAATCAATTATGTCAAGTCAGAATGGTAAGTTAGGTCATTAATTAACTAGTTATAATTAAGATTAAGTTAGTAATATTGATTGTAACTAAGTTGTGTTGATATGTAACTAAGTTAAGTAATAGATTTATAATTAAGATTAAGTTAGTAATATTGATTGTAACTAAGTTACGTTGATACGTTAATGATAAATGTTGATATGTTATTGCACGTTTAGTACTAACAACCATTTTTTGTAATATTGTGTAAGCATAAACAATTTAATCCAATGAAGATTTCATCAACTAGTCATTTGAAACATAATATGTCAATCAACTTTAACATTTTAATTTCACATGTCTTCACAGTGCGACACCATGTCTCATAGTGCGAGACAAACTTTAATGTTCAACTATATTGTCTCATTGAAGACACGCTTTACTATGCAAAAACATGATTTTTAGACTCTATAAATAGATAATCAACTCCAAAGTTTGTGCCAATCATTTCGACGCGAATTTTTGTTTCTACGCTGTCGAAATTGCATTGTATTATCTTATTTTTTTCTCTTCAATGTAAAAATATTAACTTTCATTGGTTGCTATTAGTGTCGTTTCCTTCCTAATTTGTGAGTATAACATTAACACTAATACTACTATACTCATGTGAAGTGACACCTTAATTATTACTCTAACAAGTCAATATGTAGAATTGAGCTGAGTTAGGATTGTAGCCGTGTTGTCCACATCACACCATGCTGTTTTAATAAGATTGAATAAAGGGTACAAGTGGGATAGAATAAACATGAATGTCTCAATTTTCCAATCATCCAAAGGTTGGCCAATCCCTTATTGAGATTAATAACTGAATTAAAGATGTACTTGGATAATGAGTAATAAAATGAGATAGAAACGGTTATAAGTTAATGTGATAGTTATAATGAAATTTAATGATGTTTGATATTTTCTTAATTGAGTTGTAATTGATATTGATTGTATGACTTTGATTTTGTTATTAATAGTTGCGGTGATGAACACTATCTCATAAATATGACTATGATCCTATAAATTATAAAGTGAATTGTGTTATGACATGTTATACAATGCAATATGTGAGTTATGAACATGTGTTATACTTAACTCATGCGTATGATGACCCCATGAGTATATGGAGTATTTCCTTATAACGACGAGAGGATAAAGGTAATTGTGATGGGTTTGACCCAATGTGCATGCTTGATACCGATGTAATGATAATATGATCTAGTGTTTAGAAAGTACATTTGAATGAGTTTGATAATAGGGGGTCAAGATCGAGCTTGTAGGAGAGATCAAACCTTGAAGATATTCTAGGGAGAATTCATAAGTGACGTAGAGGTAGAATTTTATGGGCATGAGCTATATACAACTGTAGTTTAATCCGTATAACCACTTATATGATTCTCGAGATGAGTCAAGTGGGTTTATAAGGTCATTGTCGCATATATGGTCGTTTTTCCACTTGCGTGATGACTTAGTATCACGTCTCCTCACTAATATACTTTATAGTAGTTTTGGTACCACATGAAAATGAAGTGTTGCATACTGTGAGCATTAAATTTAGGAAGTGTGCATGGCATCACATTGTGTGATTGATTGCCACCCTGTGGGAATGAGTGTCACTAACGGTACTATGCGTATTAAGTGTTGCGAGTTATTATTTATGTTTAATATTTATGCTTACTACTGTAAGTGACTATAATAGTGTAAATGCAAGTGTGTATTATTCATTTTTGCACCTTTTAGATGTGAATACATGATTTATATATTCTCCATGATATATGTATATGTGTTTTGTGTATTTCATATGTTCACTTGTCATTCTTATATGACTTCAATATATTCATATATCTTGTTTTTGCTTGTCTTTGGTGCTACGATGACACAGTCATTCTTATGACTCGAAAGACTTATTGATTGTCTAGTATAGAATAATTATAGTCTTGCAAAATAGATCTTATCTAGGGTTACGAGTCTCCCCTCTGATATGTAACATCGGGGTAGTGTAATTCAGTAAATTCGCCCATTTTGTTCAATGAACGAATTATGTATGTTAACTGTATGTGAAGTAGGTATGACAATTAGATCCAGACCTAGTGGGTACTCGCAAAAAAAACCCACAATGGATAGGGTAAAAACCCGCATAATAGGTATGGGCACGGGGACGGGTAATTACTCGCAAAATTAAGCGGGTATGGGTGCGGGTACGGGTACTATAGTACCCACCCCACACCCGCACTTATATAAATATATTATTTATTTATTTATTATTTTAATGTTTAGTTTAATTAATTGTTTTTCTTTATATTTTAACATCTATTAATATCATTGGATCACTACAATATTTATAATCAAAAGATAAACGTTTGCAAACTTTTTAAGAATTTGATTATGATGAATAGCTAAATAATTGTGACTTTATAACTAAGAGTTATATCTTATTAATCGTGTCTTTATAATTATACTTGTAACTTCCTATCAATTGTTTTTACAGATCTCGGATAATATTGTCGTAGGACTTGCAACTTCATAAAGTGTTATTATAGATATTTGAAAGTGTATTGTGACTAATGTTCATTTGAAATGTTTTGAGTTAGAAAATATTTTGGTTTATAATACTTTATGATTGGATTTAAGATATTTGGATAATTTTTAAATTTAATCACAACAATAACATTTATTTATCGATCTATTTCAGTTAAAGCGTGGGTAATGGGTATGGATACGGACACTTAGGTACCCAGAGAGTAAGGGTACGGGTATTAAAGTTGATACCCAATAGGGTACGGGCACGGGCACTTAGGTACCCAGAGGGTAAGGGTACGGGTATTAAAGTTGATACCTAATAGAGTACGGGCACGGGTATGGGCATTTTTTTAAACCACGGGTATGGGGACGGATACTATAGTACCCTACCCAAACCCTACCCATCGCCATCCCTAATGTAAAGAACATGTGACACCTTAACCTAGATTGATTCATTTTGTCTTATTTCTTGAATCTTTTCTTCGTTTCTAAACTATTTATAAAAACTAATCTTATTAATTTATTAAATAACCTATTTTTGAGTAAAGGTGTTACATATACGGGCTGGGTATTGTTAAACCATTATTATTAATATCATGTCATGATTGTTATGTGTTGAATTCATTAATATGGCGTTTTATTTACACATTCAAACATATCAATGGTGGTGGTGTGGCTACTGGTGGTCTTGAACAGTACACAGAAAAAGAAAGAATGAGGGATATGAGAATGGAAGAGTTTAGAAAGAGATTGTGTGTATAATCGTATATGATCCATATTAATGTATGTGAGCTTGATTAATCCAATTATTCTAAGAAATTAGAACATCATAGACCACTTTAATAGTCTACAATAATATTGTAACTCTACCTGATGATCTTTTTCATCTATCTATATTTTCTCTCCTTCTTACTTTTGGTCCTAATATTGCTTTAGACTATTTACTGTGTCATTTCTCCTTGTATACAATTTGGTTTGAGATGTATTGTGTATTTATACAGCACATGATTGGGATCTCTCTTCGATCCTTCATAGAAATTAAGGTCAAATAAGTTTTTAATCTTTATAAAAATTTTAAAAATTTATTTGTAGTCTCTATAAAAAAATCACATATTTTAGCTCTTACAAAATTATTATGCAAGCAATTTTAGTGTCTGGTGGAGCATCAACATTTGTTTTTTGAATGATTGTTTTGCATGCAAGTATATACAACACTATAAAAAGTTCTTCCACAAAAAATGAGTTCAAAATTCAATTTCTAAGTTCATATTTTAAATACTTTTATCTAGAACATATGACATTTAAAAAATTCTTATTTAATTCATCCCAGATTAAAAAATTATAAATTTACGCGGATGAACTTTTAATAATGTTATAAGCATGCTTACAAAATATCATTAAAAAATTTAAAAGTCGAAGAACCGAGAAATATGAATATTTTTACAGAGACTAAAAATAAAATTTTAAAATTTTATAGAGATTAAAAACATATTTAACTTTAAAAATTAAGAGGAGAGTGATACTTAGTGATGTTTGATCTAAGAAATTATTAATATTGAGAAGCAAGTTATAAAAATTGCTAAAATAAGTATTTTGTAACAAATTAATCATTGCATGAACAATCATTTTAAAAAGGTTAATTGAATATCACATCTTCTTAATCCGTAATTGTTGAAACATAAATTCTACAATTTGACAGTTTTAATTCTTTTTTTTTTTTAAATTAACAAAAATAAATCAATCAATATTTTGGATCTAGAATTACATACTGTTTTTCCTTATTGCTATATTTAATATTAAATTTATAAATAATTTTTTTTTTATATAAGTTTCATGTTAGGAGTAAAATAAATATTTTCAAAGTTGCAAATTAAATTTAGTATCTGGTTTCTAATACTTTTTTTTGAAGGATTTTCTAGTACTTTCTCTCATAAATAAATGGTGGCGACTCTCATGTATCGGACAAGCTTCATTTATTTCGATTTGCCATTTTCCAAGGCGACATGTGTTGCAACAGGATGAATATGACTTTTTGTCATAAGAGTAGTCATCGATGTTTCAGATCTACTATGTGATTATGGATGTAATTTGTAAGTCTTGTGAATATGTTCCATTTATTGTATAATTTGTCTATTTAATATCTATTTTATCTCTATGTATTTCTTCACATTACTATCAATATATGACATTATCTTTTTTATTTCTTTCTGTAACGGTATTATTTGTGTACTGGATGGATGTTTAAAAATAATTTTTCTTTTATTAATAATGAAACTTTACTAATTATATAAAAAAAATTACTTCATATATAAATATTTAATTGGTATAATTCCTTGCTTGCATGCATGGTATCTCCTACTATTAGTTAGCATTTGTTCATATAAAAGTGGAGATAAAGATGCAAAGAAGTGAACTTGGACGAAACATTGAACAAAAGGGAAATGAGACAACCAAAATCGAGTTGCCACATTCTATTCTACCATTTATTTTGACATGTCTTCTGTTTTAAGATGCAAAGATGCAAGTGTTCAATGGAATCAAATACGTTATCAAAAGTGTGTGATCTCATGACATTACTACAACAGAAATCTTGTAAATATGTGATGCAAATGGAACCAAAATGTTTTGGCTTGGAAAAGCTAAATAGATAGCTACTCGTTCTTAACTTTTTTTCCTTTCTCTTTATACTTTGAAATTTTATCCTTCTTCATTTTTCTATGTTAAGTATTTGTTCAAAAATTAATTTTATTTTTACAAAAAACTTAAGTTTTTTACGATACAGGTTAACATAATACGAATTACTTTATGTTGTTTTGGATTTCGAAAAAATTTGAAAAAACAATTTATGCCACCGATAAGATTACTGGGTTGAATCGCGGACTAGGTCGCTCTCTTTAAGACGTTTCGAGGCACTGCCCAAAGGTGCAAGGCAGACTATCAACCACGAAGTCCCCAGGATAAAACAGCCCAGATCATTGTACGGAGTTCTACTGCACTGCAGAAAATCGTTCGAATTACACCCTCAATATGGCAGTCTAACGACTACCACTGGTAATATGGCACGAATGCCACTCAAGAAAAAAGAAGAATTAGAAGTAAGAACGGGGGGAAGAAGAGAGAAAAGCCTCAAAATCGGAGTGCTTTTGGTGCAATTTTTCAAGTGAGGAGAGTCCTCAATTTTTCAAGTGAGGAGAGTCCTCTATTTATAGAGGAATTTCGTAACTGGATCAGAGAATTTGGTGGATCCATCAGAGCGCTCCTGTTGACCGATCCAAATCTTGACTTCAGGAAACGTGTGCTCCGAAACCGCTGCCCACTCAAAATGTGCGCCTTTGACTTCCTGAACTTGCGCTAGGGTTTTTGACTTTGAATAATGACCGGGCAACAGCAGTTACGTGGCACCTAGAGTCAGGGATTTGACCGGGCAAAAAGGAAGCCAAGGCCGCAATCATTCAATTTTCAAAATTAATAATACACCACAAGATCAAAATAATACACCACAAGACCAAGACCGCAATCATTTAATTTTCATAAAAAATTATAATAATAATACACCACAAGACCAAGACCAAGACCAAAGCCAAGGTCGGGCCGGGCCGAGCTGGACGGACGGCGGCGGCGGCGCGCGCGCGTGTGTGGTGGTCAACTTTGCTTGCGTTCTCCCTCCTTCACAAAATTGGGGTACCCCTTGGGGCACACCCTAAGGTACATACCTCCACCTTATATACCCTTCCAAAGTGTGGTATCCCTCCTATGTGGGACTTCTCATTTGTTCAATTCACAACCACACTAGTTCATTAATGTCACCATTATTACCATCAATTCTTCCATTAATTTTTCATCATTTCCAACAATCCCCCACTTGAATTTAAAAAAAGAGAGGTTTCAGAAGTAGCGTCAAACGTTTCTATAAGATTGTGCATAAACAAAGGTGTCGCTTGACTTGAACCTTTGCATAGTAAGTAAGATTCAGATTCAACAAGAGTGACTCGTAGTCTTGAACTCTATCTCTAACATCAGACCCACACACAACCTTTTAATAGGGTGTATTCTCAAAAGCCCGTGCTTTTAAGGCCATGCACGTATATCCCAGTATAGTGAACGCTCTAGGAATTCTGCCTCGAAATTCCATAGGAAGCGGCCCCTACTTCCACATTCACATAGGTGAGTCTATCAAGAGTACTCCTGTAGCTAGGTACTCCACTCCACATAGAGTATAGATCTCATTAAGAGTTTCTATTATCTCATCCTTACATCACTTCAGGAATCATGCTTCTCTCATAAATAAATAGCATGTTCATCTCATATCACTATGACTTGTTATTACCCATTGAACCTAATTCTTGGGATCTCCAGTCTTTTAGGTCGGGTTACCATCATAAGTGACTCATTGATCTATAGGCAATAGTCCCATCCTTTTGGATGTATTTAGGACTTTCTCTCTAGCTAATCCTTTCGTCAAAGGATCTGCTAAATTATCATCAGTGCGTACATGATCCACTAATACAGCTCCTTTAGAAAGTAATTCTCTAATTGTGTTGTGCTTACGACATATTTGTCGTCTCTTACCGTTGTAATAACGGTTCTCAATTTTTGCAAAAGCCGCGGTACTATCGCAGTGGATCAGCACAGCTGGTAAAGGTCTTTCCCATAAATGGACCTCAGCTAGCAAGCATCTCAACCAGCTTGCTTCTTCACTAGCAGTAGCTAGTGCTATCATTTCAGACTCCATAGTGGACTGAGCCAATATCGTCTGTTTCTTTGATTTCCAAGATACCGCACCACCGGCTATACAGAAAATATAGCCACTGGTTGCTTTGGAATCATCTGATAAGGTGTTCCAATCAGCATCACTGTATCCTTCAAGAACAGCAGGAAATCTTCGATAATGTAATCCGAGACTCATGGTCCTTTTAAGGTATCTCATGACTCTTTCAATAGTGTGCCAATGCTCCATACTAGGTCTACTAGTAAACCTGCACAACAATCCCACGACATAGGCAATGTCGGGTCTAGTACAATCAGTGGCATACCTGAGGCTGCCAATGATGCTTGCATATTCAGTTTGTCTAACACTTTCACCAGTGTTCTTGAAAAGTTTCACACTTGGATCATATGGTGTGCAAGCAGGTTTACAGTCAAAGTAATTATATTTCTTTAGGATCTTTTCAACATAGTGAGATTGATCCAAAGAAATTCCCTTTTCTAACCTAGTAATCTTTATTCCAAGGATTACACTCGCTTCTCCGAGGTCTTTCATATCAAAGTTGTTACTCAATAGTGATTTCACATTGTTGACAGCATGAATGTTTGAACCAAATATGAGTAAGTCGTCTACATAGAGACATATGATAGTGCAAATGCCATTTTCAAACTTGTAATAAATACATTTGTCACTTTCATTCACTTTAAACTCATTCGACAAAATCAAGTTATCAAATTTTTCATGCCATTGTTTAGGAGCTTGTTTAAGACCATACAGAGACTTATCTAACTTACAGACCTTGCTTTCTTTCCCATGTATCACAAAACCTTCAGGTTGTTCCATATAGATTTCTTCTTCTAGGTCACCATTTAAAAAAGCTGTTTTTACATCCATCTGGTGTATCACCAGGTTATGAATAGCCGCAAGTGATATGAGCACCCTAATGGATGTTATTCTAGTGACAGGCGAAAAAGTGTCGAAGAAATATATAATTTCTCTTTGTCTAAAACCTTTGGCTACAAGGCGTGCTTTGTATTTATCAATAGATCCATCGGGTTTTAGTTTCTTTTTCAAAATCCATTTACAACCTATAGGTTTGCAACCAGGAGGCAAGTTCACTAAGTGCCAGGTCTTGTTAGACTCTAGGGAATCCCTTTCATCGTTGATAGCTTCTTGCCATAAATCTGCATCCAAAGATGACAATGCTTCTTTGAGATTTGCACGATCCTCTTCCAAGTTATAGGCCATATATTCAGGTCCATAATCTTTAGCAACTCTCACTCTCTTACTCCTTCGATTTTCTGTTTCGTCTTGTTTGTTGCTTTCAGAGCTTCTTATCATAGGAGCTTGACTAGGTTCGCCGCCCCCACTATTTCTCGATTTGAAAGGAAATTTATTTTCATAGAAGTCAACATCATTTGATTCTATGATCACTTTAGCATTTAGGTCGTAAAACCTATAAGCTTTACTGTTTCCCGCATACCCAATGAATACACATTCATAGGCTCTACTAGCGAGTTTAATTCGCTTGGGATCGGGGATTCTGACATAAGCCAGACAGCCCCAAGTTCGAAGATAAGACAAGTTGGGTTGTCTTTTCTTCATTATCTCATAGGGAGATGTTTTGTTTTTAGATATAGGGACTCTATTCAAAACATAGCAAACAGTCAAAATAATTTCCCCCCACCAGTGAGAGGCAACACCAGAATTAAGCATAATAGCAACAACAAGTTCAGTAAGAGTTCTGTTCTTTCTTTCAGCTTTACCATTCATTTCAGGTGAATATGGAGCAGTAGTTTCATGTATAATTCCTTGTGTTTTATAAAACTCATTAAACAAACTAGAATCATACTATGTTCCTCTATCACTACGAAATCTCTTAATCTTCTTATTAAATTGATTTTCAATTTCAGTTACAAAGATCTTAAACATGTCAAGCGCTTCACTTTTATTTTTCATAAGATATACAAAGGTATAGTCGGAACAGTCGTCAATAAAAGTAATAAAATAACGCTTTCCATTTCTAGTTAAAGTCCCATCAAGTTCGCATATATCAGAATGAATTAAGTCTAAAGGTTCAGATTCTCTAACTACTGATTTATGTGAACTCTTAGTTATTTTGGCTTGACTACAAAAATCACATTTTTCAAAATCTTTTAAGGATAATTTTGGAATTAAGCCTAAGTTACTTAAATTCGAAATTACTCGTTTATTCATATGACAAAGTCTAGCATGCCAAATATTAAAATCACGCAACATGTAAGCAGAAGGAAACATTTTATTGATTTCAACATTCAATTTAAACATGCCATCAGTAGCGTACCCTTTCCCAACAAAAATACTATTTTTAGAAATAGTGTACAAATCTGCCCCTATAGTCTGAGTAAACCCTGCCTTATTGAGAAGAAAACCAGAAACCAGATTCTTCCTTATTTCTGGAAAGTGCATGACATCCTTCAGAATTAAGGTCTTTCCAGATGTGAATGTTAGTTCCACATCTCCAATACCAGCAACATTCGTGGTGTGGGAATCTCCCAACAACACTTTCTTATCTTCAGCAGCAGTGTATGTTTTAAACATAGCACGATCATAACAGACATGGTGGGAGGCACCAGTGTCTATCCACCATCCATCTGATCCACCAACAAGGTTGATCTCAGTAATCATAGCAATGAATTGCTCTTCTGTCAAGTTAGCCTGATTAGCAGGGCCTGACTTGTTCCTACACTTGCGTGCAATATGACCCTCTTTTCCACAGTGAAAACAGAGAAAATGAGTAGGGCCATTTCTAGGAGGTGGTGGCTGCTTTGCAATTAGGGCCTTTGGAGGGTTCCCATTCTTGTTGCTATTCTTTGAAGGGCGATTCTGAATCTTTAGCTGTTTGTTGTTTGGCTTCAGAACTGCTCCGATGAATTTCTTTTTCTTGTTATTTGCCACAAGAAGAACTTCATCTTTCTGGTCTTGCTTACGGGATTCTTCCTCAATTCTAAGGCGAGTTATCAGACTTTCTAAAGAGAATTCTTTTGTTTTATGCTTGAGAGAATTTTTAAAATCTTTCCAAGCAGGGGGCAGTTTGTCAATAATAACAGCAATTTGAAACTGTTCATCAAGGGACATACCTTCAGTAATGATTTCGTGAGCAATTTTTTGGACTTCATGAGACTGAGCTTCCACGGATCTGTCATCTGATATTTGAGGTAGAGGCTAACAGCATACTTTTTGGCTCCAGCTTCCTCAGTATCATATTTCTTCTTCAGAGCTTCCCAAACCTGTCTAGCAGTATTGCTGTCTGAACTGTAGTAATCATACAGATCATCAGCAAGTCCATTTAGAATATAATTCTTACATAAGTAATCATTATGTTCCCATTGGGTTAATTCAGCAGCTTTCTTATCCTTTTCTGTTTGTTCAGCATTTTCTGGAACAACAGGAATGTCATCATTTAGAACGTTGGCAAGCTTTTTCGTGGTTAGAAAAAATAACATCGTTTGAAGTGACTTCCTTCAAACCGAAATGGTTTGTTGTAGTCAGAAGCAGAAGAACATGTCCCAATAATTTCGTCGGTAGACATGGCAGTTCGAAAAACGTCTTAAAATTGTTGTTTTGGATTTCGAAAAAATTTGAAAAAACAATTTATGCCACCGATAAGATTACTGGGTTGAGTCGCGGACTAGGTCGCTCTCTTTAAGACGTTTCGAGGCACTGCCCAAAGGTGCAAGGCAGACTATCAACCACGAAGTCCCTAGGATAAAACAGCCCAGATCACTGTACGGAATTCTACTGCACTGCAGAAAACCGTTCGAATTACACCCTCAATATGGCAGTCTAACGACTACCACTCGTAATATGGCACGAAGGCCACTCAAGAAAAAAGAAGAAGTAGAAGTAAGAACGGGGGGAAGAAGAGAGAAAAGCCTCAAAATCGGAGTGCTTTTGGTGCAATTTTTCAAGTGAGGAGAGTCCTCTATTTATAGAGGAATTTCGTAACTGGATCAGAGAATTTGGTGAATCCATCAGAGCGCTCCTGTTGACCGATCCAAATCTTGACTTCAGGAAACGTGTGCTCCGAAACCGCTGCCCACTTAAAACGTGCGCAAAAAGGAAGGACTAGAACAGATCATTAGGCAGATTCGGTGGAGGGTAGTTACGTAATTAACGCAACAATCAGAGATAAAAACGCAATCATTCAATTTTCAAAATTAATTAAATAATTTTTAATTTTCATAAAAAGGCCGGGCCGGACGGGCCGGACGGACGGCGGCGCGCGCGCGTGTGGTGGTCAAACATCCTGACTATGTTCATTGTTAAGTGGCACATATCGAACTTTATGCATGACCACACAAAATTTCAGGTTTATTTGTCCTATGAACGCAATCTCTATACTATATATAAAGCCTTCGTCATGCATTATTTAACCAAAACAACAAGATAGTGAACCATATGGCTAGCTACTGAGTAATTATTTGTTGATTGTCTCTTGGAGTTCCTTCGAACGCTTCATACTAGTCTAAATTTCACTATAAATTATAGATATACTTTTTTTTCAATGAAGTGTTTGGGGGAACTCCTGGAGTTCTATCAACTTTTCACATCAAGAGGAAACTAATTAAATTCATTTTGTACTCATCATTGAATTGATTAGGCATTGATGTTTTGCTTACAATTTCACATTAATGCATTATTGTAAAATAATAATGTAAGACCCTTAATTTTTTTAACTTTTAAATTATGCAATTTTAGTGTATTTTGTGTTGAATTACTGAGACATTTAACTCAATTATATTTTATTTTGTTAATTAAGTACCAAAAACCTATTTTGTTAGAGTTTGTAATATGTTTAATATATATATTTTGGGATCCGATTAAAATTATTTTTCGAAGAATAATTTATTTATGTTACGAATAATTTAATACCGGGCAGTTTTTTTTAAAAATGTCACTTGTTGATGAAAAATTTATCTGTCAATTGAGTTGCGACGAAAGTATATAATTTTATTAAAGTAAACTGAAAAGTGAATGATGTGATGAGTGTAATGATGATTTTATATATTTATATATATATTTAGTTTTTTTGTTTGGTTGTAATTATATATATATACACACACACAAGAAACCAAGAGGAAAAAGACAACGTGTTTCCCTGCTTCTCGTCCTCCACCCTTCTTCTTCCTCTTTGTCTTTCAAAAACAAAGTGTTGGTGGGTGAGAATAAAACACAAAACATAAACCTCCATTTCTCTTCTAGATCTAAGCTTTCATTCGAGAAGTGTCTAGAGGGAAAGTTGCTCCTCTCTACACTATGGTGCTTGGGAGCTGTTTATTTGAGGTGTCGGCACGAGTGAGATTAATGTATGATAATTAAGGTAAGGGCTCTTATCAAATTTTTAGTTTGCATATAGGAATCTTATATGTGTGATTGATGTATGATTAATGTATGATAATTAATTTTAACGTGATTATATATTCTTGAGTGAAAATACGTGTTTTTATATATTATGAATTTTATTCAGAAAAATCTGTCTTGATTGTGTTATGTAATAAGTATGAAAAATTATTAGGGTTAAATGTGTATTAAAAGGGTAGTCTTTTAATAGTTATATTTACATAATAATTGTTGTGAAAAGAGTCCGATTATACTCATGCATCTAATAGTGACCGTGACAGGCCACGAGTGACTTTAATCAATGCATTGTTGAACAACATACCCCGATACTTTCTCTTGTTTTATCAAGCTCCTAAGAAAGTACTAAATAGTACTATTACAATCCAACGGAATTTTGTTTAGGGAGATGGTAGAGGACAACAAAAAATCTATTGGATCAGCTAGTCGAATATTTGTAAACTGAAGACTAAATGTGGTTTGGGGGTCAAGAGCATCGAAACCTTCAACCTGGCTCTTCTCACCAAATGGGAGTCGCAGCTCTTACATGATCACAATCCCTTGTGGTCCAAGATCCTTACGTACAAGTATGGTCCTACCCCAGCTAACATTCTTGGCAGAAATTTATCTACTTTCTCTTCAAAAGATTACTTATGGTGGAGAGATCTTATGTTGATCGACTCTAGTTTGAATGGTGAAGTTGCTCGATTTTCTAAACATATCATCATTCATCTAGGAAACGGGAAGAAATTAGCATTTTGAAAAGACCAATGGTGTAGCATTTCCCCATTTGAAGAGTTATTTCCTTTTTATATGAATTTTTGCTCAATCAATTCACCTTTGTAGCTGAAATAGGCATTTGGGTTCATTCTTAGTGGCCCTGGCACTTATTCTTTGATAGTCCATTAGATGATAATGTCAAAGACACTTGGAGTTGGCTCCATGACAGGTCTAAAGGATTTACTCTTAGATCTTGCTAAAACTCTCTTTATGGTGTCAATTACCATCTTAACTTACATGAGCCTTTAAGGGAATTGTTAAATACTCTTAGATCTGAATTCATTGTTACATATTGTTAATGTTATTTCATGGTCTTGGTTTGTTAATAAATGTAATAGGAATTCTTGCTATCAATTTTCGAATCGGCTAAGTAACCCTTTGTTGTATTTGCAAAGTGGTTAGGATACTCCTTGTACTTTTTATTAGTGTCATTTGGTTATAAAAAAAAAAAAAATTAAAAAACCTTACAAATAAACCGCAAATTCTTATTTATATCCAACAGCTCAAAAGACAAATTAAATCCAAAGACAAATTCTTAAAAAACTGGAAAAGCCAGAGAATCCAAATAGACAAATTAAATCCAACGGCTCAAAAGACACCTCGAAACAATGCAATGGTAGAACACTCAATAATCACTAAGCACGTGAATTACGTGTTCAAAGATCTATATGTTAGTTGAAGAACACAAACAACCATCACTTCAAGTCACTTCATAATGGCGTAAAACCCTTCATCTGACACAATATTAACAAGTTTAATAGGTAGGCTTCGAAGACATGATTCGAAGGTCACCCAACCCAACTAGAAGAAAATGATCATGCATCCCCAAATCAAGGTCGAAAATCGACCTCACAGATGGTCCCCGCAAACATAGCCATGTCCAATACAAGTGAATTGAGGAAAATGGACTTTGAACTTTCCTCTCCATTTTCACAACAAAGGCCGAACGTCGGTTTTTATATAATCATGAACTTGGTTACAGGGATTCACCACATTAGGGGAATTCAAGCCTTTACTATCTTTTCAAATCAAGTAAGAGCATGTTTGTTACATTATTTTTAAATAATTATTGATTTTTTTAAAAACAATCTTTATAAGGAGTTTTCGACTTATTTTACTTGAATATCCCTTTTTTTTTTCTTAAAAACACCAAAATGTCCTACTTTTTAGCTCCAGTTGCTTATCGCAATCTGGGGATGTGACATGCTAAAGGATTTTTTTTTTTATTCTAATAGGAGGTCGCATCCTAGGGATGCGACCATATACTATGCCTAAATTTTTTTTGGTTCCATTTAATTTTTTGGTATAATTATAATTTAATTAATTATAAATAATTAAAATATTTAACAAATCAAAATACTAATAATAAAATAAAATATATTATTAAATAATAATAATAATAATTTTAATAATATTATTAATTTTAATAATAATAATAATAATAATATTATTAATTTTAATAATAATAATAATAATATTAGTGACTTATTGTTAATTTTAATTAATTATAAATAATATATTTTTAAATTTTAAATTAATGTTAATTTTAAATTAATGTATTTTTTTCTTTCAATTTAATGTATCTTTAAATTAATGAATGTGCGAAAAAAGGGATTTTTTTATTTCAATATCCTCTTTTAAAATTTTAATTTCCAAATTGTCCTACTTTGAAAACTATATACCAAAATGCCCTCTTTTTTTTTTTTTTT
>JBBPBP010009778.1:8749421-8783064 GCA_037974735.1 Cicer chorassanicum | reverse complement strand
AAAAAAAAAAAAAAAAAAAAAAACTAACGGTCATAAATTAAAAAAAAAAACTAATGGTCATAAATTAATAAAAAAAGGTAACGGTCATAAATTTATTATTATTAAATTGTGAAAGTTATGAGATTTGGCGCAACTCGAATTGTGAACTCGCGCCAAAGACTGAATTGGCAACCGAATTGTCATCCTTAATAATTTTGCTTATAAATGGATTTAGAGGGAGTATAAACAATGAGTTACATCTAAAAATGTATTATTGTTACCCAAATTTTGAAAATTTTGAAGATAGCGGTAATTCAATTTAAACCTTTATGAGATCATAATTACAGCAAAGTAATTGTCTTTTTGTCTAAATGTTTAATTATTTGTTTCTGATACTCGAATAGACATGTAAATACCAATGGACCTAATATTACTTATTAGCTCATTCTAGCATGACCTTGAATATTCAAGGTCTCACTCTATTGAGAAATCCAAGTTATAAATTTTATTATGTAAGAGAGACGAATCATATCTATATCACTCACACCTTTCATGTAATATCACAAGTCATTTATCTAAAAATAACTCAAAATACATCCATAATTGAACATCAAATGTGGTTAATACAAATTCTGACATATAGCTATACAAAACGTATTAGTTTACATCTTAAATAATTTCAAAGAAACATGCTAATGGAGTAAAAGACACATTCATTCCAAGATAACCATCTACTAGACAATTGGATAAAATAACGACACGGCAAGTAGAAAAAACAAAAACACGACCAACATACCTTAAAAAAATGGAAACAACCAATACTGAGGGATAACAAACGTGACATCGAAATACAATTCCAGACACAGAAGAAAAAATTAATATTACTTCATCGCAATGAACGATAGCAAAATTTGATAGTGCTTTTTGGAATTTCCATGGTTTCTCCTACTTTTTTCTCTAATCTTCTATAAACATATTATAATTCTTACATTTTCTTCTCCCTCTATTATGCGGTAATGTAGTGAATTTACAGGACTTTCGAAATAGTAAAGGAAATAAAATACATGAAATTAATAAAATTAATTGTGAAATAATCCCTATTAAACTAATTTGTATTACCATCATTTCATTTCTTTTTTTTAATTCTTTTCGTTCAATTATATTTAATTTTAGTTACAATTTGGTTTAAGGTTATTTTAATTTGTTTAGCAACTTTTTAGCAAGCATTTGTTTGGTGGACACAGACTACGGCTGCCTTTTTGTTTCTTGTTTTTTCTTTTTTAGTTTTCTAGCAAACATGTGTTTACTGCTGACTAATACTATTATTTAACCTCTTATATTTAAAAAAACAATATAGATTAAAAAGTGGATGAGCAAAATTAGAGTACAACACTGTATAAAGTATTTGGTACTCATATTGTAATCAATTTTCATATTGTAATCAATTTTCTTCATTGAATCAATATATAATTCAACCTTTATCTCAATTATTTTTTTTATCATGTTCTATCATACTTCTCTACAAATAGAGATTTTAATTATGGTAAACAAAAATAAAATAACTTCCATTTTTTTTCTAAAATTCTCTAATAAATAATATCTAAGTTATTGAATAACAAAATCAATTTTTATATAATCTGAAATAAATGGTCCAATTTGGGATTCCTTAGTTCAAAGATTTTTCTTTACATTTAGGACAATCACAGACTTAAATTCTCTCCGCACACTAAATATTCGACACATAAAATCTTGGAACTTAGTTTCTAAAAACGCAAATGAAGGGTAAGATTCTAGACCTCAAATCTTCTGAAAATGTGCATAATGACAACAGCAATAAAATTGGTGTTAATATGATTTTGTCTTTACCAAATCAGCGATTTTGGTGTTAATATGATTTTGTCTTTACCAAATCAGCTAGATATGGGACACTTAGTGATAGATGAATGTTAAATTTGTTGTTCTAATTTTCAATTGGTGTATTTTGAGATGTTAAGAAACTTTTAAGCATGAGGAATGTATTTTAGTCGCATAAATTTTGAGAATTGAGTTTGATTTGATTTGATTTGAGGAATTGAGTTTAAGTTTGCTTTTAATTGTTACCCGATTTGAATTTAATTGTTGTTTGGGGACAGGCAACAAACAAAGTTTGGGATTGTGATAATTTTTCATCACATACATGTTTAACATTGTTTTTAATCTTATTTATTTTTAATCATTAGTTAATTTAAGAAATTATTTGATATAGTTTATCCATTTAAGTTCTTGAATTTAATGATTTGTTTATCTTCTAATTTCCTTGATTAAATAAAGATTTTTCGTAGTTTTGTGTTATTTGTTGTTTTATACTAGTGTTGAATTTTGGTAAGAAATCAACATGGCATACGTAAGGTATTTCAACGATATCTGGAGTTGTAGATGTTCAAATAGAATCAAACCAAGTACAAATGAAAGTTGCACATTTCTGCAGTTTTACATATGTGCTCTAGAGCACAACATTTGAGGTCTGACTTTTAATGCATTTTCTCCCTTTTTGAGTCCAAATTTGGTCTCGATGTCTTCACTTGTAGCGATGGATCTTAGTTTTCCTTTGCACTGAATATGAGACATCTAGAGCTTCATAAATGATTGAAATACTTTACCTAGGTCACGTTGATTTCTTATCAAAATTCAGCACTATAATAAAACAACGAAATAACATAAAATTACGAAGAAAAAAAATATTTATTTAATCAAGGAAATAAGAAGATAAACACATCATTAAATTCAATAACTTAACCAGTTAAACTATATATCAAATAACTTCTTAAATTAACTAATGATTAAAGATAAATAAGACTAATTAAAAACAATGTAAAACATGCATGTGACGAAGAATTCTCATTTAGAAAGTCACATAATCATATGTCACATCAACATCCATATTGCCGAACTTACAAAATTAATAGTCTACTTAACGTCGAAGACTAAACTGATATACACTTTAATGATTCAATTATTGATTTATGTTTTTAACTTAGTGATAGTATTTTACATTTTTAAAAACTAAAATTGTAGTTTATCCTTAACTTTTTTTCAAATTTTCTTCTACAAAATCAGGAATCTCTATCGGAGGAGCGAAAAAGAAACATTTTTTAGTCAACGTTATTATAATTCCCTCAAAGAAAAGAACCAAATAGCATAGAATATATCTGTATGTTGCATTAAGTGTGTTTTCCTTGGAATATAACTAACTGTACTTGCTTACGTTTTGGTGAATTTTAATATTCATTCAGAACAGGACCAATACAAATTGAGTGACCTTTTGCTACATTTTGAAGATTTTAATCACTTTATCACTATGTGATCCTACAAAAAGAATATTTTTTTTCATAACCATATCCCCAATTCCTCTTGCCATACATCCTGACTATGTTCATTGTTAGTGATAGAAAACAAGCTATATGCATGGCCACACAAATATTTATTTCTTTGAACACAACCTCTGTACTATATATAGAAGCATTAGCATATGCATTATTTAGGCAAGGAATCAAGTTAATTAGTAAAGCATATTAACTATTATTTGTTGATTGTCTCTTGGAGTTCCTCTGAGTGCTTCATATACAAGAAATCATCTATTAGATAAGATAGTCTCTTCATTTATGAAGTGTTTGGGGGAACTCTTGGATTCAACCAACAATATCATACATATCATCAAATGCCGATAAGTGCCAAATTCAAGTGATTAATGTGTTTGGGATAACTCTATGTTCAATTACGAAAATGTAAGTAAATTAATGTTTATGTTGTTTTTTCATGTTTATCTCCTAGTTAGAACTTCTTCAATATGACTAACTCACCGATAAACAATGAAACACTCCAATTTACAATATTCATTTGATTATATATACGCTAAATGAACTAGCATTTTCCTTCAATCAATTTCTTTATATACTTTTTGGCTATGTCTGAATAATGCTTTTATGAGAATTTGAAATTTCATATCATGACTTTGTATTATTTAAAATCAATAAATTAACAGAAAAATAGTGTGAAAAGATTAATTGTGTTACATGTAAATTCCAATTCACACGATCTACAGAAAATTGTCAAATACTCCACTAGAATATTTTCGAGTTGATGCACCAATAAAAAGTGTGGCAAAAACTTCAACTGTTTAGATTTTAGATTTGCAGGTTACGCTTTTGATTGTTGTTAGTATCATTGCAATGATCCAAATATAAATTTTTTTTATAAGTGTTCATTGATTCCTAAACCATCCCTATCTTAGATATGGCACTACAAACAAAAACTATGGCCTAAACCTTAGATAACAATGTGACAACAGTTTAAAAAAATTGTCTAGGTGTCCTATTCAATAAGGCAACAACTTTTCACCTTAGCCCACAAATCAAAGAAACTCGTTGCTAAAAACATGGCCACGGTTTTTTGGTTGGTTAAATATCACGCTTTTCTATGTTGTTTTAGGTCACACTACATAAATGTTTTGTATACATTAGAAACCTTGTACAGTAAGAGATGTAGAAGTCCCTTGTGTTGGTTTGAGACTGGAGATCACATGGTGTTGGGACTAATGTGGTTCAGCAGACTACCAAAAAAAAATGAAAATTATACAAGAAAAGATATATGGTCGCGCTGAAAAGATAAAGAGCTATACTATGATAGTAGCAAATAAGATATCGAATTTCAAGAAAGGTAATTATGTATTTATAAGAGTTACTCCGATCATTGGTGTTGGTCGGATATTAAAAATGTGAAAATTTATACCTCATTTTATTTAACAATGTCAAATCTTGAGTCATGTAGCTTTTTCAGATTATGATATCCCCTTCTCTTTTGAACCTTAATAGTATCTTCCATGTGTTACAGCTTTGTAACCACCTCATGGCCCCAAACATTCACACTCTCCAAAGCAAATATTTAAATTAAATCTCACAATACTCTAACATAAAAGTAGAAGAGAAAAGAATTAAATACAAACCTTTTTTTCTCCTAAGAGTATCTATAGAAAAAGTTATGAACAAAATACCAAAGGTATATCCATACGAGTTCAAGAACAACATTATACCATTTTTATTTCAAGTTTTATATTCTCAAGTTCATCTACTCAAACAAGTAAATAACATTCAAAATTTAGCATAAAAAAAAACAATTAATTACCAATATTAAACAATTATCATCTATTCTCATCACCAATCCAACCACAACACTCGA
The DNA here is from genome assembly GCA_037974735.1 of Cicer chorassanicum. Taxonomy (NCBI): domain Eukaryota; kingdom Viridiplantae; phylum Streptophyta; class Magnoliopsida; order Fabales; family Fabaceae; genus Cicer; species Cicer chorassanicum. The sequence goes on along the minus strand of JBBPBP010009778.1, from coordinate 8,777,871 downwards.
AAATCATAATAAAACAACAATTTTTCATAGTAGTTAGCACAAACACTAACATGCATTATTAATAATCAATTATATCAAATCAAATAGGATTACCACAATACCTAAACATGCAAATCATTAACATTTCCTAGTAACATGCAATCAACATTCCTAAGCACACCTAAGAGAGGTTTTAAGAGGGTTTTCTATGTTACCTACTAAGAATGGAAGTCAAAGGAGATGAAATATCATTGTTGAGCTTTATGTTTTCTTTTCAAACATGCAAGAACCCCAACCCCAAAGTTTACTCATTATTTCCATTATTGAACCCCTAATCTTCTATCTATTCTTGTTTTCTTGCTGCCATTTTTCTTTGTTCTCTTCATCCCTCGGTCCTTCTTCTTCTAGATCTCTCACAATTTCCCTTGTCTCTTTTTTCTTTCTATCGACTCTCTTTTTTTTTTCTTTTTTTTTTAAGTGATGAAATGAAGTTAGAAGAAGGCAAAGTTACATGACTTCTTGTTGGACATAATATTCACCCTAACAATAATGGCATTCGTCAATTAGATTATGTCTTACCGAAGACGTGAATTTATATTCTATTAGTATCAAATATTATTACTTTTATTACTTATCATATGTGTTAAATATCTCTATTGTTAACACATCTCTATTTTATCTTTAAAATCTCATATATATATATATATATATATATATATATATATATATATATATATATATATATATATATATATATATATATATATTATCAACTCTACTTCCCTTTCTTTTATCTCTAATAATCGTTTAAAATACTATTTAAATCTATGCTATCAAATAAAAAGGAGATAAAAAATTATTTGTGTGTGCAATAAATAGTCTGATGCGGCCTAATACAATCTCATGCGGTTGATGCGTCCAATATGTTGCGACATCGGGATGCAGGTTTTTGTTTCTTCTATAATTATAATCACACATTAATTATCATTCAATGCGGTTATAAATACTCCAAAATATTACGGTCACATCACATGATATGATATCCAATTTGAAATATTTGACCCAAAATGGAAGGATGTGTAGGTGTGAAATATCTAAAAGAGTTAGAATATTAGCCTCTTAGTTAAATGAAGATGGTACCTATTAGTTGGTAATCCCTCCCTCTAGAAGGAGGATTTAGAAGAAAATATGAAAAAAAATGGTGATTAGGTATCCAAATTTGTGTAGCCTAAGCAAATCATCTTCCATATCCTTGTTGTTGAAGGATATTTGTAGAGTGGGTACGTTATAGGGTTTAGATGATGAATGGTTAGAGACATAAGTTTCTAAAAGCAATGGTGCTAACGTGTTCGATGGACTTGTTCAACAAGTTCGTCTAAACCAACTCAATCCATATTTTATCCAAATCTATTCAAGTATGAGTTCAACCCAAATCAATCAATTAATCAAACTCTAAGTAGTTTGGTTAAAGTAATAATTTTGTTTTCCTACCCATGAATTTAATCCGTTCAAAAAATTGTCACAGAGTCGGCTCAAGGGTTAGGATCTTGAGCTATTATTTTAGGTCTTTGTCGCGGTCTAATATTTCGAGTATTTTTCGAATTTAATAAAGTCGCCACCAAAGTTTATTTTAAAATAGAGAAAATATTGGAAAACCCTTAAAATAAAAATAAAATAAAAAATTGAGTTCGATGGTCCATTATGCGTAGGGAAATACGACATCCTTTAAAAAACTGTTACCTATCATTAATTGTGCAAAATTAATATTGATTTAAATATACTTATTTCTCTTTATTATTAAATATGAATATCAATTTTTTTTGAAATAAATGTGTGCTTTACAAAGAGAGGGAATAAAAAAGAGATTTTTTTTATTAATGTGTTTGACAAGAGTGTGATCTTGCTCCTACTTATCTCCTGGTGTGATGGAGAAATCAAAGCTACGTAGTTCTTGGGTAGAAAATGCGGATGTGTTGATTGCTTTTAAAGAAATTATGTTTTGTTGTTGATTAAAAAAAGTTTTGGAAAAGAATTGGTTTGATTTGAATAATATTTTAAAATGCAAGTTTTAAGACTATCTAGTCGTACAACTCGTGTCTCAAAAAAATTTAAGGAGTAAAAAGATGTCACATTTAATTTAATCCTTTTAAGAATATTTTATCATTTTCGATTTTAAATATTAAGTTTTAAAATTGTCAAGTAGTACAACTTGTGTCTTAAAAAATTTAAGGAGTAAAAAGATATCACATCTAATTAATCTTTAATAAGAATAAAATAAAATATATTTATTTCTCATAAGGATTGATATTTATTAGAAATTGATTAAAATTAGTATATACTTTGTTAAAATAAAAGGATTGGATTAAGATTAAAAAAAAAAGTGTTGGACCTAACAAAAAGAAGAGGAAACAAAAAAAAAAACAATTAGGCTATATAAAGAAATACTAATGGGCTTAGGGCCCAAACGATTTTTATAATACCAAAACCTTAATTTGTAAACAGCCAAGAATGAGAGTTGCGGCTGGCTTGAGGAAAGTAGAACAAAAACTTAGAAAATCAAAGATTGGCGGCGCAAGGCTGGGAAGCAGAACAAAACTGATACGGATCTCAAGAGCATGAAGATGATCCATATTTTTTGAAATGAATTAGAATTTCTCTAATGAGATTTGTGAGTGAGTTAGGTCTCCTCTTTAAGTTCTTGGATTAGAAGTTGCTTGAGTCTTATCAATGGCTTCCGTACCATTGTGGCGATTCTTCATTGGCTTATCAATCATCCTTGATTGGGGCGCATTCTTCATCTTCTCAACCTAATCCATCTTTTGTTTCTTTATAATTTTCATTTTCCTTTACATCGAACCCTAATACACAATTTCTACCGATTTTCGTATTCAACAACCTGCGATCATATCTTGAGTTCTACAAACTTGTTTTCGGTGATTCAACAGCCTAATCTGCGTTTCAGAACGTCATTTTTCACCTCATTTTAGAATCGCCCGATTCGGAGTTTCGTAGCTCTGTTTATCGCATTCTCCAGCAATACGCAATTTTTGACTCAAATCTGTAAGTTTCCAACCTAAAACGATCCTTAAAGTGAATTGATCCGCTGTCGCACACGGATCAAATACGATTTAAAATAAATGCAGAAAAGGGTAATACCCCGAGTCGTTTCGCAAGGATTCCTGATATAACGATATTAACCGAGTTGAAATTCAAAATTGGGGTTTTGATAATGATTTATCAAAATTAAAAATAGTTTGGACAGATGAGCAAAACGATTAATCCACTCATTCGAGCTTTGGACCTATCACAGATTCTATAATTTCTAATTCATGATTCTATTATTATTTGACTATAGAATTGATCAAACAAGCGTACAATCAACCCTATGTGAATTCGGTTTCATTGACTGGATTAAGCATCACAATCGTCAAAATATTACAATTAACGAACAACCGTCGCAGAATTATAATTTAATTAGAGACTGAAACCAAATTCTGTCAAATAAATATAATCGAATTGAGATTCAATTTAAGCAATCGAAATATCAATACAATCAAATAACGAAATTAGAATCATAAATCAGAATCAACGATGTAACCTGAATCTCCAGGTGTGATGAAACTCTGAATTCGTGGATTAACCTTGTAAAATTAGTCTTCCATAGAAATTGAAAATAAAAATATGTTTATATTATATTATGATTCTGTCCGAAATTAATCTGATGCCAGAAAAGAAAGAAATCCCAAAATATATAGTGTTCGGGCTTTTTAGGCTTTAAAACAAGTATCCCGTTATTTAAATTATTACAAAGAAGGTCCAGATTACGAAATCTGTAATTTAGGCTCAGTAAAATTCGGAATTCAGATTTTTTTCCGACACAAAAGTTGTAGCTCTGATTTTTAGCTTTCCAACGACTGCTCGCATGCCTCAATCGAATATCCAGAGCTCAAGTTATGGCCTACAAAGCGAGCAGGGGTTAAAATGCAAATAATAAAATTGTAATTCAATTTCAACCCAAAGTTTAGAAACAAGCTAAAAAATTATTCTAAGCTATAAAGTGATTTTAAAAATACTTAAACAAAATGATAGAAACATGTGCCCAAGTGTTATGATCATGAATCATTACAAATAGGATCATATCATTTGGTATCATAGCTTGTCTCTAAGTTTGGAATTGAGTAAAATTTTGTTTATGCATTTTTTTGCCAAACATAATTTGCTAGTTGTGTTGCTTACAAGAAGAAAAAAAAAGGGAAAATACAAAAAAAAAAAAAAAGTAGTTGTATTGTTAAAAGTAGTGCACACTACCTGTTTGACAAAATTCCTAAGTATATCATATCATCAATATATTCCAGATTTTGTATTGGATCAGCAGTATGTGAAATATCTGTACGAAAATGGATATGCAAAACAGGCAAGAAAAGTAGAGAAGCTAGCCTTAAGAGAGAAAGAGAAAATCAAAGAAAAGAAAGAAGAAGAAGAGAAACATTTGAGAGACAAATGGCAAGAAATTGTGTCGCGGCCTAAAATTTCGAGTGTTTCTCAAAATCAATTGCGTCGCCACCAAAGTTTATTTTAAAATAGGGAAAATATTGAAAAACCCTTAAAAATAAAAAATAGTCTTTGAAACCAAATTTTGAGTTCGGGAGTCGATTATGCCTAGGGAAGGTATTAGCACCCTACGACATCCGTTAAAAAAAACGGTTACCTATAATTAATTGTCCAAAATTAATATTAACTTAAATATATTTATTTCTCCTTTTTAAAATGCAAATAAAATATTTTTACGAAAATAATCTAATGATAAAAGTACATTTAAAATATAGAGAGAAAAAAAAGTTTTTGTTATTATGCTTGACAAGAGTGCGATCTTGCTCCTACATATCTCTCGGTGCGATGGAGAAATCAAAGCTACGTAGTTCTTGGGTAGAAAATACGGATGTGTTGATTGCTTTTAAGGAAATTGTGTTTTGTTGTTGAAAAAAGAAAATGGTACATCAAGCCATTTTGCTTTTTTTGTTTTTAAAGGCCTAGGCCCAACTTGACATAAAAAGGTTTTAAAAAAAGACATAATAGAAATCCTAGGTATTTAAACTAAAAAAGAAGGGAGCGGCTGCTTGTAGCAGAGAAGACATCAACGAAAAAAAAAAAGGGAAAAGAAACCCATTAAGAGGGAGAGAGAGGAAACCGCGAGAGGGAGAAGGAGGAAACCGCAGCGGGGACGACAACGACAACGGCATCGGCAACGAACGAAGGCAACGGCACCGGCAAGGCAGCGGCAACGACAACATCGTCGCAGGTTTGAACTTTTTAGTCTTATTTTCTTATTTTTCATTCATAAAAATAAACAATCTACATCTTTATAACAAAATAAATAATTATACATTTAAGATAAGGAATAAACAGATTTAATGTACAAGAGAAAAATACCTTTGCGTTTTTTGTTTGATGTTTGTTACTGATCTGATTTCTTCCTCTTCTCCTTCTTGGTATGTTTTTTTTTATCTCAGAAGTGTTAATATCAGATCTATTCAAATTATCCTCCCCTTTCCTGATTTTTTGTCTCAATTTATAAGTAAAATGGTGAATGTTTCTGATCAGTAGATAAATTTGAGCTCTGGATTTTACATTGTTTTACAACAAATTTTAACTGGATTTAGTATTGTTTTTGTAACAAATTTTAAGCAATGTATAATTAAGGAAAACGTGTCTTCTACCTTTTTCATTGGGTGCACAGGTATTACAAGTAACTTATCTATTAGGCTAAAAATAAATCAGATTAGGCAATAAACTAGTTTGTAGCATGTTTGTGTTTTTGAAAATAAAAGTGTTGCTGAGCTTGTGGTTTGATTGGATTATTTCTTCATGTACGGTATAATGGAGCTTAAATTTGTGGTCGAATTTCTTTAAGAATGAGAGAATGATAAGGATCTCAAGAGCATGAAGAAGATCCATATTTTTAATAAATTAGGATGAACTTTATTTATTTTCATTTGGAATTGTAATAGTTTTAATATAGATTTAGTTGATGTTATATGTAAGTGAACATACTTTGCTTCCTTACATTTCGTTTATTTTTATTAAAAAAATGATGTAAGCCCAATTTGGGCGTAGAGAATGGTGTCACTTATGATCCATTTAGGTTTAGAGATAATTTTACTATAACTATGAATTTGTAACCTCATTGAAAGGGGATTTTTTTGGAATGAATTAGAATTTCTCTAATGAGATTTGTGAGTGAGTTAGGTCTCCTCTTTAAGCTCTTGGATTAGAAGTTGCTTGAGTCTTATCAATGGCTTCCGTACCATTGTGGCGATTCTTCATTGGCTTATCAATCATCCTTGATTGTGGCACCTTCTTCATCTTCTCAACCTAATCCATCTTTTGTTTCTTTATAATTTTCAGTTTCCTTTACATCGAACCCTAATACACAATTTCTACCAATTTTCGTATTCAACAACCTGCGATCATATCTTGAGTTCTACAAACTTGTTTTCGGTGATTCAATAGCCTAATCTGCGTTTCAGAACTTCATTTTTCACCTCGTTTTGGAATCGCCCGATTCGGAGTTTCGTAGCTCTGTTTATCACGTTATCCAGCAATACGCGATTTCTGTTCCAATATGTAAGTTTCCAACCTAGAACGATCCTTATAGTGATTCATGATAAATAGGATCATATCAAAAACCCAGAGCGGCACACGGCTGGCTTGAGGAAAGTAGAACAAAACCCAGAAAATCAAAGAAGAGCGGCGCATGAGAGGGAAAAACAAGGAACAAGACGCATAGAACCAAAAGAGGAAGAAAAAAAAAAGGGATCGAGAAGAAGATCAATGGGGCCAAGCACGGCAGGATAAAGGGTATGGTCGGCGTTCCGGCGACTTGAAGGTTTAAGTTTTTAATCTTATTCTTTCTAACCCCTTTTTTATATACCCTTAGGGATCAGACGTGTAACAGCAACAAAAATTCATTTTTATTCATAATTCATTTTACACATTACATTTGGATAATGATTAGAAAGCAAAGATGAAAGAAATACCTTATTCCTTCCTCTGTTTGTTTAGATAATGATTATAAAGTAAAGATAAAATCATTCTTCTGTTTGCTTGTTTGCTACTGCTTGCTACTAAGTTGCTTTTAAGATAAAATCATGTTAAAATAATGTTTTAGTGTTTTTTGTAACAGATCTCTCACCCCAAAACAATCCTCCTCTTTTTCTGATTTTCGAACTCAACTTATAGACTAAAGTAAGCTAAAGTGGTAAATCTTTCTGTTCATTAGATAAAATTAAGTTCTGAACTTTTTAAGGTTTTGTTGCAAATTTTACACATCAGACTTTGAGTGCACAACCGGTACAAGTAATAACCTTATTAGTCTGAAATAAAATAAAATGAAGCAACTCATTGTTTTGTAACAAGTTTGTAGTAGAATGCTAACAAAATAAGATAAAGGAATGTTTGTAGCGGGATGCTAGATAAAGTAAGGTTTGTAGTAGGATGCTAACAAGGCAAGCAAGAAAAAGTAAGGTTTGTAGTAGGATGCTAACAAGGCTAACAAGGCAAGCAAGATAAAGTAAGGTTTGTAGTAGGATGCTAACAAGGCAACCAAGGCAAGCAAGATAAAGTAAGGTTTATAGTAGGATGCTAACAAGGCAAGCAAGACAAATGGATGTACACAATGGAAACAGCAGCATACACAATGGAAACGTCAACAAATGGATATACACAATGGAAACATCAGCAAATGGATATACACAATGGAAACAGTAACAAATAGATATACACAATGGAAACAACAGCATACACAATGGAAACATCAGCAAATGGATATACACAATGGAAACATCAGCAAATGGATATACACAATGGAAACAGCAGCAAACACAATGGAAACAGCATCAAATTGATATACACAATGGAACCAACAGCAAACACAATGAAAATAGCAGCAAATGGATATACACAATGGAAACATCAGCATACACAATGGAAACATCAGCAAATTGATATACACAATGGAAACAGCAGCATACACAATGGAAACATCAACAAATGGATATACACAATGGAAACAGCATACACAATGGAAACATCAGCAAATGAATATACACAATGGAAACAGTAGCATACACAATGAAAACAGCAGCATACACAATGGAAACATCGACATACACAATGGAAACATCAGCATACACAAATGGATATACACAATGGGAACAGCAACAAACACAATGAAAACAGCAACAAATGGATATACACAATGGAAACAGCAGCAAACACAATGGAAACAGCAGAAAATAGATATACACAATGGAAACATATACACAATGGAAACAGCAGCAAACACAGTGGAAACAACAGAAAATGGATATACACAATGGAAACAGTAGCAAACACAATGGAAACCGCAGCAAATGGATATACACAATGGAAACAGCAGCAAACACAATGGAAATAGCAGTAAATGGATATACATAATGGAAACATATACACAATGGAAACAGCAGCATACACAACGGAAACATCAGCATACACAACAGAAACATCACAACTTTTCACAACTTTTTTTTTATTATTTTATTTTTGGCATTATTTGGAAACATCTGTGTAAAATATATACTCAAAAATGAGTCAAATTTGTAAAATGATTTTTTTTGAGATTTTATAGTAATTGTAAAATATTTATCAAACACATTATTTTATATATTTATATTTATAGTTATTTGTAATTGGTCGGACAAAATTGAGGTACTACAGTCTTTATAAAAAAAAAACAATTATTTTTATGTAATAAAAGGACTTCAAAATAAATTTTTTGTACTTAATAAAATGGTCTCATATTCTAAATTTAATATTATCTCAACAAATATTCAATCAAATTATTTCATTGTCAATAAAAAAAAAAATATATCATGTGACATTTGATTGAATCCACTATTCAACTCATCACCGAATGTTTTACCCAATCCAACTCAAATTCATTTGATTGAATCGAGTAATAGATTTAACTAAAATCTCCCCCACAAACACTCCCTACTTATAAAAAGGTTTGAAACAATGAATCATGTTTCCTTTTGACATGCTACTTAATTGTTTTGGACCGCTTGCTCTTTGGTTGTGCTTCCCTAGGCTTTACATATCTCATTGTAAAAGGATAATAAAATGGCATTTATGTGGTTTTGGGAGGATAATGTCTACATGTGAAAAATTCGCAAGCATGCAATTTAAAATTTTACATCAATTAATAAAAATACCAAGTTAATATTCATAATAATAATAATAATAAAAGAGTAAAAACTTATAAATCAAATATCTCAAATTTTAAGGTTGTAAACCATTAAAATTAAGAGTAAAAATTAATCACAAGTCCTTCAAATCAATGAAATAATTTCGCTAGATAAAATAATGAGTGCAACTATTAATCTTCTTAGTATCTAAGAAACAACAATTTCAATAATGTAAATTAAACAAAAACTGAATACCTCCACAAAAGTTGGTATAGGAAAAAAAAACTCTAAGAAAAGAGAAAATTATTAATAAAATACAAGAATATATCGTGTAAACCTTTAAAAAAATATTTTTTTTTACTAAAACGACATTCATTGTGAGATGAAATGAGTAAATAAATATGATTTTCAAATGGATAAAGTTATGAGTTTAATAAATGCGTATTATCAATGTAAAATAATTTTACATTGACATTCGATAAGAAATATCAATTTTAATATGTCTAACTATAAAAGTGAAGTATAATAATGTGATGTAACACAATATATATATAAATCTTATTAGATGTGATTGTAAAAATTGTTTTACTCAAACACTGCACATCCCATTTTCTCTAAAGTTATTTTCTTTTTAGTCGCTCTTGTGGATATGTTTTTGTCGTGTTGTTTGTTTTGACAGACTTTGACATATTGTTTTGCTGATTACCTTTAACTATAACTACAGAGTAAATTAGTAAAAATTTGGTATAAACAATACATGAATCATTAATGAAAATTATTTATTTTGTCATTTTATCTACAATTATAAATGTTATTATAAAATAATTACGCAACTAATGACTCCCATTAATTGTCAATGTAAAACTATTTGTATTGATGGTGCATATTTATTAAACTCTTAACTTTATTATGAGTTTAATAATTGTGTATCATCAACGTAAATTTGTTTTACACTAACAATCAATGGAATGGAAGTCGCCATTTCTTCCGTATCATACAATTAAGGTAAGGTGTAGTAGATTGATGTGACGTAATATGTATAACACAATTTTATACTTAAAGTGCATGTACTTTTTTCTCTTCTATTATTAAACTGCTATCACTTTTAAGAATATTAACTACAATCAAATCACAAAAAATATCTCTTCAAATCGTAGAGAAAATAATCAAACAAGAAAAATTTAAATTACAACCAAGACATAATAATATATAAGATAAAAAAACATAAAAATTTAACGTAAAAAACTCCAAAATCAAAGAAAAAAAACTATGATCGTTGTCTAATGATAACAAAATAACAACACAATTTAAAAATTACTACAACACATAGAGTTCTCTCAAAACCACCTCATGGCCCCCAACACTCACACTCTCCAAAGTAAAGTGTTTAAGACCGATATACTTTGTAATGAAGAGTTAGAACTATATATATATTCTTTGAACTCTTTCTTCCTTTAAAATTTTAAATAATGTGAGATTTCTTCAAATCCTCAATTTCAACCAAATCAAACACAAATTTTGTCCCATTTCTTTTAAGGATTAAATGTATCATTTCATTTTCTCAATCCCATCATCATTCTCTCTCTCACTTTCATATATATATATTTTTTACCCTTACTACTATGTAATACTCTTTCTAAATGAATATAAACAAAAATGTAGAAATATTTAGTTTGGTCAAAATTTGGAAGTCTTTAACTGTAAAAATAGAAGCAAAAAAAGAAATATTGTAAACACTTTGTCTAAAGTATATAGTAGATATTACTTGTATAAGAAAATTTGATAGTAGTGATAAGAATATAAACTCAAATTTGTGCATGTGTGGCAAGTGTATAAAAGTAGTCCCATTATTTTCTACTATAAGAGAGAAGAATGCAATATTACCATGGACGAGTATTTCAATGCATTAACATCACATATGGTCCACTGTGGACCAGTAATTAAAAAGCATTGAAATTTTAAAAACAATTGACAAAATTGAAGTTAACGATTTGGTCTTTAAATTTGGAGACATGATAATGTGTCAATTTAACAATTTAATTTTAAAAGAGACATACCATCAATTAAATTATTTTTTCATTCATGAAAAATAAAAAAAAGACCATGTACTTTTACTTCTATATGATGACAAAATTAATATTCTTCTATAAATAACAATGCAATGCAAAGGACACTAAGAAAGCAAGCAAGCATATTTGTGTTGTCTTCCAAATTAATTCCAATGGCTTCAAAAGATCTCACACATTTCAAAGAAGAGCAATATTCACAAGATGAGCAAGAAGAAATTAGTGAAGAAGAAAATAAATGTAAGCAACTAATCCTCTCACTTCCTAAAGAGATTGGATCCGGCAATGAATGTTTGTACTTTTATCAAGATTTTTGGATTCCAAAATCTATAATCCCAACTACAATCTCTTTTCAAAATCATTTTCAAGCTAAAGATAGTGATGTTGTTGTTGCTTCTATGCCAAAATCAGGAACCACTTGGTTGAAAGCACTTGCCTTTGCAATTGTTAATCGCCAAAATTTCTCTTTAGAGAATCATCCATTACTTACATTAAATTCCCATGAACTAGTGCCTCACTTTGAAGTTAATGTTTATGTTGATAACATGTTTCAACTTCCTAAAACTAATAGATCAAATATGATTGAACCAAGAATTTTTGCAACTCATATTCCTTACCCTTCATTGGCTAAGTCGGTTAAGGATTCCAATTGTAGGATAATTTATATTTGTAGGAACCCATTTGACACTTATGTGTCTTATTGGAATTTCATGAAAAAACTTATTCCAAATGATCAATTAGCTTTACCTACATTAACCATAGAGGAAGATTTTGAAAGGTATTGTAAGGGGATATGTTATTATGGTCCATTTTGGGACAATATTTTAGGTTATTTGAAAGAGAGCATTGCTAGACCAAACAAGGTTTTATTTTTGAAATATGAAGAACTTAAAGAAGATGCAAATTTTCATGTCAAAAGAATTGGAGAGTTCTTGGGTTGTCCTTTCACTCAAGAGGAAGAAAGTAATGGCATGATTGAAAACATTGTTAATTTATGTAGCTTTGAAAAGATGAAAGAGTTGGAGACAAATAAATTTGGAAGTTTTTATTTTTTGGAAAAAAATAAATGTGGAATTAATGAACAAAGAGTTGAAAAAAAACATTTGTTTAGAAAGGCTGAAATTGGTGATTGGGTTAATTCATTTTCTCCTTCAATGGTAGAAAAATTATCCAAAGTCATGGAAGAAAAGTTAAGTGGTGTTGGTCTATCATTCAAAGTATGCCCTTAACTACTAGAAAGTGATCAAGTTATTAGTTTATGATTTGAAAAAATAATATGTAAGTTTCACATACATTTGGCTCAAATGTGAGCACAAATGTAGTTGTTTTTGTGCTTTTTTTTTAGAATAAAAAGGAGTTACATGTCTAGTCGACTATGTGGCTATTTCAATTACCCTATAATAACCATTTATTATATGGGAATTCTATGTCATGGAAAGTGTATTGTAGTATTTGTAAAAGTTTAATTAATGTTATCTTATGAATCTTTATGTTGAATTATTTATTTAATTTTATTTTTGCAAATTTATGTAATATATATAGGGGATTGTGTATGCCAAAGAAGTGTTTTTAAACAGTGGTAGTAGATGTGGCTGCAATTATGTTCATTGTAATTGCGAATATTGTGGTTGATATAATTGTATTGTGATTATTGTGACGCGAATTTATATTTGATTAGTATTAAATATTATAATTTATTATTTATTATATAAATTAAATATTTTAAATTAATGATGGTACACTTTTATCATTAAGCTAACACCTAACACTAAATTCCTTATCATTCACCTAAGTAATTTAACTTTGTTGCACAAATAAAAGGTGAATTTAACTTTGTTGCATAAATAAAACTAATAATAAATAACAATCATTGTGAAAACCTTTTTACTTAGTACTATTACTCCCTGCGATTTGGCACACTTGTCCAATTATCATCAAGTTTTTGGAGTAATGACGGAATATTTTTTATTAATTTATCAACAACACAAAGTAACATAAGAATTTAATTTTCTAATTTTTTGTTACATAAATATATAAACTTATTTATGGTTCTATTTTTATTTTCTATTTAAAGTCTCAAACGCTTCGATCAACAACATAAAAAAATAGCAAAATTGTTTCTACATATTAAAATTTAAGAGGTTGCAATTTATTTTGTAACATCACCAATTAAAAGGTCACATCATTTAAAAATATCCACCTAAACATCTATTTTGTAACATCATACAGACACATCAATATTTTGAATTCACAAATGACTAAAAATGGAAGAATCTTTGATAGGGATGAATAAAAAAAATTATATGATTCAAATAAGATTAATAAAATTTTACAAGGACAAAAGCACTTATATTTTTGTTGTCCTAAATATATATATATATTACAAATTCTTTTACTCTGCGACAGTAATGTTATTAATTAATATCATAAATATTTTTAGTATTTTGTCGATGGTGAAGTAAACGTTATTTGTTGTATCTATTATATCCTCTTAATATCCATTGAGTCAAAAAAACAAAAATTCCCTAGCCACTTTAAAAGTTATGAAAATGACTTGAAGAGCAAGAAAATATCGTATTGTTCACTTTAGAAGCAATGAGACCACTTCTTCATCTCTTTCGTCGAACATCATGACCAGGTTCATAGCAACAAAGTATCTTCATATATATCACAGTTTTCTGCATATCATATAAATCACCTTTAATTTGTTCCAAGAACATAAAATTTTCCACAATAAATACCACATTTTGCTGTGCATTTTTGTAACCAAGACAGCTGAATAATATGTATAAGGATTATTGTTGGATGTCTCTTGGAGTTCCTTTGAACGCTTCATATACATGAGGAAAAATTTTGGTCCTTTTTTTATGAAGTGTTTGGGGGAACTCTTAGGTTCAATTAACATTATGTAATAAAAATGAAACAAATTTATTTCACATTTTATTTGGCGGGGAACTCTGGCTGCTCACAGGTTTTGTTTGTCACTTTGACCTTTTTTTATATAGATTTGACTTTATTATTTCATAATTGATTTAAAGTTTTAAACCACGAGTACTATTCTTTCTTCATTTCATATATATACCCATGCTATGATTCCATTTTTTTTTTTTGTAAACAAGGTTTTATGTAATTCAGCTTTTCTAATAGCAAATAAATTACACTCCCTCCATCTCACAAGAAGTTATCTATTTGTAAAAAAATTGTTTTAAAATAAATGACTCTTTTTAATTTATTATGTAATATTAATTATTTTTTTAGTTGTATCCCTTAATTAATATTACATACAATACAATACTTTCAATTTAATAGTTTTTATTTTGTATTAGTAAAGGTGAACACATCAATTATTGATAAGAATTTTTTTTTTTGTAAAAGTATTAACTAAAAGGCAAGTAATATTATGTTGTTTGCAGTAAAAAAAAATATGGTTTGAAAGAGAGAAGATGAAATGAAAAGCTAACCATAGGGTGGTTTTGTGGTTTTGAAGAACATAGAGATTAAGCGACAAAAAGATCATAAATTAAAAAAAAAAATTGAGATAGAAAGATCGCAGAGGGTGTATTATTTTGATAGTAATTCAACCTTCTAAATTAAACGTTCTTTGAAATTGCCTTTGCAAAACAAAAATTTCTTTTAGAATAGTTTAGGAATCTTTAGATGAGAAACAAAGTCTCTATCTCAAGATAATCATCTCAAAATATCATCGTGTGAAATTAATGTATTATCTTTTCAGCTGAGCAAATAATGAATCTAACAAGCAAACAACTAACTAGTTGAACAAAATGTAGTAAGAACATTAATTCAACTAACTAGGAACCCATGAGTATGATCAGCTTGTGTAAATTGAGCATAATGAAGTGTTTGTTGGCATTTAAATGTGAGCAGTTGTCTCATATCAATTATAAATAGGTCAAATGATGAACATACAAAGTAGGTGACTCGTATTCTCAATTTCTTAAAATAAGTGAAAATAATTTGGTGTCCAATTCTCTTGTTACCTTAGATCATTGGTTCTTAATGTTATCATTTCAAATTCTAATATTGACTCTCTCTACCTATATAAAAATTTGAAAATTAATCAAAATCCAACTTAAATGTTGATCCAACAATTATATTGCTAGTGGCAGGAGCTGTAGCATTTCATACACATTTTTCAAATCTCTTAGGAGAGGTATCTATGAATAAAATATATGAGTTGTACTAATATTATATAATTCATGCATATTTTCTTTGAATTAATATTTATCCTTCATAATTTTGGTCATTGACTAATGTTTTGGGGAAAAAATAATCATGTCCCATGAAATTAGTGCTGACTTCATGCTCTAATATTTTTAAAGCAAGTAGTTCAGGATTTCAATTTTTATTTTTTAAAATTGGTAGAATACAATACAAATTCAACGTTGCTAAAATTTAAAATGATGAATTTACAAACAAACTCACAACATTCAAGTTAATAGTATAAAACGGCAAAATAACTACAAATGTGACAAAATTAAAGTGATCGGAATAGTTGTGTCTAAATATGTAGCTTTGATGATCAAGTCAATGACTGAATTTGTAATGAATCGAAGCTTATCTATCTATATGAATGAAGCGAACACTGCAACAATACGAAAAATCAAACAACAACGCACCAACACGATGAAACGAAACAATGTCTCACTCAGACATAGAAATCAAATAAACATAAAAAGAAATTAATGTATGTAAAAATCGCTAATTTAGATAAAGGAAGAGAAAATGATGTATATGGGTTATTCCAAAAAAAATGGTATACAAACCACTCATGTTTGGTGGATGAGAGGGGAGGAGGAGTTGAGGTAGGTAGGTCAAACTAAAAAAATATAATGGACAATACTTTCAAGTTTCAAACGTTGAATATTTACAATTACAATTCTTGTAAACAAAATTACAACCAAATTAAAATTACAACAATCAAATTAAACACATTTATTCTAATAATTATCTTAGGGTCATGACTTAAATTTTCATTTTTTATTTTCCTCCTTATTATCTACTTGGTCCTCATCACTTTAAGAATACTCCTTCCTCCTTGTCTTGAATATAAGAGAAAATTAGCTCAATAAATAGTGATGCATTTATTCTTAAATTTGAACAAAATATATTTATTTTTGTTAATCCATTTTCTCTTATATTTGACACAGAGAAGTATCTAACAAAATTGCAATTTATTCACACCACTCATAAACTACAATTTCAAGCACAATAGTTCAATAATTATCAAGCATATCCAATAGATATAACTCATACAATATTCATTATAGGCACAAAGTAGTAATACCTCAAAAGATTCTTCAAGGATTTGGGTTCAAGAATACACAATTGATGACAAAAAAATCCAGTGTAAGATTACTGGTTTTTTTTTATCAATGTAAGATAAACTAATTACTAAAATGTGAAAACAGAATAGCGAAAAACATATATGTGAAATTCAATAGAAAACTAACCTTGGATAAGATTTCAGCTTCATATATCATTAATCATCGATTGGCAAAAGAACTTCAATCAGCAAAGAATCAATTGCTTTAAAGTAATAAAATTAGCTGCATGCAATAAATAATCGTTTCAAACCTTTAATAATAATCATTCACGGGTGATTCCGAGAGTTCCTCCAAACACTTCAACAAGGTGGAAGAGAAATGGAATCCTTAGTGAAATGTTTAAGAGAACTCTAGGAACAACCGATGCCTATATTTCTGTTTTTTGATATTTTGTAAATTGGTAGATTTGATAATATGACGAAAGTCTATTTACATATTAAATATTTTCTTCAACTTTGAATATAAACAAATTTAGTCAAAAAAATGTTGATGTAATTGACTCAAATTTTAGACTAAGTACATGTTTGGTTTCACAATTGAGTTGTCAGAATTACAGTAAATTGTCGTGACTCACCGTAATTCTAACAATTCCACCGTAATATCAAACAGGTTAAATACATCAATTTTCTTTTACTCAATTTTATTTATGTTTAAGAACTTAAGTATAATAAATGACTGACCTCATAATCAGGTTTTTTTTTTCCATAGTTGCATTTAATTATATATAGTTATTATTGGTACATAATGAACCTGGACTAAAAGGTAGGGTGTATGGATGATGTAGAAATAAGAAAATAAGGCAAGTAGCCAAAGTCAACAGCTTTTTTAAATTATCTTTTTCTCCCTCCTGTCGTTTTAAGCAATTATTTTCGGAATATATAATTTTTATTTTTAAAAATGCTAATGTTAATGTTGTTAATATTTTGTTGAGCGGTTAGAATGAAAGTTGCGACCTCCTTATCACTCTCCTCACTATCTCCCTCACCTCAGCCACATTGTTTTCAAAAGATATCATAATTCTTATAAATGAATCTGGTATCTATTCTTTATTTTGATGGAAAATTTGGTATAAATATAGGCACACAGAAATGCAGTTTCAGAATTCCAGGGGCCGCTATAGTCCTTGAAAGGAAAAACTGGACCACACTTTTACTACGGCATGTTCCTCAAATGGTAAACTGCAAGGTTGCTCTTAAAACATCAATTTGGTTGGAATGTTCGGATATAATACGCAAAAGAGTAAATCACTCTTTTTGTTCCTTGAAATTATAGAGCTCGAATAATTTAATTCTTTAAATATATTATGAGTCGTATATAACAAGACTAGTACATGTAATTGGATCGTTAACTTGTGATCAAAGCATGCCCCACACCATACGCGATACCATACCATGATAATGCATAGATATGAGGAATGAGATAACTCAGTTGCCAGCGAACCTTTCTGCTTAGTTTTAAATATATTCTTAAACATCTTGATCATTTATTTACTAGGAGCTATTACCAAGAGCCAACCTCTGTTTACTTTTAACACCAAAACTGTGTTCATGAACTTGCCTAGATCATAAGTATGCTTGAAAGGGCCACATTTGTTTTGTTAGGTAGTGCAATGTCACGTTAAATTCCTTCAAATGTTGGCGTCGAGTGTACCAGGTTTCCATCATGGTAAAACCTGGGGAAATTTGATGTATGCAGTCTTCCCCTTACAATCAGAAAAGCTATTTTTACGATTTGAACATGTGACCTCTATGTCACAAGGAAGCAACTTTACTGTTGTGCCAAAGCTCATAGAACTACAGAATGAAAATATGATCTGGAAAGCATTCTCAAAATTTGGAAAAATATGACTCTTTGAAACAATGGTTTAAACAATACATCACAAAAGCTAGAAAAAGAGAAGAACTGGTAACTAAGCTTAGATCTCGATATATATACCCAGCAAAATATTTCCTACTAAAACAAAGTTGATATCAAACTCTGATCACAATATATAATATCCCTCTTCTGTATCTATGACAACAGATAATAATGACAATAATGGTTAAAGAAAAAGGCTGTAATGTAATTCATCAATCTCTTACTCTATTAGTTTTTACCTCCTTCAAGTATCTTTGTTCTGGAAGATTACATAAATTCACCTTCGCCACTGAGGTTGGACCAGCTTATCTGAAATTGATAATATCCACAGAAAATGGTGAGTAATTGAAACAGTAAAACTCAAACAACAATAGGAGTCAACTAATATTTGATTTAATGTGTGTAAAATCCACACATCTTTTTCTTTGATTTAACACAAAGTATGAGTGCTTTTTTATGAATGTCATGCCACTTACTATTACCTATTTTAAGTGAATCCTTTAGGCCTACTAAATTCTACTTGTGTTTTCTACTAAATTCTAATCAAGAAACCTCAAACACTTGCATGCGGCACTCACTATTAATTATATGGTAGCTTTTGATACAAACCTCATGTTGATATGTACAACGGAATCATGGCTAGTTTAGAGCATAAGGTGTCCAAGAAAGACTTCCCTTAATAACTATAGGATCGCATCAATGTTCAACTTTGATTCCCTATCCTTGTAACTTGGCTTTGATGTGCTTATTTAAAATATCCAAGAGTCTATGCCATAATACATAGTTTTTGCAGATGATATAATTTTGAATGCAGAGTTATGTACCAAATGATGTTCTCTTTTGATGTAAAACAAAGTAACTTCTGCATCTCATTTTATTTGTCATTAAAGATACTGCACACATCTTAAGAAAATCATTAATTATTATACTCCTTTTCATGGTAAAATAATATTTTTTGACCAAAATATATTTATTGTAGTATGACTGTAGGAGTTATGTACAAAGGACTAGTTAATATAGGGAAGGTTGGGATACCAATAAATAAGGGTGTTGTTGGAAAAATATTAATATCCTCTAGATATTCTAAAGTGAAACTAATTTTAAACAAGCTAATATTCCAAGCATGGAAAGTAAAATGAGATGGAGGGAGTATATAAGGGAGCGCTAGTTATAGTTATAGCTTATAGATAAAAGTAAAAGACTACATCAAACTACCAGTCACATGATTTAAGTATCTTGGTTAGGTTCATTATTGAAAACAACGGGATAACTGAGGAAGATATAATTCATTAGGTTTAAGAGACGCAGATGAAATGGATGAGTGCTTAAGGTGTAATGTGTATGTGTGTGTATATATAATTGTACCAGTCAAGCTCAAGAAAAAAGGAATACTCAGGCTAGCACTTGTTGAGGTTATATGGTTTAGTCCTTTATGTATTATTAGGAAGAAAAGGAATACTCAAGTAAAATAAAAAATATTGAAATGATGTGAATGATAGGTAGTATATTACTATTACACATTACAAAGCATTAATCCATATTTATATTAAATAATAGATTCTTACTCTTAACATAATAAGAAAACAAGTCATCTTATATAGGGAAATACCGAAATCAAGCCTATCAGATAATCTAAGATACTCTAAAATACAAGATATTATAAGATATTTTTCATATATTCTAACGATTCCCCCAAGCTACAACCTAAACTTTAAGCTTATTGAAAATGTACCCTTTAGAAAAGAAAAATAACCAAAGAATATAATTTGAGATTGGAGGCCGGGCTAACAGATAGGGCTAGAGACTGCATTTAGCGCAAAAGTCAACACCAGATGATGTCTGCGACCAAAGCCATGAAAACTATAAACGAAGACGAAAAACATAGGCCAAACTACATCTAGGTAGCCCGAGCTATATTGCTGCTTTAGAATAGCCAAGACCAGACTCAATCCAAATTACACAGTCTACTATTCACTATATATGACACAAAGCATGATAAATTTTTGTGGAGAAGAAACTTTTCTGTAATTGTAAAAAAAAAAAAAAAAGAATTTATTCTATCAAACATGAGTTTTTGTAGTCTTGTAGTGCACTTTAGGTATTCATTTACAAGAACAGAAAAATTTTCCTCACAGTAAAATTCATCTAAAAGCAATACCAATCAGTCAATGAAAACATACAGAGAAATAGTAAAAAAAAATCCAAATGCTTACCAGTCCCATCCCTTGAAGATGACAGAGATTTATCAGTCCTTGCAACTCCTCTACCGCTCAAAGTAATCAGCTTTTCTGCTCTTGGGGAAAATGAACCCGACCTGCTGTTAAGTGAAGATGAAAGTGAATGCCTCCTGGTTAAACTGTTTTTGTCTATGATATCAGTAGCAAATCTAGGGGAGCCTTGTCCCCTTAGCCTAGCTTTTGCAGATTCAGTAGGAGCCATATAACTCGGCACTCTTGGAGTGTTATGTAACTCATTCTCTTGATCATTAAAATTAGCAGGTAGTGAAGCTCTTCTTTGGTAATTGTTGCTGATAACTTTGTCACCGCCGTTTAACTCTTCACTAACTCCTAATTTTTCATCTCCTACATTCTTCACTCTAGTCTGTAAAACAGCAGTAGAATCATTACGTGGCTTATCGTTATTCTCTTCTTGTGCTTTCTTTTCAAGATCTTTCTCAGGATACGACTCTTCTGACTTTGGCACTGTAATATCTTCCATTTTTTTCTCTGAAGAGGAATTTGGCCCCTTCTCTGAAACATCGGTAACAGTATGATCTGAAGTTGTCCTAGAGCTGTGTTTTCTTTTCTCATTAACAATCTCAGATCTGTCTGAAACATTCTGCATGCGAGTTTTTTTTAGACTACTTTTCTCAATTTCTTTCTGTGGCTGTTCCTGTGTTGAAAGCAATGAGTTATTTGAATCTTTTTTTGGACGTTGTTTATGTTTGTTAGAACCTGAACTTGAGCCATCATCAGGTTTCACAGCAGGAGATTTCCGGATATTCCTTTTAACTTGTCCCTTTTCAACTGTTTGACAGCTGATATTTTTTTCATCAGACACCGAGTCAAGTTTCTTCTCCGATTTAGAAAGAGGTGCCCAAAAGCGTAACCTTGTCCAACGGTCAAGCCAGTTCCAAGCCAAGTAAGGTTCTCCAAGATCACTATTGAGAGATAGAGGAAAAGCATGGGACGATGAAGCCAGCAGCTGAAATGGATGTCATATGTAATGAGCTTTTATCAAAGTCAAAATTATGCGTAGACAACTTAGTTTCAAAACAATAAGAAATAAACAAAACAGAAAAAAAACCAGTTGCTCAAAACTTGTTATTCCATTTGTAACAATAAATAATGTCAGTGTTCTTAATCGCGGAAAATAGCGGTTTGTTCAAATTCTGCTAAGCTACAATGTTATAGCTGCTATTTGACAACTTTGCACTAACTCGCGCATCACAAAACAGTAGTGGTTTGTTAAAACTCCGCTACGCTACACTGACAACCCTGAATAATATTATTAAAAGGGTGAGTAGGGTAAAATTATTAATTGAGCAGAAAAATGCTATCACCTATCAACTTACAATCATAACACAAGGTTCACTCAAAATAACTTTTTACTCAACATTAACAATTACCTGAACTATTGGAAATTACATGATGGATAAACTTCAGTTGAAGCATGCAATGAATATAAAATTGGTGTAAAGCAAGATCTTGAATGTCAAAATTAAACAAAAACAAGTTGAAAACTTCAGGAACCCAAAAGTTGAGAGTCAAGACAAATCCTTCTTCAATGCAATTACTACTACCTAAAACTAAATGAAGAGCACCAAGCGTCCAAGCCTACACATAAAAAGGGAGGAAACCTTCCATGCACAATAAAATCATCAATTGATAACAATTTTTTGAAAGTTTTAATTAACTTAGATTAGTCATATTTCAGATATTAGAAAAACCTAAAACAATTGATTATTTATAATGTTGTCATCTATATAGGAATTAGGAATTAATTAGCAGTTCCTACCTTGTGAACAAAGACATTTTCCGACAGCTTCTCTGCCTGTGTAGATGTAACTACGCCAATAGGTTTTGAAAATTGAGAATCCTGACGAAAGTATGTTGAAGAAGTAGTTAGTGAAGCAATATATGGGTAGGGATCGTGCAAATGACAACATTCACCTTTTCATCTACACCGCGGCTTATGTTCTATAAAGCACCTTTTGACACTGATTAAATGAAAAACATCTAACATTTCCACTAAGAAATTCAGAGAGAACTATGCCCAGATCATTGTATTGATTGAATTAGCCAAAGAACTTTTACCTTACGAATATTCAGGACAGAAACCCCAACATCAGAACGCCTAACATTGTAACCACGAGCCAATGCTTGGAATTTAACAATTCCCTTCACACAATGTAAAGCAGAAACAGCTTGTCTTCTAACCAAGTGACCACGAATAAGAGCTTGCAGCAGTGTGATACCTTTGAGTGTTTGAAATTCCCGACGAGCCTTCAATGAAGTCATGCAACAATCACTTTAAGTCTTTATTAACCACTAATTATACATAAAGAAACTTTCTGATAAAGAATCTATGCTTAGAAAAATTGCATGTGATGGCACCAGATGATTTCAAATAAAAATGCATAAACAAAATGCTTGACAGACAAAGCTATAACCCCAAATGAAATACCTGTATTTTTCCTTTTTTCTACAACTGCAATTTATTTAAAATAAAAGTGAAATAGTTGTGGCTACATTACTATCTTCAAACATTTCTACTCTATTGAATTGATATTTACAATGTCCATAACATCACTCAAATGATTATAACTGAAACATATCAGCTAGCATAATATAAATGTATAACTACAAGGAATAATTACCTGATAGCCTCTACAAGCAGCTTGAAGTTTAATAGCTGCTTCTGTAAGCTTGAGTGTCTCAAGCTCATCTTTAGAAGCAAAATTAGCAACTTCGGGTGCACGAGCCTCTTCATTTCTATTGGAGAGAATATCCCTCTCATGTGATAAGCTACTAACAACTTCCTTTTCTAAAAGCACTTCTTTAGTAGCATTAGAGCCAGATATCGGTGGTGATATCAGCAAAGAATCCACAGTTGGAATTGGATTAGACACAATTAACTCAGAAGACCCCAGCGCATCTTTGTTACTTGAAGATTTCTACATACACAAATTGAAACAACAATTCCAACTTTACTATTTCAAAATTCAAATTACTCGCAGCCTATAGGCGACAATTATAACATTTTTCTGCCGTTTATAGTTTCCTTATAACAGAGGGAGCAGTTACATTATATCAAATTATAAACAAAAATGTGTAACAACCACAAAACCACTTACAAAAATATCATTCTTCTTCGATGAACTAGACTTTGATGACGATTTCTTCCCCGAGAGTAAGCTCCTGATCCACTTCCCAGGACTTCTTCCTTTCCCCATCACGTCAACAAATCAATGCTTTGCAAACCACAGAACTCAAGCATCAAAATCTGCAAGAAGCATATACAAATGACCCTCAATTACATGAAGCAACTAGAATAATTCATTTTCAAGCAAAAAAAAAAAAACTTATTTTCATGAAATAGCCATTTTCAAGCAAGTACAATAATCCATTTTCATATAAGTATAATAACATAAACATGAAGGAAATGAAAATTTCAAAACCAGACCCCACTGATTAATTTCCAATAATGACAATGACTAAAAAGGAAGCCCTAGAATTGCAATTAATTGAACACAGAAGCAATCAAGAGTCAACTTCACAGTTCCATTAAAAGCAACATTAAAATAGCAAAACACTAAAAAAGAAAAAAGTTTGAAAAAAGAAAAAGGTGCAACCCTAGTAAGTGAAGCAAAAATGGAAACACAGAAGATGCATGCCAACAAACAATAGAAGAAAAAAGGGGAAGTGGATAAAATGTACAACCTGAAAATAAAGGAGAATGAACCCTGAGAATCCAATGCTGAAGAAATGAAAAGAAGTAAGATTTGAGATGTGTTATTTATTTAAGATGATATAATGAGAAGAGAGAAAGTTTGTGTTTTTGGTTTGAGGGAAAAAAGAGTGACAGAGCATGTGGAAGAAAGAGAAAGAATAATAATAGAACTTCAAAATTGAAAAGCAATTAAATAGATTCCCTCCTACGAGGTTTCTTCAAACAACTAAATACATAAATTAAAAGGGAAAAGGGATATATAATATAGTGGAAAATAGTTCTACAATGAGTCAAAACACTCCACTTTACTCAGATTTAATGATTTAGAAAAATAGGTTCAAATATTAATATAAAATTAATGTATACATGACTATTAAACTCAATTTAGTTTAGTAAAAAAATTCTTAGTGTTTTTAGGAAGGGAAATTAAGTGTTTGCAAAGAAAGATAAGAATAATATGTGTAATATCTAACACTTACAAATTGTAGTTATTCATTCTCTCATATATAAATTGTAATTATTCATTCTCTCATGTATGGTCATCCAGCAAGCTAAATGTCAAATTCCCTATTTGTGTCTTTTTCTTATTTCTTGCGTAAATCTTTTTGTACCAAATAGCACTACTCTTTTAAGAAATCATCTTCATTTTCTCCAAAAAAAATTGAATTGTTCACAAATTATACTATGAATGTCTAAAAACGAATTAAATCTAACGGTTCAATTGGTTGAAACAGAAATTGATCATTTTTTCACTTAGTTTGATGGGAGCTCTATTGGTAATTTAGGGCGTTCTAGATTTGGTGGTCTTATTAGAAATTATTCAGGAGATTGGATTGCAATTTTTGTATTAAGTTGTGGTTTCACTTCAAACATTAATGTTGCATTTCAAGTCATCTCACATATATGGATTTAGAAACGTGATTTGCGAGTCTGACTCTCAAACAACACTACGTTTTATTCAGAGGGTGTGCTTTCTATGCATCCGTAAGCACCTCTCGTGGATTATATTAATCTTCTGATCTCCAATAGTGTGTTTGGATGGAGTAATTGGAAATACTAGGGAAATTAAAATTCTAGGTAATTAAAATGTTTCAATTGAATTCCTTTCATTTCTAAATTTTGTTGTATGGATAAAAGAATGGTTCTTTTAAAATTGACATTTTTTAAAAAATTTCAAAAGTTTTAGTCAAAATTGAAAATTATATTTGGGCCAAAACTGAAATTTTATAAAAGTTGAGGGACTATTTTTCAATTTTTCAAAGACCAATTTCCAAAATTTTACAATTTTTTAGGAACCAATTTGCAAAAAAAATATATGGACTAATATGCAAATTTTGAAACACATAGAGTCAAACTTATAGGGACATTTTCATGATTTATATAATATAAAGTAAAGGGGGAATTTGAAATTTTTACGTTTTAAGTGGTATTTAAAATTATCTAAATTTAGTTTTGACAAAATACCTCATGAAGGATTTAAATTCCCCTAAAAAATATATTCCCTCAAAAAATTCTCTCATTCAAACAACCTCTAAGAATGTGTTTGGATAAGGTAATTGAAAATTCTAGAGAAATTAAAATTTCAAGCAATTCAAATGTTTCAATTGAATTCCTTTCATTTCTAAATTTGTTGTTTCGATAAAGAATTGTTTATTAAAATTGAGCTATTTTTTTTTATAAATTTCAAATGTTTTAGGGAAAAAATAAAAAATTATATTCGAGCAAAAATTGAAATTTCGTAAATGACTATTTTGCATTTTGAGGGACCAAATTGTAAAATTTTAAAAATTAAGGATCAATTTGCAAAAAATACAAAATATAGGGACTACCTTACAATTTTTGAAATATATAAGGTCAAAATTGTAAACTTGCAAAAATTATAGGAATCATTTCATATTTTATATACTATAAAGTAAGGAGGAACTTAAAATTTTATAGGTGGTATTTGAAATTATATAAATTTAGCTTTTGACAAAATACCTCATAAAATCTCTTTATTTTACAAATTCTTCAAATCTATTATCCAAACAAGATAATTTACTTGAAGGATTTGAATTCCCTTAAAAAATTATATTCTCTTAACAAATTCTTTCATCTAAACATACTCTAAGGATTGACCAGTTGGTTCTCATCCACACTCTCTGTGAAAGAAAAGTTTGTTTCGATTGACTTGGTAAATTAAGTGTTTTGTTGGAGTAATTTCTATTTGCCCATCATCTTTGTTTAGTATTTGTTTAGCATACTCCATGGAGATTCAATTTCTCCTAATTTAATTTTCTTTCTTTTATTTCACCTTGATAAAAAAATATTATTGTAATCAAATTAAACTAGTTTGAATTTGGTTTGATCGAATGAATTGCAAGTGATCTAATTAAATTTTATTTTATGTATTAATTATTTATTTAACTTTTTTTTAAAATATTTTTTATTTATTTATTTATTTGTCGTATGTGTCTATCGTAATTAAATTAATTGAACCATCGGACAAAGATATTATGGTTCAATTTCTTAAACATTGTTGAGAAATTGTTTTCTTCATGAGAAAATATTTAATCATGAGATATTTTGTTTTCTTGAAGTATGAGATAATTTGTCAACATTATTTTTTTAAACTATTTTCGTATTTGGCTGTGTAATAGTTTATCAATTCTTTGTTCTTTTTTCAGGTTTTTTAGTCAGTTTAATCTGTGTTGTTTGTTATTACTAACAAAAAGACTGCATTAACGTGTCAATTCTATCAAACTTAGTATGCTCTATTGCACTTGTCATATAATAATAATAATAATAATAATAATAATAATAATAATAATAATAATAATAATAATAACAACAATAACAATAATAATAATAATAATAATAATAATAATAATAATAATAATAATGATAATAATTCATACTATTTTATAATAATAATAATCCATACTATTTTTTATAAAACAAATAAATGACAATATTAGTAGCTCAAGGGTGCAAATTCTTGAGTATGGCCCATAAATAGTAATAAGTGGGGAGAGTCTAAGCTAATGAGAAGCTCTTTGCATTATGATTTAAAAATAGGTTCACGGAGTTTTAGTCCATTTATTTTTATCAATTTATAAATTTTATCCCTTTATTTTAAAAATTTAACTGTTTTGATTTCTCTAATTTTTTAACTATAAAATAACGATGTCATATGTTTTAAATAACATAACATATGATAAGATGATTTAGAATGATTAACACTCATGAAATCGCAGTAAAACCCAATAAAAATATAACTTTTGACTTCAGAAATTTTTCATTTTGGTAATTTACTTAAATACATATGAATAATTAATGTATCTAGATGAGTTCTATGTCATGAAATCGTATGCTACATCATTTAAAATATGTAAAATCAACATTTTTTTTAGTAAAAAAATCTAAGGGACGAACCAAAACTATCGACTTTTAAAATAGGGGAACTAATTCCGTGAATTGAATAAAATATAGGGACTAAAATTGCAATTAAGACTTAAAAATATTATTGTAATTTGATTTTTTTTTAGTCTTAGAAGAGATGATAAATTTCATCATAATTAACTCATTGAAGTTCTAAGTTCGAATCCAAAACAAGACGTCAAATCTAACCATATGAACATTTGAGAGTTGAACTAAGATTTAAGTACATTGTAATTTGAGCTTTAGTATTTAATTATAAGGTGCATATTTTGTAAATCATTATAATAAAAAAAATTACAATTGATGTGTAATTAGAGACAAACCTACTTAACCAAACTTCTTGTATTCGATATTTTTAAGTTTTTTGTTTTCTATTTTTTAAAATCAAGAGTTATTGTTATAACACAAATAATGTTATATTTTAAACAAAAATTGTCACTTCACAGTTGTATTTTTGAATTAGATCCATTTGTATCATATTATATAAAAATATTGGTTTTAACATTTAATGATTTAGAGATTTAAATAAATTTATTTAATTTTTGTTTGTTTATCATAATAAAATAAATTTTTAAAAATAAAAATTCACCAATCAATTTTTTTTTTA
>JBBPBP010009778.1:8714942-8744380 GCA_037974735.1 Cicer chorassanicum | reverse complement strand
TAGTTCATCAAATATTTTTTCATCAACAATTTTGATCTCTACTTTTAAATCAATTCATGTGTATCTTTTAAATTTTTGAATAATTTTTTCATATATGTTTAAATATTCTAACAATGTTTTTTCCAAAAATCTAAAATTATTTAACAAACGATAAATAAAACATTATTTATTAAGCTTTTAACGCTTAAAAATTAATATTTTGTTAAAAAGATTTAAATTATTGTAGATGAGATTATTATAATATTTTAAACATATGTACAAAAAATTATTCAAAAATTTAAATAATACATATCAATTAATTTAAAAACAAATATCAAATTTATAAATAGAAAACAATTGAAGACTGTTATTTAAAAAAGTAATACATATGTAGAATGAAAAACTTATTTAAGCTTAATTTATAATAAAGCAGGCAATTATTACCGATAAAAAAATTATGAGTGATTTGATGAACACTAGAGAAGCATAGTGCAACACAACAGAAAGAAACGTAAGAGTGTGTGACATGACCGAAAAGGACACTAACCGTCGATGAAGTTGAAGAGTGACATAATAACAACACTGAGAAAACTAGTACAAGATGGTTTATACAAACAAGCTCTTCAATTCTATTCCCACCTCCACCACTCTTCCTCCCACACTCCTCACTCCTTCACATTCCCCATTCTCCTCAAAGCATGCTCCAATCTCTCTCCCTCTTCCCCTTCCCAATCGCAAATCCTCCATGCCCATCTCTTCAAAACCGGTTTCTACTCTCACCGTCACACCACCACCGCCCTCACCGCCGCGTACGCCGCCAACCCTATCTCTTTCCCCGACGCCCTCAAACTGTTCGACGAAATGTCCCAACCAACTATCACCGCTTTCAACGCCGCACTTTCCGGACTCTCCCGAAATGGACCTCCGGGACAAGCTATTGGGCTTTTCCGTCAAATTGGGCTTCGTACTCTCAGGCCCAATTCTGTCACTATCGCTTCTCTTCTCACTGCACGTGATACAAAAAACCCAAGTCACGTGCACCAAGTTCATTGCTTGGTGTTTAAGTTAGGAGTTGAAAATGATGTCTACGTTTCCACCTCGCTTATTACTGCTTATTCCAAAAATGGAAATTTGGTTTCTTCGAAAAACGTTTTTGAAAATTCGCACGTGAGAAATGTGGTTACTTACAATGCTTTTATGTCGGGGTTGTTACAAAACGGGTTTCCTCGTATTGTTGTCGATGTTTTTAAGGATATGATGATGAGTTTGGAGGAAAAGCCGAATATGGTTACTTTGGTGTCTGTTTTTTCAGCTTGTGCTAACCTTTTGAACATTCGTTTAGGGAAGCAGGTTCATGGGCTTAGTATGAAACTAGAAACATGTGATCATGTTATGGTGGTGACTTCACTTGTGGACATGTATTCAAAATGTGGTTGTTGGGGTTCTGCTTTTGATGTTTTTAATGAAGGTGAAAAGAGGAACTTGATCACTTGGAACTCTATGATTGCAGGGTTGATGATGAATGAAGAGAGTGAGAAGGGTGTTGATGTGTTTGAGAGGATGGTGAGTGAGGGGGTTTTGCCTGATTCGGCAACCTGGAACACTTTGATTGGTGGATTTGCACAAAAAGGGTTATTTTTGGAAGCTTTTAACTATTTTAGGAAAATGCAGTATTTTGGTGTGGTTCCATGTTTGAAGATTGTTACTAGTATTTTGTCTGTGTGTGCCGATTCGTCTGTGTTGCGAAGCGGGAAAGAGATACATGGGTATGCTGTGAGAATTTGTGTTGATATGGATGAATTTTTCGCCACTGCTTTGGTTGATATGTACATGAAATGTGGGTGTGTTTCTTTGGCGCGTTGTATTTTTTATCAGTTTGATGAAAAACCAGATGATCCTGCATTTTGGAATGCAATGATAGGAGGGTATGGAAGGAATGGAGATTATGAGTCTGCTTTTGAAATCTTTGATGAAATGTTGGCTGAAATGGTGAAACCAAATAGTGTAACATTTGTTAGTGTTCTGTCGGCTTGTAGCCACAGTGGTCAAGTTGAGAGAGGATTACATGTTTTCAGGATGATTAGAGAGTTTGGTTTGGATCCAAAGCCTGAGCATTTTGGCTGTGTGGTTGATCTTTTGGGTCGATCTGGTCGGTTAGGCGAAGCTCGAGAGCTGGTGCGAGAATTAGCAGAACCTCCTGCATCTGTTTTTGATTCTTTGCTTGGTGCATCTAGGTGCTACTTAGATTCAAATCTTGGGGAAGAAATGGCCATGAAACTTGTTGATATCGAGCCGGAAAATCCAGCTCCGCTGGTGGTTTTGTCTAACATATATGCTGCATTGGGAAGATGGAGAGAAGTAGAAAGGATAAGAGGTTTGATCACAGATATAAGATTGGACAAACTCTCTGGTGTTAGCATGATAGAAGTTGCATGAGAATTGCTTTTGCATACATAAAAAAACTTGAAATGAAATGTTCTTTTTTCTTTCTGATAACATAAAGTTTGTTATATTTTGGAGTATTCTTTCTGCTTTGTAAATCAGTTATTCAACATCTCTTTCACTGCGAATCCGTAGTAATCGTCGAAATGGTAATCAGGCTCCGAGATGAAACAAGAGATTACATCTCTCAGTGTGATGACTCCCACTACTTGATCTAGTTCATCAACTGTGTAAATCCTGTGAATAGACTGTGAAGAAAGAGTGTGAATCACGCTCTCAAGAGTTGAGTCAGGCTTGCATGTTATAGGCCGAGTAACTTTTTCAGTTCCATGGGATGCTGAGAATATTTTCTTCATGAAATCCATCACAGTGAGTTTCCTGAAAGTCAAAATGAAGGGATGGTAAAGGGGGACATTTCAGTTGAGTAATTAGTTCTCTTACAAGCTTGTGTGATGACCATTGGCCATAATGGTAGCTGTTGTTGTTTTCCTTCAACAGAAAATACCAACCCACAAACAATCACACACATGTATATTAAGTGGACGATTTCGTGAAAATCTAGTTGATTAATACTAGCTCTGTTCTTTTTAAGTTCTCATTGCAAGCTTATTTACACATAACAAGAAAACGGATAAATTTGTTATTTGTGATAAATTTTTTTTAATACTCTTTTAACTATTTATTATCTAATTCCATTTATTTATTTTTCTGCAATAAATAATTCGAGATGTTTTTATCAAAACAATAATTGATAGTACTTTTAACTTTGGGAATTACAAATAAATAGTAACAAAAAACTTCTAAAAAACTGACACTTAAAAAAAGAAATTGACGGAGTATGTTTAAACTCGTTCTTAATCTCGTAATAGAATATTATATTGTTGTTTGATCCATATACCCGATCCTATCTAGTGGAATAAGACTTGGTAGTTGTTGTTGTTAGGACTTAGATAAAGGGGAATTAGTTAGTAGAAGTAGTTAATTGGTTGAGGTTGTTATAAGTAGTTAGACTATTATGTTAGTGATCTTTTTCCTCTCTTATCCTAAGTGTACATGGAACCTATAAATAAAGTTTTCATCCCTTATAAAAGTATCTTTTGCAAAATTAGAAATTGAATGGTGTAAACCATTGTAGGAATGTATCCGCTCTTGTGTATCATTTTCTTTGGAGAGATTATCTCCTATTATTTCTTATTTTTTTTCTAAATATTAGTGTTCTTCCTCTAAATCCTTGGAATCCAATTCTTGGGTTCCTACCAATTGTCATGTTTGATTATCTTTATTTTTTCATTTTAACCAAAGATGAATGCAAGAAAGTTTTATTTTTGAAACTGCAAAAACAATGTTGTTTCTGATTTTAGATTTTACAGATTGGTGTGTTCTCTTAATTATTGTTAGATATACATACCATGCAGGTTCCTGATTTTCTACTTGACTCACCTGAAATTGGAGAAAAGTTCAGGCCTTAGCAACAAGTATCTGATGTCTCTTATGCTCAAGCTTCCAACAATTTTCTTTGTTGGCCCCTCTACCACAGGAAGACCACCAATTTGAGTATCCCTCATAAGCTTGAAAGCTTCAAGAATCAATTCATTGCTCTGGATGTCAATAACCTGGACAAGAAAAACTAAGATGTTTTTAAACCTCCAAGCTGAGGAATGCGGAAAATTTTAAACGCAAATTGCTACCTTATCAGCCGACATAAAAGGAAGTCCCAGATCAGATATAGGCTTGGCTGCAATGCAGTCAAACCAATCTCTTCCTTTGCATCCTTCAAGACCTTGAATAACTGCAGACTGAGTAATGAAGTTTACAATGTCTGGTTTTCCCGGTTCTATCACTGGTACATTCCTCAGCCGATACTTTGAGAGAAGCAGCAACACAGTCAACATAGCACTATTTCTTGCAACTGGAACAAAAGGAGCCCATCGATATGATTTAAGTATTGATCCTACCTGAAGTAAAAAAATCAACATACATATATCTTAGATTATTATTGTAGAGCTTAGGTATAAATCTTGCCAAATTATAACTAGCTTAATTAAAGCACACAACAACAACAACAAAAACCAATGGATTGTGCAGGAACACAGCCATCATTTTTTGGTTGGCAATCAGCACAACAAAAGCCAAATGAATAGGGCCATAATGCCATGTCTGGATAAACAACTTAACTTAACTAGATGTTTAGCATAAGCGTTTATCATATAAGTACCTATGTATAAACTAGAAGCTA
This sequence comes from Cicer chorassanicum, assembly GCA_037974735.1. NCBI lineage: Eukaryota > Viridiplantae > Streptophyta > Magnoliopsida > Fabales > Fabaceae > Cicer > Cicer chorassanicum. The sequence continues at coordinate 8,739,723 of JBBPBP010009778.1, read as the reverse complement.
TTTTGACAACAAAAGATAAAATAAAGACAAACTTTTTTAATATAAGTTATTTTCATAAGCTATTTTTGAGAGCATATGGAAATTAACTGAAAATAACTTATAGATATGTAAAAAGTTGTTTTCATAAACCCTCCCAAATAGTCTCACAAGTGCTTTTGTCAGTAGATAAGATCAAATAAGTCAATCCAAATAACCCTAAATAGCTAACCAGCTTTGCTCAGCCAGCAATGGCCTTGTCTATTAGGGAGTGGTATACTAATTTCAAAGATTTCTTCTCAACCAAGGAAGAAAAAAACATGTACCAAAAATGCAGTAAGCTCATAAAAAGACAAGAACTTGCAGATTACAGTAAAACAATCGTTGGCGTACCGTTGTTGACTTGAAGGGTTCTTCTTTCAGTAGAACTTTGTAAAAGTCCTCACCAAGGTTATTTGCAGCTTGAGGAGCATCTTTAGCCATGGTTTTATCCGCAGCAACACCACCTACCACTGCTGCACCTACTGCAGCAGCAGTTAGTCCAGCAACTGCAGCAGGACCTGTAACTCCTAATGCTATTGCTCCCAAAGCACCGACAGTTCCCGCGCCGACTCCAGCAGCCGTGGCAGTACCAGCTGATATGGCAACTGCAGCAAGTTCTGCACATTCCATCACCCAGAGAATAATAGCTGAATAATCTATGATGCCAAGGTACCTGTCTCTCCAATCTGAACCAATTCCTGCATCTGAGTCTTTAACTGGTGCGGCTAAGATGTTGCTTTCGGATAGAATCTTAACAGCTTCGCCGACAGGTGTGTTTGATAGAATTTCAATCACTGCCAAAGTATTTTACAGGTTACTGCTTTTAACCATGTAGAGATCAATGTTGTCAAATAGCAGCTACAGTGACACTATAGTAGCGGAATTTGACAAATCACTATTATTCCGCAATATACTATTCAGTACTAAGTGTTGTCAAATAACAGCTATAGCAGTGTTATAGCAATGTACCATTAGCATAGCGGAATTTGAACAAACTATTTTTTGTGATTCGCGATTGACAACATTGATAGATTCACATTAAATGCATAAGGTGATGTCTCGCGAAAGTAGCTCGGTTGATGAGTTAAGAGACGTTGAAGGCGTTTCAAGCAGTAGGTCTCGGGTTCGATCTACTAACATTTGCATATAAAAAAATGCAAAAGGTGATGATAGCTTGGAAATGTCCTTATGTATATGGTTAATTAATTCACTTACCTTTTCCTCCTGGAACTCCTGGAAAAGAAGAAACAGGAATCTTTGCAAATGAATCTGTCAATGTCTCCTGCAATGTCTGTGGTAGTTTCTTTCTGGATTGTATGGTTTGGAAGTAGGTGTCACATTTTGAAAGTGGAGTGCTTGTTCTGACATCTTGAGCATGCGCCATATTTTGAACTGAAGACATTTTTATTAATTGATGTTTCGATTATTTTCAAGAACTTGCAGAATTGTAGCAGTAGAAAACTAGAAATATCTATACCCTGTCTATTTAGTACACTTTTGGCTTCATAAAATCATAAAATTGAATTGGACATACTTGAATGTTCTCAAGTAGAAATGTTTTTCTTCTGAAATTGATTCTAACTTGAAAATTTGCCTATGAAATGGATTCTTGAAATTTGAAGTTTTTGCTTCCAAATGTGATTTTTTAGCTTGAATATATTCTTACTCATTTTCGCGGGAATATATTCAAACTCAATCACTTTCCATTAAACTCAGATTTAATCAAAATTAATTTTATAAAATGAATTCTTTCAAAATCTATTTTCGCCACCATTCCTCCAAACAAACACCAATATCACTTTCTTTGAGCTGTTTAAAGTTAGCAAGATCCCTAGGATTGTGATACATTTCTCAACTGAAAACAACACACACAACTCCCCAATATGTCAATTTAAATTTATAATAATATTTTGTGAAGATTTAACATATGCTAATATCATTTTGGTTCATTCATCTCTCAAATCATAATCATTTCCAGGAATTATTTTCCCCTCAAATATGAGGATCATAAGATGGCTTATATGACAAGGCTATAAAATATATTTTATTTGGTTGGAAGATTATACTCATGCCACGATTTTTTATCATGTTTGTTGATCATCTAAATGAACTAGTAGTAATCAAGATTACTCGTCTTATATATTGCCTATTACATTAATCTCATGTTTAATTGGTATAGCCAAATGTGTACTATTGAAGAAGAGAAAATTTAGCAAAGAAAATTGTTCATAATGATAATAACAAATAATATCAATCTCAAAAAACAATAAACATACATAGTACAATTCTAAATTTCTTTATGTAATGCTTCAAAATTTTAATGCATGAAGAATAGACAAGTGATTTGAGAGTTTAACATACCTATATCACTTTGAGAATGGCAATGGATTCAGAGACACATTGGAGTTCTATTTCTGGGATCTATATTGGAGAAGCGGTTATGTTTGTTTTGTGAATGACCTTTGAGATTTGCTAGCACTGCCACGTGTTGTTATAGGACACGTGTCAAAGGCTCTTTGAACCATTTGTTAACTGCTAATTGCTAATACTAGTTTGCTTGGTTTTTTCATACCTTAAAAAAACATTGTACTATTTCTTTTTTGGGTCAAACCATTGTACTAGTTTCATCCTATCATAGCCTCACACATGAGAGTTTTTTTAATTTATGGAAAGTAAGCGTTGTAAAATAATTTTACATTGTTATAATTTATTATATTGTATAATTTTTAATTCAGTGATAATTATTATAGTAGTTAGTTATATGAATGGTAGTATAAAATTAGTTTATATTGTCAATGCATTATTTTTATGATTTATTTTTAAATATTCTTTTATATCCGATGGAGTAAGTTTCTAATAAATCATACTTTTGTCTCAAAGCAAAAAAAACTTATTTTTATCTCAGACAAAAGAATAAAAATTGTATTTTTTTTTTAAATGTTCTCTTTCAAAAGTAGAAAAATTTGCGTCCTAACATTTCAAATTTTCCTAAAATCTTTTATCATCATTTTAAATTTCCCTAAAAACTTTTATCATCATTTTAATTTCCCTAAAAACTTTTATCAACTTAATTGCATTTATATAACCTTCATTAAAAAAAAATAGTTCTTCCTTATGATTGGTATTACTTTCGACCAACCTAAGTTCAATATTTTATGATTTATAAAATGAGTAAAGATAACCTTCATTAAAAAAATAGGAGTTCTTGCTTGTGAGTGCTACTATTTATCCATATACACTATTTAAATCAATGGCAGTTTATTTTCCTTTAATTATTTAATTTTTAAATAAGCTCAATCCCTTCTTACATTTCAAATCTTAATTAGTTTCAGTTTATTTTTTGATTTATCACTATTTTAACTTTAAAAAAATCATTTTCAATTTGTCAAATAACAAGGTATTGTCTTTAGTGAAAATAAGATAAAGCATAGATCTCTCAATCCGATAACAATCAATATTTGAAAAGGAGTATATAATTTATTTTTTAAAAGTGAATAAATAAACAATGGAACTAAAAATGTGTTCTAATAATAATAATGATACAAACATCTCAAAATTTCTCAAACAATTCTAAGCTAACAGAATGAAGTGATTTAAATTAATTTAACACATTTCATAGATGAGAAGATCATATTGTAACTTCCTATATAATCTTATTTGGAATTTGGAATATTGCAGAAATGACCCTATCTGTTCCATTCATAGTCTTCATGTTTTGGGTTTGCAGTATATACGTCTGGTTTTATGGAGCTACCAAAGGCATTCCAACCTAAAAGGCATGGCATGATAAACTGCATACAAAAGCAACAAAATTAATCAAGTTGAGTGCATAAAGTCTGATTTTAGGTAATATATCATCGTCGAAAAAAATCACGAGTATATTATTTCAATTGTAAATAAAGTACAAACACTAATCTAATTATAGACTATGTTATATCTAATGGGTTTGATTATTGAACCAGATACAATTATTACTAATAATTACAAAATATACACCTAATGGCTAATAACTACATCTAAGGTAACATATTTACAAATGGGGAATAAACATAATTGGGACTTTTCATTCCAAAATTATAAATTGTCTGTCTGATAGAAGCAGAAATTCTATGAATCTTGAAGATTTTTCACCACTTCTTATGCAAAAGGCATATTCTGAATTTCGCTAGACAAGTATTTTCTTGATTACAAAGGTTTAGCTAAGCTAGTATTTTGCAAGAAATTTTACTACACGAAATAGATTTTATTGCAATTTTCTATGTTATAATAACATTAAGCCATTTCTGCTACAGAAAAAGATCTCTAAATAAGCAAGGTGATCTCTACCCTTGAACTTTAGAGGGATAAAATCACAATGCACTTGAAATCAAAACAAAGGTAGATGCACCTTTGTTACTTTATAGAGATCTTGTTCTTCTGCTACTACATTTTCCATTGCACAATAAGAGAGAGAGAGAGAGATCATACATGGAAAAGTGAATTGAAAACTGCAAGCTCGGCCTTTGTGACGGGGATGAAGATGCTTTCGTTTATGTTCTCAATCTTGTTTTGAACACCTTTTGAAAATTGACATAACTAAGTCAGGGATTGAAGTAAATTTTACAACATTTAACTGTCTTCATTTATATTATAGTGTAGAGAGGACAGAATTAATCCATAATTTCATTAATCAAATTACTAAAATAACATCAGCAACATAATAATTTTATATAAAAAAAAGCATTACGTAGGTTAAACATGTGACCAGAACCGTCCTGAAGTGGCTCCACCTTCAATACTTTTCTCACTTTACCTTCATCACTGCATAACAAGACAATTTCCAAAATGCTTTAAAAATATAATAAAATCACAGCAACAATACACACACGAGCGAGCACACAAAAAAGTGCAAAACACATTGAAGCGATTCGGTTAATTCGTATGATCTACATATATGATGATATTACATATTTGAAAACATTATCAAATCCCTTTCCCATGTGAGAAGGAAAGTCTTTTTTTATAACAAAGCAAAGCAATGATAAGAACCTTTGAATATGTTATGCTGGATCATTCATTACAATAATTTGAAGGGTAGAGCACAGAAATTACCTTTTTCCAATATAAGGGTCGTGAAAAATTTCACAGGAGTCTTTTGCACCAAGGCTAATTAGAGATCCCATTTTACTGACTGATAGTGAAAATACCTGTGTTCAAGAAGATACGACCAAATCACATATTAAACTATAAGAATACAACTAAGTTCAACAGAATCACACATTTCAATGAAATCAGAGCTTACGACATAAACTCATACAATCTCCATAAAGTTGCCTTATAGACTCATTAAAGTTAATTTGATATACAAAAATAATGTTTTATCACATAATTTAATACTATTGCACAGTAAATAACAATAACTAATTTCACTTCGTAAGAAAGCAACCACAATAACTAAAGATAAGAGTTTTTTAAGTTTTAATCAACCACAATAACTTAGATAAGCCAGTATTATATGAGAAAGCCTATGATACTAAGAGCAATGCGATGTGATGCGACTATGAAGATTTTATCAAAGTTTTATTACATAGTATGTTAAATTTAATCTAACAGCTTGTATGTTTATATTGTTCACTAGTTATGTCTTCAGTGCACTTAATGCAGAACTATGATACTGTCATAACATAAAACATTATACAAAACAATTTTTATCATTTCAGAAAGACCAAGACACTAATTGATACATTATATTCTGGTATGCCACCAACACCATGTTATAGAAGAACCATAACTCACCTGCTTTCTGTTCCAATCATATTGGCGAACACCGACCGCAGGAGCAAACTGTAGCAGCACACAACCTTCTTTAGATGTCTTGAATGACCCCGACTGCAAAAAAAGACAAAAAATGTTCCATAACTAAATAAACACTCCAATATTCACAATTCTACAAAACAAAGCAACTCCACAAACACTAAAAATTTTGTACTATTAGAACATAGAAAATCCAATGATAACTTACATCAATTAACATAAGGATTAAATTGATATGTATTGTTAGTATAAAAAAAATTGTATATGCATCCAATTATATCTTACTATTATACCACTTTATTAGAATAGCTCTTAAAATATATTCACAATTATTTGATGGTATATAAAAATTAATCTCTTGAACTATGGTTTTAATTTATATATATAAATTGTCATGTTGGAGTCAGAGTTTTTTTTACGCGATCAATCAATCATAACCATCAAATCATTGAAAATATTTGACCTTAACTACTTCTAAAGTTGCATATATAAGTGATAGTGATTTGTCGCCAACGTAAATACAACGAACAAAAATTAATCACTTAAACCATTAACATAATCAAACTAGCAAATAAAAAACAAACGAAGCATACTTCCATTAAAGTGAATTCCGGAGCTTTAGGAGACACCGTGAGAACGGCTTTCCCTTTGTAAACTGAGTGACCAACATAAACCCTTGGTGTCAATTCTCCAACTGAACACAAAAAAAAAATTATAAAAATAATATAGTTCAATCATCATACAACACCAATCTTTATGAATTTGTTAAATGACCCATCATTCCAAATTACTGATTGAAAAGCTACAAAACAAAAAGCTCTGATTTTTGAAGAGAAAATAAAAATTGGATTTTTCTCTTCAACAATAAAAATCAGGCTTAAATTGCGAGGAAGCAAATTGAAGATGAAAATGGAACAAAGAAGAAGAATTGAAGGGTGAGGAAAAAAGAAAAGGTACCTGAAGGAGGTTGAGGGCGTTGAGGTGGTGGAGGGAATGGTTTTGGTTGGAAGAGTTGTGGGTGGTGACATGTGACAGAGAATTGTGGAAGAGAGATGGAGAAGGTGGGACCCACATGCCTAAAAGGAATGGATTTAGTTGGAGTGGTGAAAGAGTGGTTTGAGACTGAGAATGGTTTTGTAGTAATGGCGTAGGACTGTGTCTGCAACATCTGCTTCCACTCTCTATCCTTCCTTTATTAGTGTTCAATTAATTTAATACCATCAAAATATATCAATTTGTTAATGTATAATAGAAGTCACCTTTAAAAATAGGAAAAACGAGTGTGTATTGCTTGTGTAAATTAATTTACGGTAATAGTGAACTATTGTTTGATTTCATTATTTCATTGAATAATTACAACCGCTATAATTAAAAAAATCACTGGATTTAAGATTTAAGATTGATTGTTGTAAAACTTTTTATATTGAATATATGGTCATTAAATCCTTAAAAATAAAATATTAACTATAAAAGTTTAAATTTGTCTTCTTTAATTTATTTATTACTATCAATTTATTTAGAGTATATAGATAGCTATCTTTTATTAAAATTTATATTATTTTTTTCTTATTAATGTTAATATTATCATTTTTTCTTTTTCAACATTTTCCTTTCACCTCATATTTGATCTCTTTTTCATCTTCATTTTTTTTCTTTTAAAACTATCTCTTTAATAAAAATAATAATACTTTCTCTAATAAAATTTTTTTAAAAATGTTTCAACCAAACTTAAGTCTAATCTACTCTAATTTGAGTCTTAACTCAAACAAATGACAAACTAGAGTGTCACATGAAATTCTAATGAATCAAAGGTGAAGAAATATTTGAATTAAGATGGACTTCATTTTTACACTACTTGATGACAATAATGATCTTGGTATCTAAACCAGAGCGGTAACAGTCAATAGATTATCATCTTGAACATGCGTTAGAAATCAAATGATGATTTGCAAATCAGATCATACAATTCACAACTCTAGCAAACGCATTTGAAAAACCTTTAAAAATATCCTATAAAGGGTGACCTAACACATGTTAAAGGTGCACATTATTCTAAGTTTCTAACCCTAAACCTCTCACTCTCAACACACAAATTTACTTGTTCGTCAAAGTGTATGCAAGTACACCACCTCCACCGAGGAGTGACTATCATCAAATGTCAACCTTTGCACTTCTACCACTCCTCCCAGAAGATCTTAGTCCAGTCTAAATCATTGGCACCATATTTGAGGAACGACTTCTACAATTTTACCACCATTATTTTCATAGATTTGACTCATGTCCCTCAAAAAGCTTGTCGATCAATGAATGGTGGCAAGTACGGTGGTCGAGCCGCAACCACCATTCCACGACTGAGCCACCACTTCCTTGTCATTGGTGGTTCCATTGGAGAACAACATGAAACTTCAAGACGTATTACTCCAACAATTCCCTCATTTCAATAATAACTAAGAAAATATTTAACTAATTTGTAACTTGATTATAATGGTTCAGAGGCAGTCTCAATTGATCAACAAACAAATCAACGCCTAGTCCACGTTGAGAACCACTGGAGAGAGACTCTGATAGTGGTGCCATCGAATGATGAAACAACATTTTCAATGCCCTAGGTGCTGAAAGATGGGACCCTTGGGATTAGCTCCAAAAAAACACACATCTAATAGTTCTGACGACTATCTTCTCAAAGCTGAAGGTCTTTAGGGAGATCAACACACAAGCCACATCATCACGATGGGAGGACAAAAACTCCCTTCCATCCAGTAGAAAGTACCAAAAGCACCAAAGAAACATCTCCCAACACCCTAGAGGTAATATAGGTGCTCCCTCTCTTCGTCTTTAGAGGTGTCTAACTTCGACGAAGAACTTCTTCGTCGAAATTCATTTACCAACAAGATTAATGACTACATTGTGCCAAAATCACTCTAGAAGCCTCCACCCATGGATTCATACACCGGTTCTAGAGATCCTAACGACCACATTGAAATCATATATAGTAGACCTACCTTATTTGAACTCGATGCAATATCTTCAATTGTTCACCTCAAGATGAGGCACCACACTTTAGATGCTGAGGTGACCATGGTGGAAGTTGACCTCGACACTTGCAGGACTTGTTTCATGGCATCTTTGAAGAATCACAAGTTAGAAACAAGATTGAAGCTAAATGACAAGGCTTAAAACTCAAAGAAATCAAAGGCAAAACCTCCTTTTAGTAGGGCGACTACTGTGATGCTTCCTACTTTTTATCATGTGCTTGATTGTATTTCTTCTGTTATTGTCAATGAAATGTCAAAACTTCTTTGTCATTGAAAAAGTTTAAATTTAAAAGAGGAAAATATTTTGAGTTAGAATTTTTCAAAAAAAAATTCAATTTTAAGAATTTTCTGAAACACAAACGTGATTTATCAATTTTTTGCAAAACACTAACATAGAGTGTTTTGAAAAACTCAAACTTTAAATGTTTAAGAATAAATTTGTATTTCCAAAAATTAAATTAACCTTTTCGTTTTTTTTTAAATTGAATGTTCTAGAAAACACTTGTTAAAGTTTGCTGGTCACATAATTTTTTTTTGTTTTTCTTAAAAAAAAGAAGTAAAATTGAGTAAAAAAATAGATAAATTGTGTAGTTTGATAAAAACGCGGGGTTGAGAGATAATTGTTTGAGGTATCGGGTAAATTTTTTGAAAAGCATAGATCGATCCTTGACCGACGTAGTGAGCCCAAAACGAAGTCATTATGGTGTCGTTTTTCTCCCTTCCCTGAGCAAACAGCATTAGTCAAAATATTAAGCTACGCAGCCTAACTAATCACCCTAATCTACAAAAGGCGCTCAAATCATTCTCTCTCTCTCTCTCTCTCTCTCTCTCTCTCTCGCCATGGCCATGGCTATGCAAAGTGGAATCGGGATCTCCAAGATCCTATTCATTGCCGGAGCTGGTACTCTCTATCTCTCTCTCACAATCGCATATCAGTTACGCCACGCTTTATCTGATTTCACTTCGTTCCTTTCAGGTTACACCGGCACCGTCCTCATCAAAAACGGCAAGTTATCCGATATAATCGGCGAACTCCAGGTATGCGCGCGTCCACTCCCTTCACTTTTTTCTTTATCAAATAATCCAATTCTCTCTTGTTTTTCGAATTCCACATGTCAAATTGTATGGTTGCGTTGTTTTTTTGTTAGTAGTTTATTAAGAAAGTTTGAATTATGGATTTTTTAGGTCGTTATTGGAATCTAGTAGATTATGTATAGACGAGTGATAATCTGTGTTGTGGGATATGGTGATGATTAGGGTTTCGGAAGACTCGTTTTTTAATTTTAATCTAATTGTTATTGGTAGTTGTGATCATAAACGTCTTTGGCTCCCATAAACTTGGAGTGATTAATATTATCTGAAATTATAGCTAAATAAATTGTTTTTGTGGTTTGGTAACTTCGTCTTTTCTAGACTCTTCCTAAATTAAGATATTCCTTTTTAGTTTCTACAATTGGTTATAGTTTTTTTATTAGTAAGAAATAAGAATCGAACTTGGTATCCCAGGGTTTACAATAGTGCACACTGATGGAAACCCAAAACACAATAATGAATAATATGAAATTAGTGTATTATTTACTAAAATAAAATGATTACAAGAGTTTCCCCCTATAATCCCCATAGCAAAGCTCCTTCAGAGAATGAATACCCTCTGCCCAGTATAATCTGTAAAACAAAATACTCAATATATGATTTCCTCCACATGACACTTCCTCTATATATATTACCTTTTTCCACGTGTATATTCTCTCCCTCTATAACTGAATTCCCTATCATTAAGGCTCACATCACTAACTAATTCATTCTCTTCCACATGGCCCCATTTCCTTCTAGAATATGCCTAGTGTCCTATCAATGCCATCCTCTTATAACAACATTGTCCTCAAGGTTGGAAGTGGTTGCTAATACCCTTCTTGCCGTTAGGAGATCCTTCCATTCGCTTGGGACACAAATAGAAATCAGGTTGCTCATGGCATTAAAGCTGGACAGCAACTGCACCCAAATCTTTCCTCTATCATATACAAATTTTAGAAAACCGATGATTGTGGGAGAATTCCTTGAGCAGAGTCCATAAGCATTGAATTTCCCAGGGTCCCATAGTGTTACCAAAGCTGATGAGTACAATAACATCATGTTCACATTGAGTAAATCAAACAACTCCTCCAAATAACAAGCATTGAAACTCCACGCAAACATCAAGCATGCTATTGGAAATTTGTCCTCCTGGATGAGATGAGGAAACAGTCCTTCCACATATAACACTGGTATGCCAAACACTTTCCCTGGAAGGTAATGGTGGGTCTGGAAGACTATGTCTGGAACAAAACCAAACTTGCACTTCAGCAGACAAAGAAAGCATACTTGAAGTTTATTTTCATGAAATGCTGCATTGGCACCACTGTAGCTTGTGTATCCCCCAGGATCGCAGTGTTGGAGGCATAACGACTGAAATACAGCATAACATACTAACCCAGCAAGTGCAGTATTCATGATTTGGATGTAGGAGCCCAATTTGAAATGTTTGGTAATGACATTCATCACCACATTGTTATGATTTGAATCTTGCCTGTTATCAATCCTTACATGTAGCGATCTCATTGTAGAGATTTGTCTCAATATATCAATAAGGCGTCCAACCTTGTTAATTGTCCCTTTTGCCCTTAATTCCTCTTGAAATTTACCAACAGTAGAAATGAATTTCATCTCATCGCAAGTGTGCTGGTTGTTGTCATCTCTGGTTGTAGACGACCCGCCACCCATGACCCAGTGTCTGACAATGTTCGTTGTGAAATCGCCGATGCCATTTGGCTGGAGATTGAGGACTTTGAAGACCCGATTCCCATCACTTTGATATCTTCCTCCCTTGTTCTTGCCTCTTCTGTCTTTTTCATGACCACCGTGAACAAGCCGGTGTCCGACGATGCCGATGGTGGTGTATCAGCGGTGGGCACCAAGGCTAGTTCCATGGTTGGTTCAAAAACTATCGCGGTTTGACCGGTGTCAGGCGGTTCCAGCTCAATGAGGGCCGTAGCATGTGCGCCAGAGTTCGGCGGTGGTGGTGTGATTGTTATTGAACGACACATTACTTTGCTCCGTTGTAATCTCTCTTCCTCCTTCAATAACTTTGACTCACCTGTAGTTTGCTCCCATGGTGATTTCTTCAACGACAACCCAATGGTTGTCCTTCGTGACTTTCGAATGTTCGCCGCTCGCTGATCAGCGCCCGACTTCTCCAGTGGAGGTAGTGGGTCGACAAGCGCTACCTGTTTCTTCCCTCTTTTCTCCAATAACTGTTCAACAGAATCCATGGACGATTCCACCTCTATTTTCTCCACATTCTTAACCTGCATCTTCTCCATCTCTGAGTCCTGACAGACTTCTATTTCCACCTCGTGAGTCTGATGCCTACCCTTATTTGCTCCTCTTCTTCTGCAGCTTCAATCATCTCCCACAGATCTTGGATGGATTTCGCAATAAAGCCCATTTCAAAATCCTTCCATGTTGCATTCTGATTGGCTTGCTTCCAAGAAGACCACCATACAAATGCTCCACCTCTCAAAGCAAAAGCAGCCACCCATCCCACTTTCATTCCTTCACTGAGCCAATTCTTGGCTTGGAAATACCTATCCAACTGGATCAACCACCAGCAGGCTTCTCCTGTTCCGTCAAAAACTGGAATCAGCCTCTCTGGCATCGCTGGCTCACCCTCGACAGATCCGGCTGGTCGGACCATTGATGGAAACCCAAAACACAATAATATGAAATTAGTGTATTATTTACTAAAATAAAATGATTACAAGAGTTTCCCCCTATAATCCCCAGAGCAAAGCTCCTTAAGAGGATGAATACCCTCTGCCCAGTATAATCTGTAAAACAAAATACTCAATATATGATTTCCTCCACATGACACTACCTCTATATATATCACCTTTTTCCACGTGTATATTCTCTCCCTCTCTAACTGAATTCCATATCATTAAGGCTCACATCACTAACTAATTCATTCTCTCCCACATGGCCCCACTTCCTTCTAGAATATGCCTAGTGTCCTACCACACACCAACCACTTGCGCCAGACTCTGGTCAACTGGTTGTATTTTGAGAGACTGGATTGTTGCATTGCTTTAGTCTTTTGGCCTTAGGATTTGTTTCTGTACTAATGGTGTTATATTTTTGGTCATAGTTGCTGGTGAAGGGATTGGAAAAGTCTGGGGATCAGGCTGATGGTGAAGGTGAATATGCTGATGCCATTGCTGATCAGGTAACAAACTGGGTTGAGTATGACTCAATATCTTTTGTTTCCAAAAACACTTGAAAGATGCTTTGAAACTCACAAAACTATTGTTTAACTTTGTCTCAGGTGCGCCGTTTGGCTAATGAAATTAGGCAGATAGCGTCAAACAGGCCAATAACCGTACTGAATGGGGGCTCAGGACAAAGTAGTATGTTTAATTTTGCCATCTAATGTGGCTGTTGCTTTAAGATGATATGTTTCTCCACACATTTATTTTGTGTTTTATTTTTTCCGCAGGTAATTTATCATCTCTTGTGGTTCCAGCAGCTGCTGTGGGTGCTGTGGGTTATGGCTACATGTGGTGGAAGGTATGAACTTGCTGTTTTCTTTTTATAGTTTCATTAGTTTGTGGTTGACAGTTAATTTCTCTTTTACCAGTATTTGTTGTTTCATAAAGGGTGGTAAACTGCTATTCACTTATTTGATTACCCTGAGTTCTTATGAATGATTTTATCCATTTGATATTTGTGAAATAATTGTTATTCATGATACTGATTTCTGTGTTCTCCTTCTCAATATCAGGGCATTTCATTCTCAGATCTTATGTACGTGACTAAACGTAATATGGAAAATGCTGTTGCAGATTTGACAAAAAAGCTGAATCATGCCTCTGATGTACTTGCTGTAAGTGTCCATATACTGCATTGGATATTCTTTTCATATCATTAGGTTTGTAGTTAGGCATAAACATACATACGTGCAACAGTGTTTTGAACACGATTGCACCATCAATCCTTGCATTTGAAGGGTATGAGGCCCCTTGGCATAATGTTTGATATTCCTTCAACTGAGTAGTTGAAATATAATGTATCACTTATTCATTTTTTTCAAAACTGACTTATTTGAGTTTTCTATTAATAAAGCTGCTAATGTAGTTTGTATCATAGGAAGACTTGTGTAGGGTTGGAGCATAATATACTTCTTAAGAATCAAATATAATGCTTCTAAACTCGTCCAATTCCATTTAAACCAGCTGTCAGAGTGTAGTGCGTTAAAAAAAATCTGTTCACAAGTATATAGGATTGACAACTGCATGGAAAACTTTTAATCTGCTGTGCCCAGATTTTCTCAGGTAATCAATGACAATGCTTGTGCAATCAATGATTAGTAGGAACATTGGTGAAGCCAGAAATTAATATTCAAAGGGACCATGACCAAACTCCAATTCATTTGGTTTCCTAAATGTCTGAGGTGTTGTAACTATAGTTTTTGAATGTATCGAAATTAAACACATTATCAGACCCCCTCTTTTGTTAGTAGTTTTTTGGACCAAATTGACTAATAGAAGACACGTTTGATATCTAAACTAACTAATGGAAGACACATTTGAAGATAAAACTGACTAACAAAATACTCATTTAAGTACATTTTTATGTAAAAACTGCTTAGTAATTGACTAATTATAGAGCCAATTAATAATTGACTATATATAACTCAAATGTCTGGAAAATATTGTGACAGAACTGACCATTTCTGAAAAAAAAGACACGTGAGGAGATTTAACTTCCCCCAATCCTCTACCCCTAGAGTTAGGTAAACCCCACATTAGAAGAGACTACAAGTCATTGTTGTTCTTAAAAATGGGGATGTAGCAGTTTTACTCAAATTTGCTAAAATGACCCACAGTTTGTCTGGATATATTTTTCCGACCATCATTATGCACTCAATCCAAAGATTTAGAATGATTACGTGGAAATTGGTGCTTAAATGTCATAATACTCGCAATTGATGCCTCTTTTAATTTTAATTGTTTCTCAATTCTTTTGATGACAGGATGCCAAGAAGCACTTGACCCAGAGAATTCAAAAGTTGGATGACAAAATGGCCAAACAAACTGAGATGTCACGGTCTATTCAGAATGGAGTATGTCTTTTGATGCATTCTGATTTGATTCTTTCACTTGTACCTATATAAAGATACACACGTGACAGAAATGCACTTACATACATGCATTTTTTGTTAACTACGTAGACTTGTGCATATGAACCTGCACTTACTATTTCTTTGCAGACAACTGGATCAGGGTTCCTTTAGAAGTTATTGATTTTAAAATTTCTAGTCTTGATGGATATCTATATTAGTGAATATTGTGTACAGTAACGAAGATAAACTCGCATTGAACTGTAGCTATTTCACCTCAATCGGTTACAGAGTGCCTTAATAGCCTATAGCATTGCAAATTGTAGCATATAACTACTTAGTAAACACTTGAGGGTTGTTGCATCTTGATTAGTAAGGGAATATTGGGTTCTCTAATTGTAGACATGTTCCATCCTGCTCTCCCATCTTTCCCTCTGTGTTTGCTTTATGTTTTGGTTTCAGCTACATTCTCTATCTATACAATTCCTCACCATTTTTACCCTTTTTACCATATAACTTATGTCCCAATTTTTTGTAACTCAGAAGGCTTTGACGTAGTTACTTTAATCAAATTGCTGAAAATTTTATTGCATTTAGTTATTGAGGATAACACATTAGAAATATCAAAGTTCATACTTTTTTTATCGATGCCTATAATTTTACAAGTTAGTTAGGCTATTGAGCTCTTTCAAATGAGCCGTGTTCCAGTCCAGGATAATAGAATTGAAATTGTAACTTTGTTATGTCACATTACAATTTATAAACATGATGTGAAAGAAGGAAATCTGTGGCTAAGATTCTAATACTCTTGTACACAGGTTACTGATGTTCGAAAGGATATTACTAATATACGTAATACTATGGGCATCATTCATGAAGATATCGAAACGGTGGTATGTTTGAATTCATGCTTTGGCTTATTAGTCGTTAGTGTGCATATCTTCTAGTTTAAAGCTATGAAGGATATTTTGGACTTTAACATGATTTTTAACTATCATTTGAATTAAACAGCAAAAAGGTTTTAAGTTTTATAGAATGTAAACAGCAAAAAGAGACCGAGATAAAGAAAAACTGAGAGAAAACAAAGGTTTTCTGTAAATCTGAATTATGATCTCTAGTTAACAACAGTGGTATAGATACATTTATTTATAGAGTAAATGGAAACTTCTAGATGCAATAACTGTCTGTGATCAGACACTTCTTAGAGCATATGTATGTATACTCCTTACAAGTAGGTTACATTGTAAATATGAATATATATAATATGCTACTTTTTCATTTGAATCATTTTTATTCTCATGTGGTATAAATTATACCTCTCAGGATGGAAGGTTGGCAAGATTGACTCAGAATCAGGTAAATTTTTTCATGTTCCCTTTAAATTTGGAAAGTAATTTGTAATTAATGAACTTTATCGTTTTCCCTCATTTGTAAGATCTCTACATGATTTATTTTTTGAGCTTGGTTAGGAAATGATTAATTCTGTTATGCCTTAGGATAATACTGATTTAATAGTGTGGTTGGTTGCAGGAAGCTACAAATAAAGGATTGGACTATATTATTAACTTTATAGATGGAAATGTTCAGATTATGCCTGGCTCTAAATGGGTGGGTATTTGCCTTTTTGAATTCATTAGTGGTTATTATGTTTGCTTTTGTTGCATGTCGTCCTATAATCATGGTAGTCAAAATCCATATCCTATCAAATTTAGTAAAAAGAACTTCCAATCACACCCATAATACTTAAAGAAACCCAGATTTGGGCTCGTTAGATTCATATATTTTTTTTGATAGATAGAAACAGAGAATGTGAGGGAATGGTTTTGAGTGTGTGAGGGAATTCTGAATCATATAAAGTTTATAGAGAAGGGGGAAGAATTTACTGAAGTTGAACGTGTGTATGTGAGAGAAGGAGTGCAATGAGTATTGGAAAGGAAAGTGCAACTAATTAGGAATTACTGGGAGAAACTAAAAGGAAAGTGCAACTAATTAGGAATTAGTGGGAGAAACTAAAAGGAAAGTGCAATTAATTAGGAATTAGTGGGAGAAACTAACCGTTCCAGTGATTGTGCCCCCTAAAATCGTGGTTTGATTAGGGTTTAAAAAACGGCAGTTACGTTTTTTAGAAACTGGGTCGTCGACCCGACTTGCGAACCCTACACTGCTAAAACACGTGGAAGGGCAGCGAGATTTTGTCTTCTCCGGTCAATTTGCGTTTCTGTTCGTCAATGAGCACGGGGAAGGGCAGCGAGATCGGAAAATCGTGGCATTTTGCGTGCTGACTCCTGATTTTGACTACCATGCCTATAATAACCTGTTATTGCTGAGTATGCCAATTATGTATGCTTTGGATTGGACTAGCATTTGTTATCTTTTGTATGTGTTGATGACAGAGAGAAACCTAGATAAGCTTAAAGTGCCTGTTCTTGTGTGATTTTAGAAGACATTCTCTTATATATCAGTTTTAATTACAAAAATACCATTTTGTTTTTACTTTGTACTCTGTCTTGAAGTTTTTGTTTAGCAAACGTGAAAACTTTAAAACAACACCATTACAGGAAACATAGTGAAATTAAGATTACATTTTTGTTATTAAAACTAAACAAGAAATGGAAACATAAAAGTGGAAACCAAACAGGCTCTGATAGTTAAAACTGGTATTTTAAATACAATGTCCAACACCTTTCCCCATTCATCTGGTGGCATAATTATTAATCTTGTCTACTTTTCTCTTGTATTTTCAGAGAACCACTCAGCAGGAGCTACCAAGACTTCCAGGGAGGTCTCCTGGTTTGCTCCCATATTCAGGACCTCCAAATCTAATGGTGTTCTTCTACTTTTTATTTTGTTCTCTATTTTGATTTTCCTAGTGTGTAAGAAGTTTGGCTGTCATCTGATAATATGGGGTTTAAGATGCTATTTACCTCAATATGCTTTAATATCCTGCTTTCAAACTAGGAGTTTACTTCTTGTAGTATGCTTAATGATCCTGTTTTCACTTTCAGGGTCTTAAAGACATTGCAGAATCATTGTCTAGTTTAGACAGGTCAGCTTCAGATATTGTTATGCCGGATGGTATGGATAAGCTAGAGCAGCACCGAAGGCCGTTGTTGAGGTTTGAATTAGCTCAATTTTGGTTTTTTCAATTTTTTCCCTCATGTGGAAGGATGCATAGCATGCTAGCATTCTAACCATCATCTGTATAAATTCCAGGGTTCCTTATTTTCTATATCTTAGGGAGGTTGAAGAGTGGTTATCGTACTAATCTGTCTCTAACATGTTAAGAATATGTACTTTTTATCCACTCTTAAAAGTTGCTTGGTTAAGGCAACGTTTGCATGTGAAAAATATAATGTAGGTTAAGGATAAAAGCTCTTATTTGTGTGAGAAGGGCATTGTTGATTTCATCAGGTAATAGGTAGTTTTAGAATACACATAGGTGCAACACAAACCTGGTTGCGAACAATTAGGGTTTATTTGGTAGTAAGGATAAGACAGGTAGAATAAGATAAATCATCATTTTCTGTTTTAATTCATTACTTGGTGAGCCAATAGGACAAGATAAGACAACCCTATAATTTTATCCTATCATGTCATCCTTGTACAAATTAATATCTCACATGGTAAGGGCCGAGTAAGAATCTCCCTTATCACTTATCATCTATCTTACTTTATAAATTAATAAAATTATAAAAATAATATAAAATTCAATGAAGTATAAAAATATTTAAAATAAAAAACTACAAACTTAAAAGTAATATTAAAAATCTTAAAAAGTATTTAAAATCAACTTTTAAAAAATCTTACTTTTCACCAGGGGAGTTTTGTCATTCTATATTATGAGTTATATCTTATCAGACTTGTATTTGATCAGTCTCAAACATAATAATGATAAGATAATAAAATATTATGTGGTTTGCAGGGCTACTTCGACAAAGTGTTGATGGCTCGCTCTTATACGATGACTATATCTAGGTTTTAAGCTTTTGTTTTTAATTTGTACTTATTCAGCAGTAACCTTTCTGCTGTATGAATCATAATATACCTGTTAATGGCTGTGTTATAGCTGTTGTGATTTTTTGTATCATTCTAATCTCTACTTGCTATCAATTGAACAAACAGCTTTTTATTATCCAAGCTAGTGAATTGGATTATAAGTTGTAAATATAATTGAGGAGTTTTAGTTTGGTTCTACCGGTATATGCGAGTTGCTTTTGAATGGGGTATATGATTCGTGACTTATTATATTTTTGCTTTTTCAAATCCTTACCACTTTCTACCATCAATATATGATTTATTAATTAACACAAGATATCTGATATCCGAAAGTGTTTTAAGAAAAAGATCCGAGTTTAAGTATGAGAAACTACATAACCACAATCTTACTAAACATTTACCGGTTACAACTTTTGTAAAGTTTAGTGAGGTTCAACAAGTCATTGTTGTTAGATCAATATGATGTATTTAAAATTTTAAGTGTCTGGAAACAAATTCATGATTTAGGTGGAATAAACTATATGTAAATAAAATGTTTAACAAATTTTATTTGAGTGCAAATTTTTTAAATATAAATTTTTGAGATTAATCAACCAGAAATACAATAAAATATTGTTACAGAAGGAATATTTGAACTACATAAGTAGAAAATAATAATCACGATTAAAAAAAAAAGAAAATTCATAGTTTTATTTTCAAAATAGCTAATTTTTAATTTTACTTTCGAATACCACACTCTTCAAAATTTTGCATATAATACTTCACTAATCTTATTTCTAACTTGCGACATTCCATCAAATAAATATTGTATTTATACGTAGTTTTGATTTTTTTTATTATCTTAGTTACAAAGTTTAGTTATTTTATTTTTGAATTTATGATTTTATTTCTTAATTTTTATTTATATATTGAGGTTTAATTTTGATGATGTGACAAATGAAATATTTACGTGATATCTCGGTCTACGATATGACACTGTTTAGATAAAATCTCACTTAATAATTAAATTACATTTAATTAATTTTTTTTTTTATTAATCTACTTCAAAAATAAAATGATTTATGTGATAGTAGAGCTCATATGAGCTAAAAGAGATTTTATTAATTGCGACAATGCCGAATCTCCCAATATTAATAATAAGTATTATTAATTGAGGCAAGAATTGCACTGATATTTTTTTTCTTCACAAACGAGCAGCTAAAGAATATGTGAGAGGATAATTCTTCTGCGAGGATTATACTATACACCCCCACACCTATATTTGCCACCTCTTCAAGACACGTGAAAATACAATTTTATCCTTTTAACAATTTATAATAAGTTTCAAAATTGATAGTTTTGGAAGTTTCAAATTTTTGAAACTTTCGAAAGTTTCAAATTTTCGAAATAGATTATATTTCGAAAGTTTCCAAATCTGGAAAGTTTCGAAAATTTTCAAATCTAGAAAATTTCGAAAGTTTCCAAATCTGGAAATTTTTGAAATAAGGATTACATTTCGAAAATTTAGAAAGTTTCAAAATTTTCTTATTTCGAAAGTTTTGAATTATTTGAAAGTTTCGAAAATTTTAAAACTTTCTATTTCGAAAGTTTCGAAAATTCTGGAAATTGTCATTTCGAAACTTTCGAATATTTTGGAAAGAAGGGTGAAAAAAATGAAAAGTTAAAAAAGTTGAAGATTTTATTAAGGGCAAAATTGTATTTTCACGTTGATTGAGGGGGTGGCAGGTTTAGATGTGGGGGTGCATGGTATAATCATCTTCTTTTGCGGCGTTAAATAAGCTACAAACTGAAACAACAATGCAGCCCAAGCTTCAAGAAAAGGAATCTCCTCCAACTTTAAAAGTCTATTACTTTATTCATCTCAAAATAATCGGTCATTTAATTATTTCACACATATTAAAATATATATATATATATATATATATATATATATATATATATATATATATATATATATATATATATATATATATATGAAAGAATAGTATTTTTAGAAATGGGTGCATTGTCAATGTCATAAATACATAGTACAAGATATTACATTAAAAATTATAAAAGTAGTATTAATTAAACGGTACAATTGAAAAAAAATGTTTGGAAATTGAAAAGGTCGTTGAGACAAAATCTCTTAATAATGTTTTAAAGATAACAAACTTTTCTGATTAATGATAAAAAGATTTTGATTTATATTATTATTATCTAATTTGTGTTTTTGAGTGATTCATAAGCTAGATTATAATAAGTAAAATCAGTGTTAATCAATAAGTAAAATCATTATATCTCTCTCTCTCTCTCTCTCTCTCTCTCTCTCTCTCTCTGAGATCATAGTCATCATCAATACATTTACAACAAAGCATGTCTTGCATTTAAAGTATCAACAAACATTTTCTCGATAAATGATCAAGAAAAATAGTACAAATGCAAAAGGAATAAAGTTCCATGAAATGATAAGTCTAAGTTATCAAGAAAAATGTCTCAATAATTTCTTACTTTTTAAGAATTGAAAGTCAACCTTAAAAATCAAACAATCATATTCATGTAGGTAAGAAGGATCTAAGAAAATCAAAATGTCCACACTAAAAAACAAATCTGACAAACACATTTACAAAGTATCAAGAGAAGTGATTGCTACAACAAAAAAATAATTCCAATTGCCAAATCAATCTAAAAAAATGTGCACAACATTTTTACCTTTTCCTCAACTGTTACATACTATGAGCTGTCAAATCAGAACGTTTTGATGTCATGAGTTTTAACTAAAGCTCATTGTTAAGGAAGAAACAACAAATGTCTTACACGGAATAACATGTACAACGAACATATTGTCTCTAATATCAACAACTTTGAAAGCATTCTTGCTCTTATATATAGGGGATGCATCATAACCTAAAAGACCAAGAGTTTTACATTGAAACATATTCCTGATGAAGCTAAAATCACTAGAAGGGGGGTTGAATAGGGATTTTGACGTTTAAAAATTATTTTCAAAGTGTATGAGTTTCTGTCCTCTTAGTGAGGATGCGAACTAAAAATTGATTTTTAAACTTTTCAAGAAAACTCAGAATAAGTGCAAGGAAATGTAAAGGGATAGACACACAAATTTTATCCTGGTTCACCCAATGATGGCTACGTCCAGTCCTCACAACCTTGTGAGATTTTCACTAAAGATCAACAGATCAACCTCTTGCCGAGGATGATTACACCTTGTGTATTCTCAAGCTTCACCAAGCTTACAATCAACTTTCAAATGTTTTCAAGTTCAACTAACTTGAAAATTTACAGAGTAATATGAGTATGATTTGATTTCTCTCAACTAAAACACTTTCTAAAAGATTTTTCAAAAGATCTAATGTATGAATAGAGAAAGTGTGAGGAGAGGATGAATATTGCTTAAGATGAATGATATGATTCTTGATCTTTTTTCTGCAATATTGGTGTGTGTTGTAATGAAGAGCTTCCTGCCCTTTTTATAGAGTTCTTGATAGCTCTTTCATGAGTTAAAAACATCATGACCGTTGAGGAGGATGCAGAATTTTGTCCAATGGTCTTTGTGCTGAAATTACAACATTGCCATCCAGCCATCCTTGGACCTATGCAGTCCATCCTCTGCGTAGCCTTTACTCTTGGTCTTGTGTAGCCTTTTGATTTTTTCATTCTTCAAGACTTGTGACTTCTATTTGGAGCTTGTTTGCAGTTGCCTTTCAATATCTTGACTTTGCTTTATTTTTCCAATCACTCAAGAGTGAAATATAGGGCTGCCCTTAGCCTTTTCACATGGCATGGAGACTTGCAAACATGTCACTTCTTGAATCCCAAAGCTACAAGCTATCCTTGGACCTTGTATAGCTAGCCTTGTGATTTCTTTTGATCAAATGCTTCATATTATTGCTTATTCATGCTGATTTGATCTCTGTTGATGGATTAAAAACGTTATTCTCGCGAGGATGGAAAAACTCAACTTGAAGACCCATCCTCTGGCCATCCTCCAGCTCGAAACCTTAATGAATTAATCCAGATTTTTCTTCCTTTTGTTCTAAATGATGATTAACCTGTTTTCTTATAATAATTCACTCAAAAGCACAGATTAGTATTAACCACAATCATAATCTCTTAAGTAATTTTGTTATCATTAAAATCAAATGAGAGATTTTGTCTCAACAATCTCCCCCTTTTTGATGATGACAAAATTCTTTAGATTATGATTTTTAAATATGATGATGTTAAATGTTTATGCTCCCCCTGAATCAAGTGAGTAATTTATTTTTAAAATTTTTAAGTGCTAAAAGTGTTACTCCCCCTGAATGTATGCTAGGGATATGAATGAAGGACTAAAATTTGTAAGAAATTAAAATTGCATAAGCATAGTCCAGCAAAACATTACATCAGCTTAATCAAAACAGCAAATCAATTCTAAATATCAACTTAATCAAAATATGACAGCTATAGCATCAAATCATCAGAACATCATAATATCAAAACATAAATTTAAAACATCCTAATTTCAAAACATCATAATCATGACCATTCTCCCCCTGAATTTTAGGCAGCAGCAAAAAATGGGAGTGAAAATGCTACTCGGAGGAGGATAACTCTTCAGATGAGGACGAAGGAGAGGACACGGGTACTGCAAAGGAAGGCATAGCGGGAAGCTCAGGAAGAGGAACGTCAGGAGCAGCTGTATTCACCATGTGTTTGGTAACCCATTCTAGAATAAGACCAAACTGAGCAAACGAATTCTGGATGAGATCAAAGCGCCGAATTAGTCTTTGTTGATCTTTCCTAATGGTCTTGAGGAGCTTCATATGTTTGGAGTGTTTTCGTTCCTTAGGGGGTTGATCCTTAGGCTGATTGTTTACACTTGAGCTCTTATTTTGTGAGCTTCCAACATTGTCCTTAGAAGGTTGATCTTTTGTTGGAGCTAAAAATGAGTCAATAGAGCAAAATCCAACAGGAACCTCAGGTAGAGGTTGGGTTTCGTCAGGGACAATGGCATCAACGTGAGTTGTAGGAGGAACAGAATCGGGAGGTATCAGGATATCTTCTTGTAGAACAGGAGGAAACTCCTCGGCCTGATTCTCAGTAGGGCTCAAGGGAAAAAATTGATGATAAGTTAGATTTAAATCAAAATATAGCTCTTCTCCATCCTCCATGAGTTGAAGGGGAGCTTCTGGAGCCGTATCCTCAGGAGGAGGTGCCTGGTTGAGTGGTATAGAAAGATCTGGCAACAGGGGAGACTGAGGAGGTGAAGGATTAACAGAATCATTTGGTGGAGATGGAGGAGGATCAATCGTCATGACTGGTTCAGGAGTGGTGTTGGATGGAGTATCCTCTGACAGAGGTTGAGCAGTGATGGATTCGTGTGGTGGAGTGATAGAGGATGAGCTGCGAGTTCTTTTTCTTTTTGGGGAAGGAGGAGTGATGGAGGCAGATGTAGTGAGCTTCATTTGTTTTACATTTTTCATGGAGATGGTATTGGAAAAATGAAGTGAAGGTTCATCATCTAATGGAAGATTGAAAAATTTGAAGATCTTGGTTAATACCATGCCATAGGGTGCTGACCTTCCGAGGATTGAGGCATTTAACATGAAGCTAAAAATAATGTAACCTAAGTGCAGTGGGGTTCCAGACATGATGTGGTGTATGAGAAGAAGATCAAGTTCAGTTACCTTCTCAAAGCTACCTGCTCTAGGGACAATGCAATGAACGCATATGTTATGGAGGATACGACAAATGGGAAGCAGATTCGAAGCTACATGAGATTTGGTTGGAGATATCAGAGTGTTGT
>JBBPBP010009778.1:8688999-8714691 GCA_037974735.1 Cicer chorassanicum | reverse complement strand
CACCCTTAAGAATGAGGCTGAAGCTGGTAAGCCCTCGTGATCCATTTACTGCAGCATAAAAGGCCCTAACTAGGCGTGGATATTGTGGTTCGTTGATGCGGAGGAAGGAAGTCCATCCTAATTGATCAAACATTTCTTCAATATTAAATCCACCTTCTTTCAAATCATCAAGACAAATAATCTTCCCATTAACCACGGACTTATTTTGCCACTTGGAAATGTAATTTGTTTCCAATTCAGGTGAGCTAAACAAATTGATAGAGATTTTGGAAGAGGAGGATCGAGATTTTTTGACAAGAGGTTTCTTGGGCTTTTTGGGAGTGGAACCAGTAACCTCCTTGTTAACAGTTTTAACAGATGGTGGTGGTTGAATTTGTTCAGCAGATACAGTTTGCTCAGAATCATCCGAGTTAATCAAATGAACAGTATTGTCTTGAGTTGCTGACCTCTTGGATGAAACAGCCCCAGACATGATCTTGGAGGATCGTCTTTTGGGCGTGGAGGATGTAGTAGAGGATGAAGCTTTAGTGGTGCGTTTTTTAGATTTATTGGAGGGAGAGGGAATATTTGAACATGGTTCAGGAGGAGGAGACTTGGTTGAGGGTGGTTGAGTTGTAGTTGCCTCAGAATTCCCTTCATCATGGTGACCGGACTCCGTACTTGAGTAGTAATCCTGAATGGATTCATCTTCGTGAGATGAAGCTTTGCGTCTGGCAATAATTTTGGTACGAGCCATTGAGTTTGGGTTTAGGAAAGGAAGGAAAAAGTGTGCTGAATGTTTGAATGAGGTTTGAAGGATGCAGAGGAAGGATGTTTAGCGCATTAAGTAGAGGAGGATGGGAGATGAAGTGACTAATTAAGAGAGGAGGCGTGTGAAGGTTCCCTAGGTAGTCATTATGATGAAGGCGCTGGGCTTTAGGCGCGTGGAAGATTGGACAGGCACAACCGTCTGCGCATTTAATGCAGCGGCCAAAGGGAACACGCCACGCAACCGGCCAATGGGGAGAGAGGCGCGTGCTTGCGTGTTTCAAGGAGAATTCCAAAAGAGGAAACTGTATCCTCTGAGTCTATTTCTCGTCCTCTCACTTTTCTAACTTAGAAAAAAAACTACTTATGCAGCCAGTTTTGATAAATCATTTCAAAGATTAATTATAAAAATTAAACAATTAAAAATAAGAGAAGCATAGACATAATACAATGGATAAAACACTAAATCAATTAATTTCAGAAAAATTAATGATAGAAAGTTTTTTCAAAATGTTTTTGAAGCGATCCTCCTGAAGAGGTTTCGTAAAAATGTCTGCCAATTGATTTTCAGTGTCAATGAAAATTAATTCAATGTCACCTTTTTGCACATGATCTCTTATGAAATGATGTTTAATTTCTATATGCTTAGATCTAGAATGCTGTATGGGATTTTTTGAAAGATTAATTGCACTAGTGTTATCACAGAGGATAGGAATTTTAGTGTACCTTAGTGAATAATCTTCAAGTTGATTTCTTACCCAGAGGATTTGAGAGCAGCATTGAGCAGCTGACACATATTCAGCCTCCGTGGTTGAAAGGGCAATTGTGCTTTGCTTCTTGCATGACCAACTGATTAGGGATTTACCAAGAATTTGGCAGCCTCCGCTTGTGCTCTTCCTTTCGATTTTATCTCCCGCATAGTCAGCATCACAGTAGGCTATGAGATCAAGATCTGAGCTTTTCTCATACCAGATTCCAAAATTTATTGTGCCAACAAGGTATCTCAGAATCCTCTTAACTGCTATAAGGTGAGATTCTTTTGGAGAGGATTGAAATCTTGCACAAAGACCAACAGCAAATACTATGTCTGGTCTACTTGCTGTTAAGTATAATAAGGATCCAATCATCCCTCTATACTCTTTCTCAGAAATTGGAGTTCCTTCATCATCTTTGTGAAGCGTGGAGGATGGGTGCATAGGAGTTCCCATACTCTTGGCTGAACTCATGTTGTAATTTTTGAGAAGATCTTTAGTGTATTTTTCTTGTGAGATGAAAATACCATTTTTGAGTTGTTTGATTTGCAAACCAAGAAAAAATTTCAACTCACCCATCATACTCATCTCAAACTCACTTTGCATAAGTTTTGAAAATTCTTCACACATCTCTTCATTAGTGGATCCAAAAATTATGTCATCCACATAAATTTGGACAATTAATAAATCTTCTTTAGATGTTTTCTTGAAGAGAGTAGTATCAATCTGTCCTCTAATGAATCCATTTTCCTTAAGAAAAGAGCTTAACCTCTCATACCAAGCTCGAGGAGCTTGTTTCAATCCGTAAAGAGCTTTTGAGAGTTTGAATACGTGGTTGGGCTTCTTTTCATCAATAAATCCAGGAGGTTGTTTGACATAAACCTCCTCATTTAAGAATCCATTCAAGAAAACACTTTTGACATCCATTTGGTATAGTTTTATACCTTTATGGGTGGCATATGCTAGGAGGATGCGTATGGCTTCTAGTCTTGCAACCGGTGCAAATGTTTCATTGTAGTCAATTCCCTCTTGTTGATTGTATCCTTGAGCAACAAGCCTTGCTTTGTTTCTTACTACCTCTCCATCCTCATTCAGTTTGTTTCTAAAAATCCATTTTGTTCCAATGATGGATTTTTCAAGTGGAGGAGGTACAAGGTTCCATACCTTGTTTCTTTCAAATTGTGAGAGTTCTTCCATCATGGCTTCAACCCATGATTTGTCACAAATAGCTTGATCAATATTTTTTGGTTCAATTTGTGAAATCATAGCCATGGTTGCTGTATTTCCTCGTAGGGACTGCCTTGTTCTTACTCCATCAGCTGTGTCTCCAATAATCAGATCTGGAGGATGGTAAGTGACTGTTTTCCATCCTCGTGGAGGTTGCTGAGAGGATGGAGCAAATTCGTCCTCTTCATTTGGACTGGGTGCGTTGGAGGATGAAGGTTCATCTTCCTCAGATTTATCAATTTTTTCTAAGCACAAGTCATCAAACTCATCAAAAATAACATGCATGGATTCCTCCACAATTTGAGTTCTAAGATTATAAACTCTATAACCTTTAGATGAAGTGGAGTATCCTAAAAACAAACCTTTGTCCGATTTTGAATCAAACTTTCCCAAATTTTCTTTATTGTTTAAAATGTAACAATAACACCCAAATATATGAAAATATGAGATGTTTGGTTTTCTTCCTTTCCATAGTTCATATGGAGTTTTGTTTAGAATCTTTCTAATGGATACGCGGTTTAAAACATAGCATGCCGTATTTATAGCTTCGGCCCAAAAATATTTTTCAATATTAGCTTCATTTAAAATGGTTCTAGCCATTTCTTGCAATGTTCTATTTTTCCTCTCAACAACTCCATTTTATTGAGGGGTTCTTGGGCAAGAAAAATTGTGAGAAATACCATTTTCATCAAAAAGATTTTTGAAAGACTCATTTTCAAATTCACCTCCATGGTCACTTCTTACGGAGATAATTTTTGATCCCTTTTCATTTTGGATCTTTTTACAAAAATAATGAAAAGCCTCAAAGGCATCATTTTTATGTTTTAAAAATAAGACCCAAGTAAAACGTGAAAAGTCATCAACAATTACAAATCCGTACCTTTTTCCACTAAGGCTAGGAGTTTTAATAGGACCAAAAAGATCAATATGAAGTAGCTCAAGAGGATGGTTTGTGGAAACAATATTTTTAGAATGAAAGCTACTTTTTACTTGTTTTCCTTTGGCACAAGCTTCACAAATTTTGTCTTTTTCAAAATCAATTTTTGGAAGGCCTTTAACTAGATCTAATTTGGACAATTTAGAAATAGTGTTTAAACTTATGTGACCGGCTCGTTTGTGCCATACCCATTTATCCTTTTCAATGGATACAAAACAAGATTCAGTAGGCAAATCATCAAGATATAGCTCATATAAATTCTTTTTTCTAAAACCGGAAAAGAAAACTCTACCCGAGGATGAGTGTTTAACCTCACATAGATTGGGTTTAAAAATAACTTCAAAACCATTATCACAAAGTTGGCTAATACTAAGCAAGTTATGTTTTAAACCATCTACATATTGAACATTTTCAATTTTGGCAGAATTTTTATTACCTATGATACCGTTACCTTTTATTTGAGCTTTATCGTTATTTCCGAATGTGACCGATCCTCCATCCTTTATTTCCAATGAAATAAAGCAATCTCTATCCCCTGTCATATGCCTTGAGCAGCCACTGTCCAAGAACCAAGGCCTTCTTTTGTTGATCAGAGGATGTACCTGAGTTTGAGTTCAATAGTGACTTAGGTACCCATATAGAGGTGGGTCCTTGTGGGTTAGTCCGTCCTCTTGAGAGGAATTTTCTTTTGTGATAACAAATAGAATCTTGATGTCCAGGTTTACCACAATATGAACATCCTTTCTTGATGTTATCTGCCCTTTTCTTGACATAACATCTTTTAAACGTATGTCCAAGTTTTTTGCAAAAGGTGCATCTTGGCCTATCCTCTTGTTTCTTTGGAATAAAATTTTTTTCATAAAGTTTTTGTTTTTGAGAACTTTTAAATCCAATCCCAGCTTTGTCAAAAATTCCAGATTGTGATCCCATAATCTTTTGAAAAGTATCAGTGGATTTAACAAAGTTAGAAAGATCATTTTTGAGTTCTTTAACCTCTATTTTCAAAATTTCTTTCTCTGCATCCTCTTCTGGAGGATTGGTTATGATAGTCTTTTTGTTTAAAGTAGAGTATTGCTCAGATAGCTTTTCATGAGATAACTGCAGCTCTTGAATTGTTTGTTCATATTTTTTATTCTTAGCTTGTAGTTCCTCATTTAGCTTCTTTATTTCAAAAAGTTGGTTTTTAAGAAATCCACATTTTTGAGATAAAGTGTTTGAGTCATTTAAAAGATTGTCAAACTCTATTTCTAGTTGTTCACAATTAGGACAAAGTTCAGATATGCTTACCTTTCCATTTTCTGTGTTTGCCATGAGACAGAGGTTGGCCTCTTCTTCCTTTTCTTGCTCCGAGAATGAGTCATCACTATCATCCCACGTGATCATCATGGACTTGTTTTTGAAAGGAAATTTTCTTGATCCCTTTTTGTTTAGAGGACACTCAGTTTTGTAGTGACCCAACTTGTTGCAACCAAAGCAAGTAATCTGACTTTTGTCAGATTTTTCTTTTTGAGGAGATCTCTTGTCCTGTCCTCTACGAGTTATCATCCTCTGGATCCTTCTGGAAATGAGAGCTAGTTCATCTTCATCCTCAGATAGAGGATAGTCTGCACTTTCTCTCTTAGTAACTTCTTCAGCTCTTTTGGAGGATGAACTTTCTGTTTGGCTTGTTTTTAGAGCTATCATTTTTCCTTTTTTGCTTGGTTTGTCAGCCAGCAACAGAGGTTCATGAGCTCTTAGAGTTCCCACCAAATCTTCTAATTTCATGTTGGCCAAGTCTCTTGCTTCGGTGATGGCAGTCACCATTGGTCTCCATTCTTTTGGTAAACTCCTCAAGATTTTTCTTATCCTCTCTTGAACGGAATATACCTTTCCAAGAGATCTGAGATTGTTTAATATGATTGTTAATCTTGAGAACATTTCATCAATCGTTTCTTCCTCCTTCATTTCAAATAACTCGAATTCTCTTACTCCCATGTCAATCCTTGCTTCCTTCACATGACTTGATCCTTCATGATGAATCCTTAGAGTATCCCAAAGTTCCTTGGCGTTTTTGCATTCTTCAACTCTATCATATTCTTCCCTGCTCAAAGCACACGTTAGAAATAAATGAGCTTTAGAGTTTAGGAGTACCTTAGCATTTTCATCCGCCGTCCATTGTGCTTGAGGTTTCTCATCGGAGGTTGCATCCGTGTTGTTGACTCTAATGACATGATCCCCATTTTCAATAACAGACCACATGTTGTTATCTTGAGATATGAGAAACAATCTCATCTTACTTTTCCAGTGGTAGTAATCTGTACCATCAAAGTAAGGAGGTCTAGTGGAGGATCCTCCTTCTGGAACATACTTAGCTTTTGACATTTTTCCTTTGGATCTTTTTCTCTTACACTGTTAAATGTAATATTTATAGAGAACCTTGCTCTGATGCCAATTGATGAAGCTAAAATCACTAGAAGGGGGGTTGAATAGGGATTTTGACGTTTAAAAATTATTTTCAAAGTGTATGAGTTTCTGTCCTCTCAGTGAGGATGCGAACTAAAAATTGATTTTTAAACTTTTCAAGAAAACTCAGAATAAGTGCAAGGAAATGTAAAGGGATAGACACACAAATTTTATCCTGGTTCACCCAATGATGGCTACGTCCAGTCCTCACAACCTTGTGAGATTTTCACTAAAGATCAACAGATCAACCTCTTGCCGAGGATGATTACACCTTGTGTATTCTCAAGCTTCACCAAGCTTACAATCAACTTTCAAATGTTTTCAAGTTCAACTAACTTGAAAATTTACAGAGTAATATGAGTATGATTTGATTTCTCTCAACTAAAACACTTTCTAAAAGATTTTTCAAAAGATCTAATGTATGAATAGAGAAAGTGTGAGGAGAGGATGAATATTGCTTAAGATGAATGATATGATTCTTGATCTTTTTTCTGCAATATTGGTGTGTGTTGTAATGAAGAGCTTCCTGCCCTTTTTATAGAGTTCTTGATAGCTCTTTCATGAGTTAAAAACATCATGACCGTTGAGGAGGATGCAGAATTTTGTCCAATGGTCTTTGTGCTGAAATTACAACATTACCATCCAGCCATCCTTGGACCTATGCAGTCCATCCTCTGCGTAGCCTTTACTCTTGGTCTTGTGTAGCCTTTTGATTTTTTCATTCTTCAAGACTTGTGACTTCTATTTGGAGCTTGTTTGCAGTTGCCTTTCAATATCTTGACTTTGCTTTATTTTTCCAATCACTCAAGAGTGAAATATAGGGCTGCCCTTAGCCTTTTCACATGGCATGGAGACTTGCAAACATGTCACTTCTTGAATCCCAAAGCTACAAGCTATCCTTGGACCTTGTATAGCTAGCCTTGTGATTTCTTTTGATCAAATGCTTCATATTATTGCTTATTCATGCTGATTTGATCTCTGTTGATGGATTAAAAACGTTATTCTCGCGAGGATGGAAAAACTCAACTTGAAGACCCATCCTCTGGCCATCCTCCAGCTCGAAACCTTAATGAATTAATCCAGATTTTTCTTCCTTTTGTTCTAAATGATGATTAACCTGTTTTCTTATAATAATTCACTCAAAAGCACAGATTAGTATTAACCACAATCATAATCTCTTAAGTAATTTTGTTATCATTAAAATCAAATGAGAGATTTTGTCTCAACAATCTCCCCCTTTTTGATGATGACAAAATTCTTTAGATTATGATTTTTAAATATGATGATGTTAAATGTTTATGCTCCCCCTGAATCAAGTGAGTAATTTATTTTTAAAATTTTTAAGTGCTAAAAGTGTTACTCCCCCTGAATGTATGCTAGGGATATGAATGAAGGACTAAAATTTGTAAGAAATTAAAATTGCATAAGCATAGTCCAGCAAAACATTACATCAGCTTAATCAAAACAGCAAATCAATTCTAAATATCAACTTAATCAAAATATGACAGCTATAGCATCAAATCATCAGAACATCATAATATCAAAACATAAATTTAAAACATCCTAATTTCAAAACATCATAATCATGACCATTCTCCCCCTGAATTTTAGGCAGCAGCAAAAAATGGGAGTGAAAATGCTACTCGGAGGAGGATAACTCTTCAGATGAGGACGAAGGAGAGGACACAGGTACTGCAAAGGAAGGCATAGCGGGAAGCTCAGGAAGAGGAACGTCAGGAGCAGCTGTATTCACCATGTGTTTGGTAACCCATTCTAGAATAAGACCAAACTGAGCAAACGAATTCTGGATGAGATCAAAGCGCCGAATTAGTCTTTGTTGATCCTTCCTAATGGTCTTGAGGAGCTTCATATGTTTGGAGTGTTTTCGTTCCTTAGGGGGTTGATCCTTAGGCTGATTGTTTACACTTGAGCTCTTATTTTGTGAGCTTCCAACATTGTCCTTAGAAGGTTGTCCTTATAAATTTAACATTTGTTTTTTTACCATTAAATTAAATTATTGGAGTTTTAATTTGATTTTCCAATTAATATTACATGTATTATTGTCAATTTAATAGTTAATAAAAGATATTTTTTTTGACAAAAAAAAAAGTTTTTTTTCTCTCCATTTCATTTATATATATTTTTATCCATCAAAGATTATCACGAGATTAATGAAACAAAAAAAAGACTATCATGAGATGGAGAAATAGTAAATAGCATGAAGTAGCAAAGATTGGAAGCGAATAAAAGAAGCGCGAGTGTGTTATGTTATCCAAAAACAATTGATGATGATGATGACGATGCTACAAGCAAAGACTTTCACACTCACATTCCCTCTACATTTTCCATCATCATCACCTCCTTCTCTCTCACAATCCCAAATCTTCAACTTCAAACCCTCACATCTCTCTCTTACTCTCAACCGCCGCCGTATACTACCCATAACCGCATGCGTCGTAGAGGAAAAAAACCAACCTACTTCCGAACCCGAACCAGAACCCGAACCCGAACCGAGTGAGTCCGATTTGGCTTCGGAATTGAAGAAAGCTATGCAAGAAAGGAAGGAGAAAGAAGGTGGTGATAATTTATGGAACGGAGTGATTTCTGAGATCGGTGAGATTGAGTGGCCTGAGTTTGGGAAGGTTTTGGGTACAACTGGTGTTGTTCTTAGTGTTATCTTTGGTTCTAGCGTTGTTTTGCTTACTGTTAATGCTATTTTATCTGAGCTTTCTGATAAAGTTTTTGCAGGCAAAGGGGTTCAGGATTTCTTCTCCTGAACTCACTCTCAAGGAAACAAATCAATAGTTGACTGCATAGTTGCTCGTCACATTTTTTGACTCTGTAAATTTTTAATTTATCAAGAATATATATGGATTTTTTTTTCTTGTAGACTCAACTCGACTATTTGTATGTTCTATAAATTATTGATTTTTTCTTTCATTATTACCATTTTGGTTCTAAATTGCTGTTGCTGTTTTGCTGCGAATCTTGATATTGTGAAGACCTCTAAAATCTTTATATTGTGGCTGTAATTGCGGTTGTAGACTGCAATTTCGAAGTATGATTAACTCGGTTGTTTCATTTGAAAGAAATGAAAATTTGCTAGGAAATATATATAGTATTGATATATAGAAAGGATAAAATTGGGTAAATAAGTTGTGTGTGTCTAAAGGATTTTAGATTAGTAGCTACTAGATTAGATATTTGGTTTTAGTAAAAAAAACAGATTAGATGTTTGGTTTCTGACTTTCTGTAATCACTTTTTCTTGCCAATTAAATAGTAAAGATTAATGATGGGCACTCGGATATGGATTCCCTGCAATTAGATAAAGTAAAGCACACATTCACGTTGGCGGTAAGCCAAGTTGATGTGGGGTTGGATCTCGGTTGTCTGATGCAGATTGGTTGGCATCAGACGACTTGTATTCTAGGTTATGTTTTAAGGCCAATATGTTTGAGTTTTAAGTTTGAGTCATTCTACGTTTAAATCAGACAACTGCATGGAAATCAGGTCCTTTTCGTGACGGCAGGGAATCCGATCCTATGGGTTCCTAGGTCAATATGATTTAGCAAGTCAGTTTTAAGAAAACACCTATGCACCTAATGAGTTATGAGGAGAGAACACCTTAGAATTAGCAAGTTTCTAGTGAGAGTAAGTGGGCTTTGCTTTACATAATTAGTCCAATTAGTCAATTATGAAAGTTGTAAAGCTATTGCGTATTGCCTAGCAGTTTTCTTTCAGAAGGAGCTTTTATTAATTTCCTTTTGTCAATTTGTCAAGTTGCAACTTCGTCACTAATATGGTTGAATAGCAGAAACAGGGTTTAGGTTTTTGTTATTCAGTGTTTCAAATAATGTAGTTCCTTTACTGAATTGTTCCCGGGCACATATGGATAACAAAAAGGATAGCATTCACTCCACTGCCTGAGTAATTGGATTTGAATTATCTATAGGCGCTGCACTGTGCACCGGTGTAGGGGGATCATTGTCCGAGTAATCCCCTTCCAAGCTCAAAATTATTTATGCTTAAGGTCAATAAAAATCTTACTAACAATGTCTTGTACACTGTTATATGTTAAACAATTGAAAAATATCCATACACAAGGACACTGTCGCACCGCAGATTACCTACATATTAATTTTCTGAAATGTCTTGTACGCCAAATTATTTTTCATATAATTTCGATTTACAATATTTCTTTTGGCTCTCTGGAGAAAAAAATTCCATTTATGTCAAAGAATATGTGGATTGTGGAGAAACAATTTTGTGATGTTTTTTTTTACATTTTTTTCAAAGAGTATGTAGATTGTGGAATGATACACAGTTTTGTAATGATCTTTACATATTTTCCAAGAATTTTTTTTTCACTTTTGTTTCTTTCATTTAAAACTGAGGAAAAGCAGACAAGAAAAAATAGTTGCATTGTTTCAGATGACACATCTTGCTTGATCTCCTTTGCCAAAAGCCATTTGTGCATCAACGATAATTGATTTCAGGAAGGGAATCTTCAAGGTTAACAAGGCTTCCCCACTATGCATCTAAGGCTGCCTGAATAACGAGTAAGCCTTCCCACATAAGCTCCAGGCTTAGCTGTGATCATGTCCTTCTTTGAGAATGGTCTGTTAGTCAGCTCAGATCCACCTTGTCTGAAAAATGCTCCGTTCATGTACACGTCGTTGATTGATCTCCATTGCCAGTTTTTCCACTCTGATTCTGGTGAGTACTCCCTCTTTGTTATCTTCAAAACACCAAAACCAGCAAATTATGTCAGACTTATAGTTTTCATTCTAGTTTCATGATTTCTTTTTATTCCTTTGTTTTGTTAAATCATGTCATTTGAAAGTACAATGAAAGTTCAATGTCTATTAGATAGAGAAAGACATTTGTTTTAATAAAAATATATAACTAATGAACCCTGCATTTGATCATGGTAGATATATGATAATTTGTGTCTTTCTCTCTGCGACTGTATCTTATCATATTCTATTATTCAAAAGAGTATCCAAATGAGAGGGAAATTGGTAATGTAGACAAAATTGAGTACTTTAACCAAGGCATAGCTATAATTGTAATGCATATATTTATATGGATAAGGGTGACTCATGAATAGATGCATACCTCTTTAGCATAGCCGTTGTCAGGGGCTATGAATCGGTTACCCTCACTGATAATGGTAGGATGTTTGCTACCACCAATGGCATACATTTCCCAGTGAGTGTAGTCATTGTTAACCACATGGATAAAACCAAATCTGCACCTTGGCATCCTTTGGATTAATCTCTT
This sequence comes from Cicer chorassanicum, assembly GCA_037974735.1. Classification (NCBI taxonomy): domain Eukaryota; kingdom Viridiplantae; phylum Streptophyta; class Magnoliopsida; order Fabales; family Fabaceae; genus Cicer; species Cicer chorassanicum. Next base: position 8,703,302 of record JBBPBP010009778.1, on the reverse strand, counting down.
GCCGAAGTGGTTGAATGCAACTGTGATCTGCATTTTCTGATCAGCATCATATCCATCACTTGCACCAAACAGCATCACCTACACCACACCACATACACATTAACCAAAAACCCGAAAATCAAAATCAGATAATATTTTTCATTTTAAACCTAGGAATAAAAAAAATCTTTATAAGCAAAAAATATGAAAGAAACTATCAAATTACTAATTTACCTCGTTGTGATCTGTGAAATGGCTATTGGAGATGGTAATAGCAGTGGATCCCATAATGGCATCAATGAGTCCATCTCTGCAGTTTCTCATGGAAACATGGTCAATCCAAATATTGCTGGAGCCAAAAATTGAAATTCCATCCCCATCACTCATTGTCCTTAGACCATAATGGTTCTCAGAATCTCTAACAAGTCCACCACTACCAACCACAATGTCAAAAACTTTGATCCCATGGATGATCACATTCCTGATGAACTGGATAGTAATACCAGCCCCATTAGCAATGATAATATCAGCTCCCCGACCGTCAATGGTCTTGTCGCTAGTCATTATGAGCTCTTGGTTGAGCCTAATGTTCATGCTACGAGCAAAAATGATCCACAAAGGACCATTTCTTGTAACTGCGTGCCTAAGGGTACCTGGACGTGGATTCACCATGTCATTATCTGAGGGATCAGTTACCACATAGAAAGGACCAGCCTTTCCACCGGTTGTCTTCCTTCCGAAACCCTGCACACAATCTGCAAGCTTCTTGCGATTGTTTGCCCAGTTAGGATCGCACCTCCAACACCTGTCAATGGGGTTTGTAGCCATGCATGGACCAGCTGTTTTACGTCCCCCGAGATTCCTTCTTCCTTTCTTGCCACCAATTATCATTCTGTATGACAAACCAATATAAATATTAAAATATGAAAGTGCTTCTAATTAATTCTATGATAAAAATAAAAAATGTAATATATAACCATTGAGTGTTGGATTGGTTTGAGAAAATGTTTCCTGATTTCATTTTATGGTTTCATATTTAATTACAAAGTTGTCTCTTTGTTTTCACTATGTAGCATGATTTCAAAGGTTTACGCAGGAAATAGTGAAAACAAGGAATGCAGTTATGCAATTAGAATATAAATAAAAATTAAAATAGAAAATATTTTCTCAAAGAGATTTCTCCTATGATCTCTTTCTCCTATGAATTCGAACATATTAATGGTAAATATGGTAATTGGCATTATGCTCACTCGCTAATAGTGGAAGTCAGGTTGCCGGATACCGCATAAGGATCAGGAGTATAAGCTTCTTCGTTTGCCTTTGCAGCAATTTCTGCTTTTTCCTTCCAATATGAATCGCTAAGCACTGGAAGCTGCTTTTCCCAGTATGAGCTTTCCTCTTTCATATTGGCATGCACTAATGTAGGTATGATTACCGCCAAACATGTCAAAAGGAAGGGAAGATACAATTTCGCCATGATGATTCTTTTCCACAATTTTGCCAACCTCAGCTAAATGGAAAGAACCCTCTTCCCTCCGGCAATGAAAGGGGTAATCAAAGATACATAATTGAACAATTAATATGATCATATTCTCTCTATATATATGGGAAAGGGCTATGGATCATGACAGAAGAAGACACAATGAAAAGCCAAATAATGGTTAGTTTTTTAGAAAAGAGGCTGGAATAACGGTAAATTCTGTCAATGAATATATTTAGGATGAAAACTTGCTGTGAAAATAATCAGTTTACTAGCTTTCTATCAATAGAGAACACTACTGATTTCCTTGTCATAGCCATCAAGGAAAAAAAAGGGTGATCTTGGTAATTTTGACCTCACCAAAATGGTAGTGAATCTTGCCACCCTAATTTTGCTGCCATATATAGTTTGCTCCTCCTTGACAATTGGAAGGGCAATCTAATAAAAACCATTGACTTTGATTTATCCCATGTAGATTAGAGGCAGCATGGAACTATCTTCCTAATTATAGTTTATATTTTTGAAATGATATATTCTGTTGCATATAAAACTGAATTAGAAATTTACGGTTTTGGTATGCATGGATCCCTTAAAACCATTGTGTATAATAAATGTAACATACTATTCATACAAAACACAACTATCTAATTAGCTAGTGACCTGGAAGATCGTAGCTAAGAAACAGTTTTGGAGCATTCTATTTTTGTGCAGATGATTTAGAAAATGGTACTCCGAACATGTATTTTTTATTTTTTTCCATTACCCTTGAATAATTTTTTAATAAAAATATAGGATGTTTTAATATTGATTAATTTTTATTATTATTATTATTATTATTATTATTATTATTAATTTTCTTTTTAACAAAATTATAAACTACAGGAGATAAGATGGGTTAACCTCAAAGCATTTTGTGCATATTTGGCCAAAAAATATTTGATTATAATAACTAAGTTATTGAGCAAACCTTCAATTTAGTTCTTGAACTACCCTTCTTTCTATTTAGTTTTTGAATTATAGATATACTAATAATCTCTAAAATATTATTAATCCATTAATTTATTGTGTTTTGGTTGTGCGGTTTATAAACTAATTTTGTAAATTTGATTTTAGTTGAAATTGGGTTAAAACTAAAATAATTTATATTTTGATATATTTACATAAAAATGAGCTGAATAATAAATTTAAATGTAAACATCATATTTGAAGTCAAAAGTTCTAAATTACTCACATTCAAACATATTAAAATTAATTATACTTCTCTAGAATCAATTTTCACTTGTTCCAAAGTGGAAACAAACATAAACTTAGTCCATCATTCACTTTAAAAATAGGAGTAATAGATCAAGGACTATATAATTGCAAAGACATTTGATATGTTGAGGTGCATATTTAAACTCGAAATCTCCCACTTCATAATTAGTATGTAAATTTCGCCACTAGAATTTTTAAGGAAAAAATAGTTTTGGAAATACTTATTATTATTTATTTATTTTTGATAAGTTTTGGAAAAAAATATTTAAGGGTTCGGTTCGCATTTGACTTCTCAAAGGTTTACGTTTTTGAAGTTGTGTTCTTGAGTTCTAAAGGAATTAGGGATTAGAGGAATATGTATTTTTTATTTATTTATGTTTTTTTGTAATTAAATGATGTAATAAAATAGAAAATATGTTTTACAAATTTGGAATAATAATAAAATGTAATTAATCCACATAGAATCTTTTTCGTTATTTGTTTTTTGACATATCATTAAAAAAATGACAATTCATAAAATTTTAGATCAAAATTCTGTTTGGAAGATTAAAATTGAAGACAAATAAAATGGATGAATTATTTTCGTGATTCAGTTAAAATAAGAGATCAAAATTAAAGTTAAAACTTATATTTTTATTATAGTTCAAAGAATAAATGTCCTTAATTATTGGTGGTAAAGGGTATAAATTGATCAATGAGCAAATTAAATTGTTTTCAGCTGACACTTTCTTGTTTAGACACTACTATGTCGAAGGAAAACCTCTGTAAATCCGAGTTGTGCTATCCATTGGATACCGTTTTGCCAATGTTATTTCAATTATTTTTGGTCAACTTATTTTTTCTTTCAAAGCCTTAAGTCATACTCCCAAATAACTGAAAAGTGAAACGTTTTCGTTTGTTTGGTCTCAAGGATGTCTGAAATATCATATTTTAATTAAATTCATGTATATTTATAATGTAAATTAACATGTAAAGAAAGAAAAGCCCTACATCACTCACATCACCTGTATATTATAAAATTATAATTTAAGTGAATCAATAATTAATATTATAATTATCTATAACTAATTATATATGTATATTAATAATTAATATTATTTACTTTATTTTTTAAAGTAAGCTGTGACTCTAAAGAAACCAATCTATTTTAAACGATTCATATTTCAAAATATGTTTTGATTTATTTTATTCGCATAGAGAATTTACCACGAGTATTTTTAAAGTTTAACCCATTAAAAAGAAAATACTAGTGACCTAACCATTAATTATTTATTATTTGAAGAAAAACAAATGACATAGATTAATGATAGAAACTAAGCACTTGCTAGAAATTGCCAAGCGTAAACCTCAAGGGATTAGTCTATAGGAGTAGGATTGAGCTTCTAGCTAAAATGTCTGAGTTTCCACTAGATTTTTTAGGGTGAGATGAGTTTTTTTTTTTTTTTTTATAAGTGATTATTGAATCTCGAAGTTTTTTCTATCTTCTACAATAACCAGAATATCTTTCTCTCATCCATAAATTTTCTTTCATGATTTTTTTTTGCCGAACGTGTAATAATATTAATATTATCCCATACACGATAAAATATAGCAGCTGACAAATTATATAGCGTAATTGTGTAAAAGTTGTGGCTGCACAAAATCTAAATTTTATTTTCATTCGTACAGAATTTATTTAATAGTATTCTAAACTTTGATTGATTGTGTCCTATAAATATATACTAACGGGAATTATTAAACTTTGAAAATACTTATTACAAAACTCTTCTCAGTGCAAACTTGATACGTATAGTATATGTGTTACAAAGTAAAAGGTTATATAGGGAATAAATTAACTATACTCAAGACCGTTACGGATGTACTCATGAATTATCTCAATATTCATGAAGAACTGAGAATGATTAGCATTCAGAACATTTTGTATCAATAAATTTTCCTTCTCTTTCTATAAGCTTAAGCTTGTCGAGAAATTTTACTTACTATCATGGATTTGTTGATGGAGATTTAATTTATATATATATATATATATATATATATATATATATATATGTATGTACGTACGAATAGCATCAATAAAGTTCACACTATCATTGTACCCAAAAAAAATCAAATTATCATTAGAAAAAACCAAGTTCAATCACATTTCATTGTTTTGCTGATATTATGATTGTACAAAAAAAAGTAAAATATAATTAAACGTTGATATAAACTTTTATACATGTACAGAGATAGCCCTGAGTTGCTAAAAAAAATCATAAATTCATCTCAATATGCCATTCAATATTTAAAATATATTCACAAATATAAAAAACACATCAAATTCTTAAATTAAATCTACAATTAAATTATAATTAAACGTCAATAAAATGATTATTTGACACCATGTATCAAAGTAAAGATTGACACCAAATCTTATCCGTCTAATTTTGTAATCTTTACGGCTGACATTTATTCATTGAATTGTTCATGTGCTCATCCACTTCCTGAAATCATGCTTCTGGTTTTGCGGAAAATGTCCAACAATCATCCTTTGCTCTATGATTTTCAATTTGTATCTCGATCAAAAAATACAGTAAAAATGGTTGTTTCATCCCAACAAAATTAATTCACTCATTTTTTAATGTGCCTCTCTTATTTTGTTGCGGCTCTAAAAAATTGATATGTCACACATAGTTTTTTTATTTGTCATAAAAATAGACGTTTCATCCCAACAAAATTACTTCACTCATACTTTTAATTTCCATGTAATTTCATTTTTTATTTCTTCCATTTATTTTCTCCTCCCTCTCTCCCTATGTTTTTACTTTTGACGCATATTCAAATGATATTTTAAAGAATAATTACAAAAATAATATCAAAAAATCAAAATAATTTTTTGCACTTTTTATTAGGCAAACAACATTTTTTATAGAAACTACACTAGTTGTTCTGTTATCTTATAAGTATTAATATGACTACTAATTTTATATTACTTTACTTATGTTATATGTGTGTGTATTGTATATGTAATAAGTAATAAGATCACTAGAGCTTGAATTTTTTAAATTACATCCATTTTAAGATCCATTTTTAAGGTGTGTGATACTCTAATTTTAGAGCGTGATATATTAATATGGAGAGTAGTTCATAACATGACAATTTCTCAAAATAAAATGAGTTGATAATTTTCTCAGTGCATCCTTGAAAATTTTAAATAAGATGGCGATAAAGATGACTAGTATAATTAATCTACAAGATATTACATATCATGATAATAATTCTTAAAATAAAAATATATTATTAATTTGTTTCATACATCGTTAAAAAAATATAATCAAGATGATAACAATGAAAATGTTGCATATAAGAGTAATGATAATTATATTGATAGAATAATAATGATTGCCTTAATATTAAATACGTGGAGTTGAACTTTGTAGGAATCAGCTTTCTTCGATAATTGCTTAAAATTCATTTAGTCTTTTGAAATCTTAAAGGAAACCATAATTATGAATCTATTGTCCAAATTCAAGAACAACAATGATAATATACTAATTTATGAAGGACTAATATAGCTACAAATATGTAGATAAATGCTACTTAAAAAGACATGAAACTAAAACTATTTTATTATTGAAAGATTTTAAAAACCGAATCAGTTTTGTTTATATTTATTCGCACCTTATAATTTTATTTATTATATTTTTTATTCAATATTATAAATTTATAAAATATATAAAATATTTCGAAATTTTAAAAATTCTTGTATTATAAATCCATATACATGGCTATATACAATAAGCAAACCTTGTGGCAACACTCACTTAAATTGGAGCTAGCCTGCCATACACCATCAGAAGAAATCACATCCTATTATTTATAAGAGCTACAATGGAGTGGATTTACATGGAATGATGGAACTATATAGTATATAACATATTATGATGATGCTTCCCAAATCTTATAGTCTTTTCCATCAATAGCAAGGGACCATTTGTGGGAGGCACTAGAGGGTTCAAAATGTCCAGGTCCGATCTTCATCGCGATTTTTTCATCGATGATCGCGGCATAAACATCCCTCTCTGCCTTACTAACTTCAACCTAAGGCATCAAACATGAAAGGTTTAGTTAGTTATGCTTCAACAATATCAATATCAATGTACAGAAAAATACTCTGAATACTTACTGTACTCCTGCAATGGATCTTGTTCCTCTTCCTGATAGATACAAGAGTTTCTATTTCAGTTTTATAATGAGACAAAATGTGGTCAAAAAACACTGATGGTGTTCCTGGGTGAGTAAGAATGTAAGCATAGCCTTGCATTTCTTTTCCACTAGGAAATCTCCAATGACCCTAATAAAACAACAACAATAACAATTAAAGCCTTATCACAAAAAAGCAGTGTTTGCTACATGAATCAAACAATGCCATAATATCTACTTTCCTAACTGGAGTTTCTATGATTCTTCTTCGCACATTTTCAAACCACCTAAGATGAGATTCTACTATCTAATTTTTACAATAAGAGCTAACCATACTTTTTCTCCAACGACCCTGCCAGAGAAAATATCAATGAAATTTTATATAACGTAGACAATGATTGATACTTTTCCAATATTTGAACAATATAACAAAACAGTTCCTAAAAGGCAAATGGACACTCACAGAACGAAAGAATGTTAAATCGCTTTCTCAGTACAAAATTTTGCTTTATCATTTACAAACAGATATATATATATATATATATATATATATATATATATATATATAAATTTAAAAAAGCAATCCTAAGAAATTCTAAGGAAAACTCCTAGTTGGAAAATGTCTAATCATATTGGAGCTATTATTCATAAGAATATATTAAGAAAATGTAAACAAACCTTCTATACATCAAATCATTGGGAACAAACTCTTCCCAGTGTTGTCAATCGTGGATTGTAAAAAATAGCAATGTGTTCAAATTCCGCTATGCAACACTGCAATAGTGTCGCTATGGTTGTGGCTGCTATTTGACAACATTTTGTACTATATAGCGTATTGTGGAACAATAGTGATTTGTTCAAATTCTGCAACACTATTTAACAACATTGACTCTTTTCTATGAAATTATGCCTAGTAAAGATGTCATGGTGTAGGCGTAGCATGCTATTTCTAGAAAACTGGAAAGGAAGTTCACCTGAGTGGAACCAGTGTCATGATTTTCTATAAAGGTAACAGCACGAGACGGCCACCACCCAACAACTCCAGGGGGTTTTCCCTCCTGATCTGACAATCGCCAATATTCACATTTTTCCAATGCCTATAGTGAGAGCAAATTCAACATTTCAATACTGAAGACTAAGACATATCTCAAAAAACCTTAGAATAATACTATCTTCACTCCAACAACAAAAAAATCAACAAATAAATTAGACTTGTGATTCAAAACACAATTGCTTTTGTTAAAGATATATGGAACCTGTAAACTTGAACAAATGCTGTGAAATGAATGTATCAATGTTCGTGCTTACCGAGTGAAGAATCCCTTTTGTCGTAACATCAAATGCACTAGCTGTACCGGAGGTGGCACGGATCCAGTCAATTATCCTCTGCCTATGAGCATCTTGATTATAATCCATTTCACCATCCGAATAACCAAGGGAATCCCAATACTCTCCAACTGCAAAGTAAGGTTCACTTGCATCAAGGTAATCCTTTACATAACCACCCCAAAATCCTCTAACAAAGTCAAGCCTCCATCCATCATACCCAACTTCTTTCCTGAGGGTTACATGAACCATTAAAAATTAAACAATTTTGTAATACTCTATCCCAACAGACATATATTTTTTTGAAAAAACATTCCTTATAACAAGAGTTACAGAAAGAAAGTACAAAACTAGCAAATAATCGCAGGGCTAATTGGCAACAAGGTTAAAAATGGTCCTAGATGATATTCCTCTGACAAAAATACATTTTGGCTTAATAGTAAGTTGGAGAAAATTTGGTCTGAAAATATCAACCTCAACCAGCACAACCATTCTTTGAGATCCTTTCTCACAAATTCCTGCGAATGATCAATGTTTGGAGCAGCATGAAAATTATCTCCACTACTCTTGTTGCCCCTACCCTGTATATTAGGAAGTAGAGAAACTTTATCCATCTTATTCTATTTTAGCATTGTTATTTATAGCGTTAAAGAATCAAAACAAATTAAATCGAAATCCTTCACTAACAAACCTGAAAATGTGGATCATCTGCTACCACTGCACGGTCATCCCAGTTGAGACGGCCTCCAAATATGTTCCATATACCATTCTGATTCTGATAGTGAGCACAACGGTGATTTAAAACAGCGTCTCCTAGAACTTTGATCCCAACTTCATGAAATCTTTTCACCAAATCTTTTAGTTCACCTATGTTTCCATATCTGATATTTATTTAAAAAAATACAAATCAATAAGTTCTTTTCCATGATGCTGCTATGATTTAGGACCGTTGTCTATCGTTTGAGATTAAGTTTTTTCCCCTTTCATGTATTGTATAAATCAGAAGAATAATGACTGATGGTCCATGAGGTGTCAACTCAGTGGTAAGATATTAGTCTTGTAACCTCAAGGGATAGAGTTCTAATCCCTTTGAAGACGGTTGTAAAATAGCGATTAAAGGCACTCTAGTTAACGATAATTTCCCTCTTCCCCAATTTTAAGAAAAATGCTAATGACTGATGAAAATATTTGCAAGTCCATATGGAATATTATGAATGTAAGCAATTTAGCTAAAGCCAAGACTTCTGCTTAGTATTAAGAGATAATTAGAGACAACAACTATAAAATTATTAGACTACTTCTAATTTCTTACCTCGAATTTAAATTAAATAAATCCTTTGGCATGTATCCTTCAGGTGAAACGGACTCCGTAGGTGGTGGTAACCAAACCAAAGTGAAGCCAAGCGATGATAGTTCTGAAGCTTTCTCTTTCAGCTCCATGTACCATCTTCCAGATTTATGAGATTCCCAGTTAAACCCTTGGCATATTATTTCATATCCTGATCCTGTCGCTGAGCATATTTTTATATCATGGATCAGTTTCTCTGATTCCACAGTAGCTTCAGGTTCCACAATTGCTGCTTCGCGTTCCACAATAGTTGTTTCACGACGTTCCACCATAGTTGCCTCCGAGAAAGTTGGAATGGAGCTTCTGAAGAAATTATAGGCTTCAGAAGCCAGTCTTTCAATTTCTTGAAGAATGCTTTTTTGCGCTTCTTTGGATTTAACCTTTCCACTCTCAGAAGAATTTTCTGTCACCACATTCTTTATTTCATTGACAGTTCCATCGGTATATTGAAAGAAAGAAGTCTTTTGGCTTGCCTCTTCAGTTATTTCCCTCTTCACACTTTCTGACTCATACTCTCCGATGCCATTAATAAGTAAGTTACTAGAACTTGAGAGGGGGATATAAAAGTCATTCCCTTTGTACTTGAACCAAGCATTTTCATTTTGCTTAAGAACAAAAAGGAATCCTGAAAATTCTTCTCCTAAAGTGATTTGTACTGAAGATCCTTGTCCATTTCCTCTCGGCTACAAAACATGATTGATAAGTAAATTTATGATAAAACACAAAACTTCAAGTTTTCACCCCAAAAAAAAAAAGAGAGAATGAGAGACAGAAGGAGGAAAACAAGTTAAACTCTTAAATGAATTGTTGTTCTTGTTACTATACCATGGATTCATTTCATGATCTAGATATATTCATTAAGACAATTAAACTTAGTGCAGTATTTGAAATGAATCTGTAGAAAAATAAAAAATGGAGCAGAGCATGGTTATCAAATTAAGATTCCTACCATGAATTAGGTGAGCTATTTTCCGAATCGTGAATAGTAAGTAAGATACATTCGTAATGAAAAAAAAAATGATATTTTTAAGTAAAAAACAAGTGACACCTTAAAATAATTTAAGATTCAAGTCATAAATCAAATGGCAAAAGAAAAGTGATTGACTATACAAAGTTGACAAAAAAGTGGTTGACTACACTAAGTTTAAGTAGTGACTTGTTGGAATGAATTGGGATTCATTATACAAAATAGATACACACTAGGGATTCATATCGATTGGGTTCAATTTTGTATCGAATTGAGATATGACTCGAAACTCGAAAGTATTGTAAAAAAAGCACTTGGTTGGTAGCATGTGTGAAATACATTTAATACCTTAAGTCTAAGTTCTAAACCATAAAAAGAAAAAGGACAGCTTGTCAGGTATGTACCTTAAATTGAGTTCTCAAAGCTTTGCCTTTAAATTTTACAGTTTCTGACGGATGCGGAGCAGGTGGAACTTCCCACCTTCTTGAATCATCCCTGCAAACTCCCCAATGAAGCGCAACATCTCCAGGTAGATCCGTTTCAAGATATAAAAGATTCTTAACTTCCTCAGATTCAAAGTATTTCTTAACGGAGACACTAATGAAGTTATTGATAAGAACCTTCTTTGTAATAGGAATTTCTACATTATAACCTTCAAATTGATCATTTTCTTGTTTAGGATCTATGGATTGACTGCTGTCATCTTGTCCTGCTCTCGACTTAAAGAGCATTAAAAAGAAAAACAAGATCCACTTTTCAAAAGAAGAATGCTTTGAGAAACCTGGCCATAAAGTAAAGCCTCTTTTAGGTTCAATTGTATTAGTTTCTGCCTTAAGGTAGTTGATCAAAGGAACTTTGAAGTCTCTTCCTTTATTTCGATACCAAGCTCCAGTTTCCTCATCCTAATCAACAACAGAAGCCGTCCAAATTACGAATCAGGCAATGAAAACGATACAAGGTAAAATGAAAAGAAAAAAAAACAATGTTCAATCATAAGGTTTTCTTATAATCAATGTCTTTTGTCTAAGCTTTCTCAATTGATAATTGTTAAAAAACAAAACCTTGAGTACAAACTTAATTGCTGAAATGTGATTGTTGGGTTTGAGATCAATCCTGATTTCATGAAAGGTATCATCTTCAGCAGATAAACATAGATTCTTCAAGGGTGTCTCTATTGCATAGTCCTGAAATTTTGCACTTCAAACTCAGACTTTCTACATGGCAGTAATGAACATGTGCCATTGTGATCAATGATCATGACAAGTCACTAAGCCATTTTCTACCTTTATAGGAACTGATCCAGGAGGTATCATATCACCATGAGGTTGATCCCATTCCCTAACAATCAAACTTACATCATGTGATTATAAAAACATTATTGAGTAAAAAATTATTACGGTCCTCAAACATGTGTTAACCTATAATACAAAAACATACCTAAATGCATCTTTCCTTAGTCAGCTTGGTCTCAAAGTTAGTTTGGTTCTCAAATGTGTCCTTTGTTAGTCAATTTGATCTATAAAATTACAAACCAAAGACAAACTTTGGAATGTTTTTGTAATTACAATATATTCAGGGACTAATGTGACAAGTGACAACGCCTCACACATCTAGAGACCAAAATTACTGTTTACTCAGATATTATTGAATGATTAACATTTAAGATTTGGCTCTTAAAATAACAAGGAATCTAAAGATCAAAAGGAAAGAGAATTCAAGTATTTATGTTCAACATGTTGTACCTTCCATTATCATTAACATGGGTAACTCCCCAATGAAGAATCCATTTTCCTGGTAAATTGCAACCTACTGTAAGCTCCCAATTCCTCACATCCTTCCCTTGATCTAATCTCACAAACACCTTTCCCTCCACCTAAAAAATTTCAATTTCAATAAATGTTAAAAAAAAAAAACCTTTGCTCCTCTTTCATGTAGTGGTGATTTCCATTTTACAAAAAAGGGTAAACACAAAACTTGATTGTCACCACCACTACTATCTAGAAAACAAAAGAAAACATCATAACCAAACTTTAATTGAGCATATTCAAAAATTTCAACTTTTTCATTTTATTGACCAAAAAAAAATAACAAAATTAAAAAACTCTGATACCCAACAACTTTTTAGCTCTGATTCCTCTGAAACCAAACATATTCCTTAAATTCAAAAAAATAAAAATAAAAACTTTTTCCTTTTGGGTATTTCACAACACTTTCTTAGGAAGCAAAACCAGAGAAACAAACATGTATGAATGTATAAAGAAGAGAAGGTTAAAGGGCGAGACCATTTGGGTTGTGTTGATTGTGAAAGTGTTAGAGAAGAAGGTGTCAGAGCAATGAAGTGAATGATCAATAGATGTGTCTGTAGTGGAAGATGAAAGTGCAGAAGAAAGTGGCATGTGGGGTTGATAGAAGGTGAAGGATGTATTGAATTTGATGAGATTGGTAGAGGAAGTGAGAAAGAAAGGTTTGTTGAATGGTTTTGGTTTTGAGCGGTGAATTGGAGTTTCTATGTTGTGAAGGTGGAACAGAGGCTCTAAGGTAACTGTTGAAATCATCGTTTTGCAAGCAAATGTGAAAAAGAAGAAGAAGAAGAAGGTCGCATAAACATGACTTATTGTTGTATCCAAAAAAGATACCAAATTAAATACATCATAAATTTACATAGTCTAAAACATTCAACTTAAATATATTGATTAAGTTCAACTATGATATAAAGATATTGTAGCAAATATTTTAAGTGAGTTTATTTTTTTTATTTTTTTTATTTTTATAAAAAGATCGGAAATGCAATTATAATGAACTCATTTAATAAAATCGGACATAACATCTGACCTAACCGTAGTATCAATAACGAATATAATATCCGACATAACTGAATCAATAAATATTAATTGAACTAGAATTTAAGGATAAATAAATTTTTATAATAAGCATTTTGTTCAATTTTTAGATTTTGATATGTTGCGGTGACGCATATCTCACTTGTCTGACAAGATTGGGTTTGGGATTGATTTTAAAATGTATTTTGATTTATTTTTTTTTTAAATTAAAATATTGAATTTAAAATTTAGATTATTCTTCTTTTGATCACTTTATCGAAATGCATACGACTTGTATATTTATAGGATTGTGATTGGACATAAATCAAATATTTGATTTTCTTAGTAGATTGGGTGGAGTATAATCCAATTCACCAAAACTTCAAACATTTTTATTAGAATTACAATTTTAGTATTAAATTTAAGAGTATTTAAAAGTGATGACTCATTTTAGTTTCTAAGATAAAATTGACAGGTTCAATTTAGTTATTGAGAAAAATAAATGTCACTTTTAATTTAAAAGAAAATTAAATCGGACAACTTAGTCTTTACCTTCTTTATACTTCGTTTGGTTGATGAAAGAAGGATAGAAAAAAATAAAGAAAACAAAAAAAAAGATAAAAATGATAGAAAATAAGGTGATTATTTAATAGTTTAGTGTAAAAAAGAAATTAATTTATATGCATCGACAATGTAAAATCATTTTACATTGACATTCAATGAGAATATTCGATTTTAATACATCGCCTTGGAACTCATTTGTTATAGTTTTTTGGTGAACAAAATTAACTTTTTATAAAAAAAAGAGTAAAAACCTAATTTAGTCCCTAAAAACACAATTAGACCCAATTTAATCTTTAAGCAAAATAAATGTAACTTTTAGTCTTTAAATAGTTAAATTGGAACAAATTAGTCCATACATTATTTACACTTTATTTGGTTAATAAA
>JBBPBP010009778.1:8657976-8680017 GCA_037974735.1 Cicer chorassanicum | reverse complement strand
TTTTTTTATGTATCACAGAAAAATATTTCTCCTGTTATTTTTTTATGCATAAGTTATTTTCTTTTTATCCAGAATGATCAATTTTTGTCCTATGGTTTTTTATATTTAATACTAACAAATAATTGTCTTGTGTTTTTTATGTATCAATTACAAATATTTATCTCGATTTTTTTTAATATTTATCAATGATAAATTTTTATTCCATGTTTTTTTATGTATTTGTAACAAATATTTGTATTTTACTTTTTATATTTATCACTAATAAATATTTGCTATATATTTTTTATGCATCAGTTTAACACTTCACTATCACTATTTTCAACATACTCTCTAAATAATTTAAATTTAAATGAATTCCACTAAATTATATATAAAAATTATATATAAGTTCTCTTTAAGTTTAGTTGGATCCATTTTCACCATCAACAACCAACATATCTATGTTGCCCTTTATTCCTCATTGCAACAACTTTTTTTCTTTCAAAATATGCAAGTCAAAAAGAAGTGAAAAGAAAGTAAATAGACAACAAAAATAAAGGAGATAATAAATAAAAGGGTACGCAAATTTGAGAAGCTAAAACTGAATAAGTAAGTAGTTTTTTTTAAGAGAAAACAATATCATGACAAAATCAAAATGGTTGAAAAAGGAAAAACTCCCTTACAAAATGGTGAGTGTAAACATAATGGAGAAAAATAACAAGTTTAGTAGCTAATTGTTTATATGAAAAAAGAGACATTTTAAATGAAAATAATGAAGGGGGTAGCAAGAAGATGGGAGACGCAAGCCCTTTGAATTGTAAGTTGATAAATGAATCATGAGTCAGACTGTGATATGCTGTTTTTACAGTGAGTGCAATAACTTTTTGGTGATTTTACACAATTGTCTTCAAATATCATCTAAAGAACAAAATAATAATGGTAGTAATGTATTTTCCTTAGGATATTTTAATTATTTAGAAATCAAATAAATAAAAGTTTTATCGATAGAATTAAATTCCCTTCCCAACTCCTCTTTCATATCTGGGCTAACTTTGCCTTCCACAACCTTGATAGCTTTTTCAATATTAATTGGGTTACTTGAAGAAAAATTATTTGAAAAGAATAAGTAAGAATTAAACAAATCTCCTCTTCAAAATCGGCAATTTTTCCATTGTCATCTTGAAGCTAAATAATCGGTGATTTTTATTATGAACATCTAAATTATTGAATACCAAATTATTTTTATAATATATAACAAATAAATTTAAATAACATATATTTTTTTAACTTTTCTTAAAAATTATTTTTAGAAATATAAAATTAAAATCACTTTTTTAATAATTTAAAACAAACTGTCCATGTCCATATAGCTGACTTATTCCTTTTTCATTTTGGTACAGTAAGCTAACTTATTTCTAGGACCAACTAGATAGAAGTATTCTTGATTTCCTTTATCCACAACAAAGAAAATAAAAGAAAACGACATAGACATTGTTTATTTTTTCAAAAGAGGAAAGAAAAAAAAACATTGTTTATCATTTAATAATTGAAGGCCATAAGGGTTAGTCTATTTTAGAGATAAGGACAACTTGATGACTCGCTGCCACGGTTTCTCATTTTTTTTTTATAAACTATAATAAAGATAAAGACGATACATTTTTATTTGTTATAACTTATTTTTAAATTTTTAAATTAGTTTTAACAGTTTTACACATAATAGTTTAATTAGTTAATTACTTATAACTTTATTTTTATACGTATATATTTATGTATATAACAAATCTTACTACATTATTGTCAAGTGTATAAAAATACATGAATAACTTATAAATAATAAATAAAATTAGACAAAAAAATAATAAATTATATATACACTTACACAATATAGTAAAGGTTGAATTTTATTTTCTATAGTTTTATTAAAATCTTTTTTCTTAATTTTAATGAGTATAATAAAAAGAAAACAAAAAAATGCATAAAAGAGAAAGATAGAGATACGTAATGGAAGACATAATTGATAGTTTAGTGAGGTACGCAAGATTCCTTATTGCGTTTTTGGTGGGTTCGGTGACAAGTTGCAAAATAGAGAGATAAATATGATGCACAACAACAAGGTTAGTACTTACTTTATAATAATCGAATCATGTTTTCAACAACAACTAAGACTTATACTTTGTCACCTTTAATCTCTCTCCGCAAATATTCTTCATTTTCCAAACCCAAATTCTTGAACGTGCCATCTTCCATAGGACACTTGTCTTTAGGATTATCCACTTCATCCACAAACCACTTTTCTGTGTCCTGTACCTACTCATCAGGAAATGGATCTCGGATATCATCAATTCAGGTTCCTACATAATTATTTTTGTTGTTTATTCATAATCAGATTAAGAACTCTTGTTTGATATTTTGATTTTGAAAATTGTTTGGATGTTATGGTTTTGAAAAAAATTAGGAATTTGATTCTTGGTTATTACTAATTTCATGATGCTAATAATGATGAACATTTTAAGTGCTTTAAGTACATGTTTGGTTTTGAAGTGGGATTGACAAAATCAATGATTTTGCAAAAGCTTGTTATTTTGACAATCCCATCGTCAAACCAAACATGCACTAAAAAAGTTATACTACCGTGATTTGGGCTGTGACTTAGATTCGTGTTAAGTTTGGTGAATTGAAATCAGGGTGGCACCCTAATTTTGTTGAAACTCTAAAATGTAGTTTTTACCAAAATTGCGGTGACTCATCGTGATTTCAACAAACTCACCATCAATCCAAAATGCACTTAAAGTTTTTTATGTTTTTGTGACCATGATTGAGACTGCATCGGTAGTATTTTACTGTGATTCTCTGCAATGTAAAGCATCACAACACGGCTATGCGAGCTACTTAAAACCTTGATAGTGATTATGGATCTGATAACTTGGTTCTATATATTTTTTGTTCTGGTCTGGATTCATTTTTTTTCTTTGAAGCAAGGCCTGCTGGATTCTTGGTTTCTCAAGTGTTAATGTGATTTTCTATGTTTGTAGGGGGGTGAAGATTTTTTCAGGGGTGTGTTGGAGAGTATGCAATCAGTGTACTTGAACAGGAATCCTACAGCAAAGGCCATATTGGACCTTGTTCACTCTTTTGAGAACAATTCAATATGCTATGATCATCTTGCATTCAGGACATTTGGGGTACTTTCTCTGGCTTTATGTCTTTCAGCGTACATTCAGCTTTCTCTGTTGCTCAATTATACTTTGTTAGCTCATTTATTGAGTCTTTGCATTTGATTATAGGTGAATGGTTATGGAATTGACTCAATGGCTGGGTTTTTCCTGGATTATGGCTATACACAACGAGAGGAGTTGAGATTTCCGGGGAAAAAATTGAGGGCGTTGTGGTTCTCACCTCCCGCTGATTCTGTTTCCAGTGGTGGCAGTGGCATGAATGGACCCTTGCCGAGAATTTTTATATCAGAGCTACTGGTAGATCAGATGAGTCCACAAACTCAGGTATGTTGGTGAGAGCAAATTTCGATTAGTTTCAGTCAGTATCTATTCTCTAAGATTTACAATGATTGTGATGGAGGAGGCGGTTTCGGTTTCGTCCCTCTTATTACTAGAGATGTAAAATTAGTTACAAGTTAGTTATTTTAGTTAGATGTTAGCTACAAGTTAGTTACTCTAGTTAGAAATTAGTTGTTCTAATTTGGGTATATAAGTTTCATTATACTTATTATTGTAATGATCTTTGTTATTTTGATCAATACAAAATTTATCTCTACTTTCCTCTCTTTCATGCTTAATATCACTATTTTGCAAATTCTATTACTTATTTGCAGCTAGTTTCAAAAGTAAGGGGAGTAATAATATGATTTTAGAATATCTTTCATCATTTTAGTTGTATGGCTAGTACCTCATTTATATGAAAATGTTACTTTGAGAAACAAAGAGCAAAGACAGGTTTGATTTCTTAAAGTATTAGATACGATACTTACCTTAATAATACTAAGATTTAGATGTGGTACACATATGTTACAATATTGTCTACAAAGAGATGTTCTATAGCTGAAATCTGTATCGGTAGTGATATGCGTTGTTGCTTCAACATTCAAAAGCCTGATTTTACTAAAATAAGGTGTGGATTTTTCGTGCAGGAAATAATTAGGAAATACACTGAATCATCCGGCAATGGAAAAAAGTATGCAGCTCTTGCAAGTTCATTGGGACATTTAACATGGGAAAAACCCTTATATTCTGAGTTTCAACAATTGGCAAGGTATTATTAGTATGTGTCCACCTAGAAATACTATTTGTGGAAAGTATATGCTCTCTTCAAGCTTTGTTTTATTTATGGTTTGTTGATATTTGATATATAGAGAGAGTGAGTATGCTGCATGGACACTAGTCAATGGTCATGCGCTGAACCATGTTACTATTTCCACGCATCGGCTGAAAACTCATTTGAGGGATATAAAAAAATTGAATCAGTTTATTGAGGAGAGTGGATTCAGATTGAATTCTGAAGGAGGAGTACTGAAAGGTATCTATCCTTGTTTATTTTTTTGCAAGTATAAATTTTTCTGCATATTTTCTAACCAAAATAAAAGCATTCAATGTGAAACAATGAAGATTGAATGTTTCCTCCATTTTCAGTGAGCCCCGATGGCCTTCTCCAGCAAAGTTCAACTGTAGCAGATTCAATTTCTTTCCAATTTGCTGATGGTATAACTGAATCAGTTCCATGCTCATACATTGAATTTGCCGAGCGTCTCGTGCTGCCGCAGTATGAAAATCTACCTCACACAGAGGTAAGCAGCATTATTTCTTGAGTATCATGTTTTAACTTTGTATTATAGTTCATTTCTTTGATAATTTATGGATAAGACTTGACTTTGTGGTCACTGGTCAATCTTTCGGTTTTGGACAAAATTGCAAACTACTTTAAGAATTTGAATGATCTTCTTTACTACTGCTTGTATGTATTCCAAGTTATGTAACACCAACACTTCAGATTGAAGGCGTGTTGAGTGTCCGAAATGTGTCAGAATCAGACACCGGCACATAGTTATCGGTGTCTATGTGTTAGTGTCAACTCAATGTCAATGTCAATGCTTCATAGGTTAGGAGCCATTTTATGCCGGAGTGCTAATTTTTCTTGTTTTAACTAATAAAACAGGTTAAAGAGTTTCATAGGAGGGATGGTTTTGAGGTAGCAAGTGCCGATAAGATCTTTGAAAGCACATCCAAGGAACAGGTGAGCAGAGTAGGCTCATAGGAATTTCATCTCATCTCAGTCTGTACCATGATCATGTACATATGAAGGCAACATTTTAGACCCAATTGTAATCTTAATGTTTAGATTTCATGCCCTTCAACTTATATGGACACTGCATCATAAAATTGGGTTCAATAACTTAGCAAAAAAATAAAGAAAGATGAGGTATCCTTTTCCTCAATTTCTGTCTTGCTTCTTTTCCAATCAATGCTATATCTTGTATTAAATTTCAAAATAGGGAATATTGAAGGAAGATAAAATAGATCGAAAATAACCAGAATGTTAGTAATGAATCTGAGCTAGTTGTAGCTAGTTGATTATTGAAAGTCAAACAAAAACAATCTATTTTAATTTGGATTCTTCACCGTCACATAGTCGTGGATCTCGATTGTTTAACAAAGAAGAAATTCAATTTGAAATATATTTGAAGACCTAAATATGAGTCTTATGATCTTTATCCAATATTTAGAGTGCTTTTAGTAGATGCAAGAGTTGAAGTCCCCTTCACATTACATGGGGCCTCTATAGTACATGATAACATGAGTGAGTTAACACTTCACATGCTTGTTGGTATTATCACTCTAGTTGTGATGTCTCAGTCCAAACACAAAGACGTGGCCTTTATTTTATCCATTGTTATATTCCGTACTCAACAAAACATTGCATTATTTATGGTTTTTACATTTTGTTGATCTTTACCCTTATAATAATAGTATTCTTTTTTATACGTGGAGATTGTACATTAGTAGTAACACCTAATATCAATGTTTTAAAAGTCGAATTAAACATCGACCCTAATGACTTGATGCCTCTAGATCGTTGTTTAACTACTTTAAACTGCTGAAACCAAAATGAAATTGCGATTAAACCACCTAAATAATTAAACCATATTAAAGAAAGTGTTACTCGAAATTACCATTCGGTAACATTTTATTTTTAGTTTGTTATTTGATTTTATGAGATGTCATTTTTTAGTGGAAAGAGTTCTAGAATATTCCATTAAGTCATTTTGTAAATGCCTCATAATATAGTTAGGTCAATTACCTTGAATGAAAGTAACTCACATTTCAATCAAAACTTATGTTCTATTTTATAAAAAATCTAATATTTCTACATTTACTCTTATCATACACTAAAATTCATTCATTCATTGGGTTTTTTGCTCTTAAAATTAAGTTTTAAGGGAGTCATCTTTAGAATCCTAATTTTCCGTCTTCAAAAGACTGAGTTAAGATTCAATCAATTGAACCATCTAATTTGATTCAACTTTTAAAACAGTGTTTGATATTTCTAAAAATGTACAACCCCACAACACTTAAATGATAGCAAAAATCATGAATAGTTGTTTCAGGATAGTCACTTAAAAGAACTACTATTTTACAGTTCCCAAATTTTTTTAGGTAAATTCATTAGTACTTTAAAAATTCTGTTGGATTGTTGGATAGATACCCTTAAGGCAAATTAATTCCAAATTTTAATTTAATTCAAAATAATTTAATACTCTTTCTGTCCATAATAATTTTCTCATTTATAAAAATAAACTAATTCAAAATAATTTTTATTTTTTATTTTCAATACAACTTTAATTTTTTTTATCAATTATACCATCTAATAAATATTATATACATCATTCTCAATTTATTATCTCTCCACTTTATATTTATAATAATTACAATCAATCAAATATTTATAAATATAATTTGATAAAATTATTTTCTCTCTTATACTTATTATTATCATATTTTTTTAATCAGTATGAAATAGGATCCGTTTGTTTCAGATCTTTTCATGAAAAAATCTACTTTTTTAAACCAAAAATCATTTTGTAGGGTTTGAAAGGCGTTTGTTTCAGATTTTTTAAAAATCATTTTGTTGAAAAAATCATTTTTTGGCTAAAAATGAAAAGCTAAAAATAGTAGGTTCTCAAATTCGCAAAAATAATTTAATTACCTTACCCTTTTTGACAAATCCAAAATTACCCTCCATCAATTTTTACTGGGTTTTCTCTATACTGCATTAGTTTCACGCACTCAATTGTACCGTTTTTCTCCTTCCATGAGACTCTCATATAGGTTTTTCATCAAGTAAATTTCATTCTCCTTTACAATTTTTTCACATAGTTTTTTTATTGTTTCTACGCCTTTTATTTGAATCATTTTTATTTTTACATCATTCATATATTGATACTATTTTTTTTTTTGCTTTTTTTTGTTTATTTATTGCTTTTTTATGAGTACTTAAGGTACATTAATCAATTTTAAAATATATATAAGAAATGGATTCAACTTATAAATTTTGTAGGGTATTATAAAAGTCATGTCCTTTATGGTAATTTTATAGTTTAAAAAATCACTTTTATAAAATTGTATACAAACAGATTTAAAATCATTTTTAAAAAAAAAAATCATTTTTATGATAGTAAACAAACGGAAATAAAAAAATCATTTTTAGACAAATCTCTACAAAATAATCTCTAAATTTTTGAACTAAAAATCATTTTTATTTAAACTTAAACAAACGCACCCATATTCAAATAGAACCATTATTTCTTAATTTTTTTATCAAATGACATGACATTTAATTTACCCAATAAAATTTTGAGTGTTCCCCATTTTTAATACCAAAATATAGAGGCGCATCATTTACACGTGTATTGTTGTTAGTGCACATTAATCGCTTTCAATGATGACATTGCTAGCAATTATTTTACCAATTATTGAATGAACATTAAAAACATTATCTTACACTTGAATCTCAACCGCACTACAATCCTAGACTTAAATTTTAGTCAAAGAATGATAAAAATAAACACATTCAATGATCAAATTAAATTTGAATTTTTAACTATTAGAACATGCTATGCTATAAAGCATAATAAAGAGCACCTTATTATAGTTAAATAAAGCAACCAATCATTTCCCAGATCTTATAGGAACATACAACTAACATAAATTAATATACATTAAAGTTCCTTTCTCATCTTTCTATAAACAAAAGCCTTGTGATTAATTTAAAGAACCATAGTGTTTGACATCACAAGCAAATCCTAAACAAATCAAAGATAACATTTCCAAGTGAAAATGGAAAAAATTTAAAATAAAGTAAAATACTGTTTCAATATTTCCAAACAATCTTAAGAAACATAGTACATACATCTATATGGATAAAAAATAAAAGGAAAATTTTCACCATCTCTACGCTTTGCCATTAGGTTTAGGCGATTGTTGCGGAAACTTATGGTGATAAGGAGACACATGAGTGCCATTCGGTATCGAAAGGGTCCTTCTCTGTTGACCGTTCCGAGCGAACGGTCCTTGTGCATGTACACTTCTAGAGTTTGGACTCGCTCCGAACCGTTCGGCTTGCATTGTTTGGAAATAGTATGAAGAGCTTGCCATGTCCTTAAGGTTTGGTAGAGGCTTTAAAGCCTCAACAACTTCACTCATTAGGGGTCTGGCTTTTGGATCTCTACTGAGACAGTGAGCAGCGAGTTGAGCGGCTTTCTGAGCTCCTTTTATGGAAAAGTGGCCTTCGAGACGAGGGTCTATTAGTCGGTAGAACCTTCTTCGCTCTCCTAGATGCGGTCGAGCCCATTCGACGAGGTTATGCTCGCCGTTGGGTCGGTGTTTGTCCATAGATCTTCTGCCGGTCAACATCTCAAGTAGTACGACTCCAAAACTGTACACGTCACTTTTTGATGTAAGATGACCTGTCAGTGCCACACACGAGTGAATATAAACAATTTTTAGTCATACATATGGCTTATGAGAGAAACAACTAATATCACTCTAAAAGAGGTCAAGAGTAGTGTTGTCAATCGCATATCGTAGAAAATAGTGGTTTCTTCAAATTCCTCAATGCTATACCGTGTTGCAGGACCATTATAGCTTCTATTTGACAATACTCTATACTAAATAGCCGATTGCAGAACTATAGTAATTTATTCAAATACTACTATGCAAAGGTTTATAGCACTACAATAACCACTATTTGACAACAATGTTCAAGAGCATAATATGTACCAAACGTTAAACAGTCCCACATGGAACTACAACAAATACCAACAGTGTATGCGTGAGTGTGAGTGACCTCACTGATAACATGTAAATTTGAGTTTTTCATATCAAGCTAATCTTACCTGTCATGACATATTCTGGTGCTGCATAACCATAGGTTCCCATCACTCGAGTAGACACATGGGTTTTATCCCCTTCAGGACCATCTTTGGCGAGACCAAAATCTGAGAGCTTGGCATTGTAGTCCTGATTTGGAACACAATATTAGACTGACAAAATGGAAAAAGAAACAAAAACATGTAATCTTATTGTAATTTTTGGTACTTACCGCATCTAGTAGTATATTCGACGTTTTAAAATCCCTATATATCACTGGTCGTTCAGCTTCTTCGTGAAGAAAAGCAAGACCCTTCGCAGCTCCTAGTGCAATTTTCATCCTAATGGACCATGGAAGAGGCAGGGATCCTACATATATGATATGATATTTAATTTCGATATCCAAACATCAAACAAGAATATAAATTATAATCATGAAAACTGCTAAATTCAACATAAAACATGATACTCAAAGAAATCAAGAATGGTTCAATATTTCATAATTGATTCTATTAAAATTTCAAGGTGCATTAGTTGTCCAACTATTATTATTATTATTATTAAAAGGAAAATGAAAAAATAATTAGTCAGAAAATAGTAACTTACTCCTAAATAAGTGGTTTTCCAGGCTTCCACGAGGCATGAACTCATACACAAGCAGCCTTTGATCATCTTCAATGCAGTAACCTATGAGTTTAACAAGGTTTTGATGAACTAGATCACCAAGAAAATTTACCTCTGCCTGTCATGTGATCCAAACAAGAATGGCAGTTAGAATGATAGAATTCAGCGATAATACAAGACGAGAAAAAGGATTGTTGAACATATACAAACCAGCCATTCTTTATGACCCTGAAGTCCATCATGGTTAAGGGTTTTTACAGCGACGGTAAGCCCTGTGCCAGGTTTCACTGGAGCCGTTCCATTTTCTTCGATCCAACCTTTGAAAACACAACCGAACCCACCTTCACCGAGAAAACTTTCGGGCCGGAAATTTCTTGTTGCCAATTTAAGATCATTGAAAGAGAATTTTCGCAGCCTGGAAGCAATTTTAAGCTCCTCTTCAAGTTTAGAAGTGGACGAATTGCTTTCTGTGTTACTAGTGGTTGTAGAAGAGATTACCGTAGCTGTAGGCTGGCCTCTACTTGTATCATTAGTTGATTTACTATCAGCTGACGAGAAAAAGTATTAGAACAAGCAATATAAATATAAAGTTCTGCGGTATTGGCATAGAATATATGCGAAAATAGATACCACCTAGTTTGATAACTAAATTGCTTTACCCTTTTAGCATATGTTTGAAATTCAGTTATTTCCAAACAATAACTGGGAACTAATTTCCTTTCTAATATCTACTCAAGTTTGACAATTAGGTATTTCCTAGCCTAACTAAAAAGAAAATATGCACTATTTTCTCATTCTGTTAAATTGAAAGAAATTGGATATAAAAGAAACATTTACACGACAAAGCTTACATATGCTTTAGCATATCTTCAACAATTATTAAATCAGAAACCCTCTACTCTTCTGCTTTCAGAATAAGTAGGAAAATGAGAAAATCAAGTATTTCACTTTTTAGCAAGTAAATGTCTCCATTTTCAAATCACACAATCAGATACCCTAGTTTTTCACATATCATTAGTGTATCATTTACAATCAATTAGCATGATAATTTTCAATCAGATTGAAAAGAAAGTTGTTCATTGTTCAAAGAATAATTCAAACCAGATCAAACACCAAACCAATCTACTAAAATTGGATAGACAAAAAAATATACGAACCTGAGTACAACATTTAAGCATAAAAAAAAACATATCACAGACACATTTCACAAAAGATAGAATCTCCAAGCACATCATAAGCAGAATCAAACACACTTGCAAGGAAAAAATGATTACCATAATGAGTACTTGTACCGCTGACCGAGTTATCAACTTTGGATCTTGAAGAAATGCAGCTACCAATTAACCATAACCTAACCCAACACCCAGTTTCTTCCTCTTTAACAACACCCTCATTTTCTTTACCTTTCTTATTCTTCTTCCTCTTCTTCACCCCCTTTGATTTACACACATCCCAAGACTCCACTACTTCACCATTACCACCATCCAACAACCCCATCTCTAACAACACCAAAAGAACCAAAACCTAAATATCATCAAAAACAACACATAATTTCAAACACCCTTCAATGCCCTACACTCACACCACCCTAAAAACAACAACCCCAGATGACAAATTTTTTTAAAAAAGCTAAAAATCAAAACTTTACAATCCAAAAAAGATCAAAACCTTGAAACTAAGGAAACCCAGAAATCGAAACTGAAAATGAAAAAGAAACAGATCAGAATAAGTAAATTGAAAATAGCAAAAACAGAAAGGGGGTAAAATGGAAAACCTTGAAAGGGTGGATTTTGATGAAAAGGGTTGGGAAATGGAGAGTGAAGAAGTGGTAAGAGAAGAAAGTGAAGTAAACTAAAAAATCTCCGCTCGAGAAAAATGAAATATCGGAGATGGGGTCCTCCTCGTCTGCAACACAAACACAAACACTATGCTGCAAGACAAAAACATTGGTGGGAATAATAAATTGAATAAAATATTAAATCTATTTTTTTTTTTTTGCTCTATTATTAATAAAATATAAAATCTTAGTACGTTTATATTTTTATAATACAGCAATAAAATATTCCCCTTATTCCAAAAATATATGATATAATATAAACCCTTGCAATACAAACTGTCATTGTTTAATAATTTGTTGTTATACTAAATTATTTAAATTAATAATGTTAATCACATGTTTGGGTATATAAGTATAGGATTAACTAGTATATGGGTTAACATAAAAACAAAATAGTAAGATGTAGCCGCCAGAAAAGACAAAATAAAGTCGGCTTTTAAAAAAACATGATAATTGTTTGAATGTATGTTTGTATTGGTAGTGAAATTAGAAAAATTGTGGTGTGCTACATTTTGGATGCAATTATACTTTATAGTTTTACTAAATTTATAACCTCATTGTAAAATTTATATTTGTTTTGAGGAGACGAAAATAAATAAAAAAACACATATAATTTGAATTTTGAAGAATTATATTTGATTTTTTAGTTTTTTTTATCGAACTAATACTAATTAGATCTATAATCTTGGTCATCATGATGAGTAATAATTGAGAGATTTTATTTACAAAGGATAATATAAATCATTGTTAGAATTTTAAACGATTTTTAAATTAAACGTCGATTCATTAAAGGATTTAAGATTGATTTAGTTGTCATGATGGATCTAAAAAATTCAATTAACAGAGGAAATATGTATACAGATATCTAAGATGATAATAATATATATTACAAATTAGATAACATCAATATATATAATATACTAATATTTTTATCACAATTTAACAAGTATAAATTATGTTTAAACCATACAAAATAGTAGAAAAGTATGTCACAATAACCACATATCCAAGCAAGTAAGTACCACCAATTTCATTCTAGTAATGCATGTGTGAAGTTATATCATAGTAATAATTCATTAAAATAGAAGACTTTGTATTTAATGAACTTAGAGGTCCGAATATTGGTTTGTTGTTTGAAATGTCAAGAAAATGCAAATTATGCAAATTTTAATTTTATAATTCAAGATATCAAATTTAAATTTAGATTATCCGATCTCGAATTGAACGACTTCTGCTATCCCAACCGTGTGAATGTAGAAAATCTCTTACCGATCCAAATTAAATGTTGTCACAATAATAAATACAACTTTGACATGGCCCACGATCCACATAGCCCAAAAAATCGCAAAGTCCATTGAAACAGCCATGCGTGTCTTTAGGAATTTGGATGATCAGATCCGTAAGACAAACCAACAAACATCCACTTTTATCGTCGAACTTAGTGCAGCTGCATAACGGCCTTTCCCACCACAATTACCTATCATTCTTCTCAACTCGCACATTTACTTGGACGTAGGAGTGTAATGCGTGAAAGAAAATATAACAAGATATCATGAAAGAAAAAGCAAACACAAAAATAGATCTCACTTACAATTATAGTATTTGCATATAAGGTAAAATTAGTGCTTTATGTACTATCCAACATTTTCTCAAGGAGAATGTTAATTTTGCTCTTCATTCGAATTTGATGTATTTAACCAACCTTCTCGTCCTTTTCATTACCCTTCGTCCAAAAATAAAGTATAAAAATCTGAAAAACTTGGCCAATGGCAAGCACTCAGTTGCAGCTAAGTCCATTGCAATGTATCAAGAGGCACTCTCTTCCACTTAGAAGAGTACAAAATATCCTATATACAGAATACATTTTCCCCTTAAAGGGGGTTTGTAACAGACCACTATTTAACATTTTAATAAGAAAAAGAAGAAGCCACTATTTAAGCTAGTGATTTACAATGCAATTCAACACAAATTGAAAATGCCAACTTCATCACAATTCCATACCAAGTGATTAACGGTTAGCCAATCAATGACGGTAAGTATCAAGAGCACTTTTAAAGTTGTTCCAAGAAAATCCACCAAGAGTAAGTTGCAAAAACAATTCTGAAATGTAGTTGAATCAAAGCACCCATTTTTGTTTACACTGCACCAGTGAAAATGCAAACAGCTAAACGTTTGTTCTATATAAACCCCTTGCAAATGCTGGAAGTTGAATTTATCTTCATGGAGCATTCAGGGATATAGGCAACACCTGTAACACCAGGATGTGAATATGTAAGGACCCGACCTGAGCTAACTGGCATTTTGCATCACGATTTGCAGAAAAGAAAAACTCATTCCAATGACAAATAAAACAGGATGCACAACACATTGAGTATATGCTTCTCATTTATCAGTGATGTGGTACACATGTACGTTCTCATGAGTGTATACCTAAAGGAATGAAAGTGGAAATAAATGACCATACGCATGACTAATAATATAAAGTGGACCAAAATTGGCACTTGTTGGAGTGGCCTCAGAACTAGGGAAAGCAAATACACAACCTTATAAATACGAAAATGAAATGACTAAAAGTCTGTTTGTTATAGATTATTTGACAAAATTAATTTAATTATTTTAACTAAAATTATTTTTAAGGATTTTAACTGTGCTTAATTTTCTTTAAAATAATTAGAATCTAAAAGTATGATTTTTCTTTTATATGTTGCAATGAGATCTAGTTTTTTTTTTTTCTGGAAAAAAATGAGAATCTATTTTTAGTAGGAGAAACAATCTAATTTTAATGAGTATGACAGAAAAGAGAAATGATAAAAGCTCTATATTTCAGCACACTTAATTGTTCTGTTGAAGAGTAATACTTAAATAAATATGCAATCATAGAGGTAACTGATCTTTAGGCAGAAGTACATCTTCTTATGAAGTTGTATTGACCAAATATTTATTTGGGTAGATGCTCAAGCAGGCAGTTCAGAAGAAAAATTCCATAAAACCGAACAGTGATCATTACCTTTTTCCTTGACATCAATTTGCAAAGAATCCAATGTAATTATGCCATCAGTCAATGGAAGTAGTTCAAGCTTGACAGTGACTACGGATTTTGATGGAATACATCTGAGGTGGGAAACAAATGGTTTTGAATTAATCAGACTAGTTAAACAATTCACAGAAATAAAAATGAGATCTTCTATATTACCCAAGTGGAACTCTGCTCTGCATCCATAAATGTGTACAACTAATACCGGAATTGGGAATGACATCATCACTCGAAGAAACTGCCTGAGCTTTTCCATCATAACGTTTTTCCTCATTTTCTTTTACAATAGAATCAAAGCTTCTTTTTTTACAGTTGGCACCAATACTTCTTTCACCATTTACTCTAGCTAAAAACTCTGCAAAACCAATGAAAGGACTCTTCGGAGTAGTCGGTGAATTTAGGGAAACCACTGAAGGGGGTGAAGTAAATGAAGCTGGAGCTAGCACTGTGAAAGTTAGATCTTCAGATGTCAAATTTGAAGCTTGAAGAGTTAAGATCTGATTCAATTAAATCAATGAAGCTAAATTAATTATGGTTGTTGGTAGAAGTATAAAAGTAACTGTAACTTCAGATGGAACATAATCAAACCAAAATCAATGAGCTCCTATGTGAAGTTCCAACAGACAATACTTAAACATATATTAACCTGCACAGGAAGTCGGTAAGTTTTTTCATAAGCTCCATGAGGTTTTCCTGACATCTCTGATGCAATAGAGACCATGATATCCCTCGAGATTCGTGGCCGCCAGCTAGTTGGTTGTTTAAAGAACAATCTTGAAGCTAGATTAAGTGAAAAAAACCAGAGGAAAACAACTAATTAACCCCTTAACTTCATAGATAGCTCAACAACAAAGAAATAAGGTGAAAAGCTTACATGTATAATTGCAACGACATGACACCATAATTGCATACTGATCAAGACTTAATTTTGATGTTTTATTTCCATATGGTATCTTTGACCAACGAGAACTTCTATCATCCTGAGCCTTGAGAGTCTTCAATGTAGAAGTTTCTGGTTTAAGGATAAAAGAATGTTCTTCATCTCTCCTGTAAGCAGAAACATCTAATAAGATAAAGAAGATAATTAGAGTTAATTACATAAACGAAATTATTACTTTATTAAGCATTGCCAATCAGATTGATTTCAATACAAAAAGATACAAGCATTGATAATTGATAATTATTTGTCGAAAAATCATAAAAATATGGTTGGCCTATTCAATTAAATGTTTATCTAGGAATACCAAGTAAAACAATCTCAGCTATCATTACAACTATAATAGAGTAGTACAGTTTTAGCTTTAAACCACAAGCCAATGAGAGTAGATAACTGGAAAATACCGTCTAACAAAATGCAAGGCCTATAATGTGAGTCATATCTGTACTTTGACTCTTTTTTTAGACAAATTTTAGTGGTTAATTTGTTAAGGGGGCGTGGGTTAGGGAATGTTGTTATATTGTCTTTTGTTTAGTTTGATGCTATAGATTCTAGAAGTAAAACTATCCAGGATCTCTGGTTCCATTCCAGTCATATTGGCAAATAACTGACTAATAAGCAGTCTAACTCTTCAAATTTAAAAATTGGTAGAAATCATTTTAGAATTTTCCACCAAATGGCTGTGTATTAATATAAAAAATCACCTTTTCATCCTTAAAAATGTAAGAAAACTTATGCGTAAATAAGCCTCTTTGAGTAGACCTATATATTGCCACATCAATATTTTTGGTTTACTCAAGAGCATATTGAACTCATGTGGTCATATATGTAGATCAAATGTCTTCATGAAAAACCCTTTACCCTCTTTTGCTGAGTTTATTTTTGGTGTTCGAAGGAGTGTCCCTCACCACACACAGGCATATGCATATGCAACTAAATAGGCAGGTTTGTAACGACATAGCATGAAATCAGTTACGTACAGAAAAATCATAAAACATCATTAGTCATCTGATAATGTATCTATTCAGAAAATTTACCTGATGGCTAGATTTGGTAAAGAATGATCATTTCCAGCTTCAACGCATGAAATTGGCAGTGATGATACTGCTCCATTTTTTGTAGACTCCTCGAAAATAATATTTATGGCATCTATAAATATCACAATATCTGGAGCAAGTGCAGGAGCAACATTCTGGAGAATAAATTCAGAGCTATTGATAAAGCATAGCAGAGAAACAAGTAATAATAGTAGAAAGGCACAAAAGAGATGCATAATAATTTGATCTGTGAAATCATAGTTCAAACCTTTATTTGAACACAAAGAAGATCCTCTGAATTAAAGTTAGCAGCAAAAGAACGAATCTCTACAGGTTGAATTATTTCTAGTTTCCTTCTCCACCTTCTACCAGGTGTATAGACACCTTCTAATCCACAGCAAACAGAAAACCTGTCTCGCTCCAGTGAGATACCTCGAAAAGATAGAAGTTCTTCCACACCAACTTTTTTCCAAAAAAAATTTTGAGATGAAATTTGATCCCAATCCTCAACGTCAAAGTTTGGCTTAGAACTAGCTGCTTTAACAGGAGCACTAGGTGTGCTTGTAGTTTGGGGTAATGATGACATGGAGTAACTTCTGAAATTGCCAAAAGAGAATAACTGAGTACCACTTGATGCTGAAAAGTTGGACCTTTGAGAAGTGCTACCAATTCCTGAATTTGAAGTTAAATGATGAGGAGATTGTGGGCGAGTAGGAGGTCTCCCATTTTCCAATGGAAGCATCCAGTTTAACAGCTCTGCATATGGATCTTGGTTTGTACAAACCGCATCCACCTGATTGTCAGGAGACAGCATTCTCTCCTGACACTTTTCAAATTGGAGAATTTCTATACAAGGGTCTTTAAGAAAACTTACACTAACATATGCTTGTAAAAGAACCTGCATCCTTGCAAACAGGAAAATATAATTAGATCAGCGTTATTGGGATTACTCAATCATAAGTAGAAGGATTCTGCA
Organism: Cicer chorassanicum; assembly: GCA_037974735.1. Taxonomy (NCBI): domain Eukaryota; kingdom Viridiplantae; phylum Streptophyta; class Magnoliopsida; order Fabales; family Fabaceae; genus Cicer; species Cicer chorassanicum. The sequence continues at coordinate 8,662,216 of JBBPBP010009778.1, read as the reverse complement.
TATTGAATGCTAAAAACACCTCAAGAGCCGGGACGTACTTATACATAAAGCATTTCTTGATCAACTAAGATTTCCCGGCAAAATTTCATGAATGCTAACAAAGCATTAAGAGTCAATGTAAACACCACTAGAAGAAGTTTAAATTTTACAAATAAATACACAAGTTCAATAAAATGAAGATGCCAAGGTGTTAGCGAGCAAAAGAGCAAGTTTGAAGCAATGAATTCCTTGTTGTAAAAGATATGGTCCAGAAAAATCCATTGATGATGTAATTATACTAACTGATATACTACCCAATTGCAGGCCCACTTATCATATCCATAAAGAAATTTCATGCTCCAAATGCATCACATGAAATTGTTATAATGTTGATAATGCTGTTACACAGTGAATCAAAGGAGAGCATATTACAAAACCTCATCTAGATGCACTAAACTTTTACAATTTTACTAAGAGATTTTCCACGAGTTTCACGAACATTAACAAGATAAATGAGTGAATGAATTGTAAAATCCCAAGTCTTGATTCACTAAATGCTATTTCTACACAAGGACAAAGCATGAATCTGAAATAATTTTTTTATGGAAAAAGGAAATTTCATTACAAAGAAGAGGAGAACTACAACTAGTATGAGGACAAGACCTAATAATATCCAACAACCAGTTTGGCAGCATCTCAATCTAAATATTTGAATCTTCTAGTCAGAGACTAACAGGACAGAGGAAGACAATGTCTTTGGGTATGGAAGTAAAATGTGGGGCCCTAAATACAGATCCCTCCTCAATAGGACATCATCTCTATCTCAAATTTCACTGCAAAGAGAATGCCATCTGACTGAATTTTAATGTTCAATCAAACAAAATTTATGTTTCTCTACCAACTTCAAAGCAATTAAATTAAGGAGTTTACTTTTCAAAAGTTTTGTGGTACATACCACTACGTCACCATTAGGTAAAGCAAAACACTTGACAGAATTTCTCGCCATTCCACCAGAAACAGTTGCATCAAAATTTCCTCTATCAATAACTGTACCAGTAGAAGGGAATGCAGTCTCTTTAGTTTTAATTGTTGAGGCTTTTTGACTACCAGAAGAATTGGAATTTTTCTCTAAAGAGCTTCTTTTGGACCAAAGGGGCTCATTGGACTCAGCTATCCTCACAAAGAAGTGAGAATTTTCACATTTTTGCAACAACGATGCAGCTTGTCTTTTGTGAGCCTCCATGTGAAGAGAGTCACAATCAGAAACATCTAGCGGCTGCTCTTCACCGCTGGTACTCAGTTCCCCTTCTCCAGATATTAAATTATTTTTGTTTTCAATGCTTCCATTTTCTTTCTCAGGGATGTGACTTGTGCCATTGTTACTTGTCATTGCAGAAACTTTAAATGGAGTAGTAATCTGTGTATCCTGCTTACATGCAGACAAGCATGCCAACATATGAACTTGTTCACCTGAATTATGGGTATAAATTAGGTCTGCTCAACTTTTTTGTGGAAGCCAGCTGACCAAATCACATACGCCAAAACTGAGATTAGATATTTAAAGAATGAAACAATCTAATACCCGGAAAAAGAAAGGAACGGTCAAGACGACGCAGAGACTGGATATCTGGCACATGATCCCAGTTTTCTGGAAGTTCCTCTACAAAATAGAATTAGATGTATCACATTATATTATATATGCAGAGCAACCAGACGCATAACAATTTTGAAGTAAACATTTTTCTCTTAAAAGAAAACATTTTTCTTAATTCTACCATTGAAGTAAATGACAACAAAAATCATGTCATTCCTCTATGTAACAGATAACAATAAATGTTAAAAATTGTCTCTAGTCCTAGATGAGAAGAGACAATTGAAACAATCCATCTTTCCCTAACCATTACTATTAAAAGCTCAACATATACTCCATCTGGATATCACTTTCATTCCCCATTTTTAAGTATTGCACTTGCACCACAAAGACTCATCCAAAAAGGAAGGGGGCCCTACTCAGTGATCCTTTCACTTTATGCTTAACTTCACAAAAAAAGTATATCACAAATTTTTTTCTTCTTCTACTTACATAAGAACCAACCTAGAAGTTATTCAACATGTAATATTTGACATTGATGAGCAGCACAAAGTGGTGATAACATTCTAATATGTAAGCCTTTTATGGATGAACCCACAATGGAACATAGGCGTTTAACCCAATGGCGATCCAAAAATAGTTCCCCACCTTATGGAGAGCTAGCCTCTTTCACTAGACATAACCACCACTAGTTCACACATAAGCTTTTCACTAAAGGTGACATCATTTGTGTAGTACTAGCAAGTTGCAACCCTTATCAACCACTAAATTGCAATTTAAAATTATGCATTTACAATAAGCTCACGTCACGTCGTTAACATGCAAGAGAACAACCATTTTCTACCAACAATCACGATAAAATATTCGTTCTCACTATTCAAAATACTCAAACATGATAAATCACATTCACATCCACATGCATAATAAATCACAGAGGTAACAAAATATCAATCAATGATTTATTCATGAATTAAAATAGCAACAAACGAAAATGATTGATGAACCGAAATACATACTACATGGAATGGTGATCCATCCTTCTTCTTCAGAAACATCAACATGTTTATCAACAATTACAATCGGCAAATCGTGATGCTTTGAATTCAGATCATTGAGGCCACCACGATCGACCTTGGAATCGTAACGCGCATAAGGAACATCAGGTTTACGAGACTCAAAAGAAGATCCAACAGATGATGATCTGTGATGAACCTCAGCGCGAGGTTCCGGAATCGCCGTTCGTTCTGAGTAAACGCTCGTAGCAGAACGCATCAAAAAATTCATTGTGCTAGAAACCAAAAGATTTATGGAGGAAATTGAAATTCGTCTGCAAAATTGAATGATTTGATTTCAGTGAAGGAGATTTTTGTTGAAGTGTGAGGAAAACATGAGAATGATAGTGAAAATGCGGAAATGAAATTGGAAGAAAGGGAAAGTGAATGCGATAATTGATTATTAATTTATTATAAGGTTACCTGATGAATGAATGTAATTGATTACATTTAGAAGGTGGAAATCAAAAAGTTGGAGTTGCGATCAATGAGGACGTTCTTTTGATTTTGTACTGGTTCTCCTGAATTGCATGTTTTCCAAAATGTTTATGTTTTTTTTTTTTTTTGGTAGGAAAATTCCAGACTAAAAACATATAGTTAAATTAATCTTAAAAAATTGTTAATATCAATTAAAATAGATAATAACCGCTATTTCATTCTAAATTTTTTCATACTCCTTTGATATGGATTTGATTGGATAAATATTTAAATATAATTGTGTAAGATATTGTCAAAATAGTTTTTTAATTATCAAAATTATATAAACATATTTAAATATAGAGAGGCAAAATAGATTGAGTTTATTAGATAAGTTTAAGTTAATATTTTAACTCGGTCATCTAAATTGGTACACCTACTTTAATGTGCTGAAAAAATTGTCCTAGGAGAGAGATCGTATGAAAAATTCATTAAGATTTGAGAGTAACTAATGCACCACAAAAATTTAAGGAGAGAAACTTTTGAGATGTATACGAGATGTCATTCATCTTAGTTTCATGTATTATTATATTATTGGTTTAAATGCAGATTTAATCCCCTTATTTTAACTGATTCGCTATTTTGTCCTCTTATTTTTAATTTTTTAATTTTTGTCCTCCTATTTTAACTGATGCGTAATTTTGGTTCTTCTATTTCTAATTTGGCAATTTTGGTCCCCTATTTTAACTGATTCTTAATTTTGGTCCCTCTATTTTTAATTTCTTAATTTTTGTCCCTCTATTCCTTAAAGTTGAGACATTTTGTAAATTTAATGGATCACATATATTTTTTTAATAAAATTTAATGGATTACATTTAAGAAAATATATAACATTAAAAAAACATTAGATACTTATTTTAAAAAATATATTTTATTATAAAAAAATACTTAAAAAATAATTTTTAATTATTTTAAAACTAATCAAACCTAAAAATGCTTTATTTAATATTTTTTTAAAACTGATTTCAAAATTTATTATTTTAAAAACTGTTTTTAAAAGAATTTTTAATTATTATTGTTATTAATTCAAATATGTTTTTAAAAGAACGATTAATAATTAATAAATTATGATTTTTTTAAAATAATGAAATAAAATAAAGTTCTATCTTTTATTTAAAAAAATATGTTTTTTTCTTTTAAA
>JBBPBP010009778.1:8630310-8643138 GCA_037974735.1 Cicer chorassanicum | reverse complement strand
AACATATGTTACTTTTACATATTTATTAATATAATATTTAATGAGTCATGTTAATAAATTTCTAAAAAATACTTATTTAGAAATTAAAAAGAGAAAAAAAGTTAAAATTTTATATAAAGGATAAGACTTTTTAAAATTTGAAGCCGTCAAATACATACATGACATGGCAGAAGTTATTTAGAAATTAAAAAGAGAAAAAAAGTTAAAATTTTATATAAAGGATAAGACTTTTTAAAATTTGAAGCCGTCAAATACATACATGACATGGCAGAAGTATATTTTATTTTTTGAATGCTTAACTTTTCCCATATGTAATATAGAAAATAAATTCACATTGAATAATAATATATTAATTATAGATATTTTTAAAAACAAAATCATTAATGGTTGTTGACTTACGTAAACATCTTATATCAAGAGAGAAAAAAAAAGAACATAATAGTAATTAGAGACAAACGCGGTATTTGAGTTTAATCTTTAAAAAAAAGAAAATAATCGAGAACCAAGAAGCAACTAATAATTTTGATAAAAATTTAATTTTTAAGAAAAAAATAAAAAAAAAGTAATAATTTATCGACAAAAAGTTTATATAAAAATATCTTGAATTTTGTGTGACTCAAGTGATCTGCGCAGTTTGGAACAGCTTCCTCCCTCACCTTTTTTCTCCATTTTGGTAGTCACACTGTGTTCTCGTTGTCGTCTTCCCTCCCTTCTACACAATCCCAATTTTCCCCTTTCATTTTCCTCTATCCAAATCCTTCATTAATACACCATTCTTCATCATCACAACCACAACTTCCTCACACACACATAAAAACCATGCCAACTTAACACTTCCAAAAACACAAAAAACTCATCCTTGTGGTGTGAATAACACTTTTCATTTTCCCCAACTACCATCTTCATAGTAATCATCTCAAGTTCACATGGGATTGCGAACAACCTTACCAAGAAGTTTCAAGATCCAAGGTTGTTACGCACTCTTATCACTAAATGGAATCATCATCATCATCAAACTCAGCTACAATAATAAACCAATCCTTCGACGAATTCTACTCACACCACGCCCGCGAATCGCTCGACGAATTGTCTGACTACTTTACAATCACCGACCCTTCCATTTCAGGCCATCCTATTGTTTTCGCCAGCCACGCGTTTCTTAAGATGACTGGGTTCACGCGCGACGAAGTTGTTGGGAGAAGCGGTGGCATGTTTCAAGGTCCGGCGACTTGTCGTAGGTCGGTGATGGAAATTCGTGAAGCTGTTAGGGAAGAGAGAGAGTGTGATGTCGTTTTGGTTAATTATCGTAAAGATGGCACGCCGTTTTGGGTTTTGATTAGTGTTTGTCCTGTTTTTAGTAAACGTGGTGGTGCTGTTGTTCACTTTGTTGCTGTTCAGGTTCCGTTGCATAGGAAAAGAACAAGGGTTTGTTATAGTGATGGATTTTCTCATCAGGTTCATCATGATTTTGTGTTTCGTTGTTGTCGGAAGGAAGTTTGTGCCGATTCGTTGGCTGAACTTGGTCGAGTTTCTTCTTCCGGGAATCAAGTGTTGGAACATGATGTCACTGGTTGGTTTGTTTCTTTGTTTGCTTTTGCTTCCTTTTGTTTTTTTGTCTTTCCCCATAGTTTTAATCAAATGTTTCAGCTCAAGGGGTTAATGAAATTCGGGCAAATGGTTTGAAAGAATTCGAGTTTCAATATTGGCTGAAACTATCGTTGTCCAGACTTTACTTACTTTCGGCTGAACTTTGGATTACCGGAGTTCATTTTCCTTGGGAACCGGAGATTTGACGCAAAAAAAAGTGGCTATGTTAGTTTTTAGGATTTAAACTTTGAACCTCTTGAGTTAGCGGTTAAAACTCTGATGAGAATAGCAGACTAACATAACCACTAACTTAGTAACATTTACGTGCTTTTGGTGTTCTATAGTTGGTGTTCTATAGTTGGTTGGTGCTTTTGTCTTTATTATTACTCAAGTTAAGCTCTTAAGTACACTTGCATAGCTAACACTTAATAGGTGATCATTATTGGGCTAATATATAATTTTGATTTTGAGTTGAAATCTTGGTTAGAACAATCTTTGGCAAAATTTTATTTATCTTCAGTTGAACTATGGATTATTAGTGCCTTATTTCCCTAACAAGCTTAAGACAAAAATATATATATATATATATATATATATAATTTTGATAGTTAATGCTACTCAGCTGTTCTGCTGCACATTTTGATAGTTAATGCTCCCGGTCTCATATTAAGTGTCACGTTTGAAATATTTGTTACTTCAAATTACTAATAAAACATTAATAATTTTTTTTCCACGAATATACCCTTATTTACTTTACCTTAACTCACCTAACTACTATATTAATATGGGTACTTTGGTAATTGAAGCTCATTTTACCATAGAATTAGTATACTCAATGATTTTATTAAGAAATGTGCATCAATAACCTTAAAGACACTTAATATGAGATGAGAGATTAATAATTGGTAAAAGGATTAAATTATGAAGACAAAAGATGGATTTCTAAAGAAGTTTACACATTTGGGAATTGATTTGTGCACAGGGACACTTTCACCAAAGCAGCACTACTTATCACTTTGAGGGGCTGCGTTGTATATTAACTTGGTGATTATTAATTACAATGTGAATTGATTGGTTATTTGAGTAATTGATTATATGTCTTCTTGATAACCTTTTTTTAGGTAGAAAATAATAAGTTATTAGTTGGTTGATAATCTATGCATGTTCTTAACCAATAAGATGTATACGATTTTAGCTATAGATGAAACATTTCCTATTCAAATGTTATTATGTTAGTTTATATATCCCCTTTTGATCTCTTGCTGAGTGATTATGCATTTGTCCAAGTGGTATGGTTCTATCTGGTATTTGCTGATATGTTAGCTACATAATTACATGCAGAATTGGAGAGTGAAGAGCCGCGTGAGGCAAGTGATGTTGAGAGGAGAAGGGCCGTGACTGCCATGGACAGCATCTTTTCTGTGCTAACCCACTATAGCGAGTTGACTGGAAGATTGGTGTGTAGAAAGAGATGCGGTATTCCTGACGTGGGTCTTCTTAGCTCTTCCTTGATTATTTCTCTTGGTAGAATCAAACAAAGCTTTGTATTGTGAGTTATTGGAAAAAGTCTAGTTTTCTTACTTAAGCACAAGCTTTACAATTTTTACAGACCCTTAATTTGTTTATTTGTTGTTTGTTTTTGAGTTTCCTTGCAGAACTAATCCACATTTGCCAGATATGCCTATTGTTTATGCCAGTGATGCCTTCACGAAATTGACAGGTCCTAAAACTCTACCTTGTAAAAGTTAATAATAGCCTTGCAAATTTTCTGGCCGTTAGTGTCACTTTAATTAATAATTATTTTCCTTTGATTGCTCTTGTATATATCATCTTGAATGATTTGATTTGAATCTGCGTGACGGTGACCTTGACTTGGAAAAGGTAGAACAGACGATTGGCACAAGTTATGAGTCACACAGTCTCTACTATTTCTGTCTGCCTTCCGTTGTCTGCACTACTACATTGTCTCCAAGTTTGGTTCATCGTCGTCCAAATTTAAATAAGTTAAAGTTGATGAAAATGGTTCTCAGTTCTCTCATCTCCAGTCTATGGAGTGAGTCATCTCAGTTGAACAACAATGCCCGTTCTACCTTTCCAAGTCAAGGTCATCGTCAGACAAATTCAAATCAATTAATTCAAGAAAGTTGATAACTTATGTTCACTTAAAATTTCAGATTATGTTTTAATTACTTTGTTGTCTGAATAGGTTATGCGAGAGACGAGGTATTGGGCAGCAACTGTAGATTTTTAGGAGGAAGAAATACTGATGACTCGGCTCTACATCTGGTAATACATTTTCTTTCTAGACATAATTCTCCAATATTTGCCTTGTAAATATCAACTTAGATAAATGGAAAATGGACTATGTGGTTACATCTTTGTTTCACTGCTTATAGATAAGGGAAAGCATCAAAATTGAACAACCATGCACAGTACGTATTTTGAATTACAGGTTAATACTTTCATTCATTTTTATCTGTGCGGCCAAAGCTTTGAACTTTATTTACTGGATATGCTAAATCAATTTAAACAACACTAACAGGAAGGACAAAAGCTCATTTTGGAATCTTCTTCACATCTCACCTGTTCGGAATGCTTCTGGAAAGGTAATTTTGTTGAGCTAATTCTTAGCTGAACTAAATCTCAAATGTCTATGATTTATTTTCTTTAGGCATCAGTCTATTCTAATTGTTGACGTTTCTGCTTTTATGGTTATATAAATTGTGCACAAGTAGTGTTTTTTTGGCCTGGGCAAATAATTTACTGGTATAAGGACTGGGAAAGCTAAGGGCCGGTTTACTTTGCATGTTTTCTGTTTTCATTTTCACTTCAACTAATAAGCATAAGAGAATATAGATTCAATATTTTTTTCTCATACAATTTTTGAAAACATGTCTAGCAGTTTTAGAAATTTTGAAAATGTCTAATCGTTTTCATTGTTTCGTCAAAACTGTTTTCATTGTTTCCCCAAATATGTTCTTCCTAATTTGTCTTCCATCTTCTCTTTATTACAATTTTGGTTCTTCCTAATTTGTCTTCCATCTTCCTAATATGTCTTTAGTCTCCTTGTTAGCGATAAAAAGTGAACATAAATTTTAGAAAATGAAACCAAAATTGTTTACAAATAGTAAACAGAGGTCTAATGGTCCTTTTGATTTGAGAAGATATTTTTTGTTTCGACTTTTAATTACAAAATTGACATATTGTTTTTGTCGTATCTTGCTTTCAATGATTTGTACAGTAAAGTGAGAAGATAAAAAATGTTCGTTTAATTGTTGAAGTTTCTTATACAAAACCCTGAAGATAGGAAACAAAATGTAAACAAAGTGACAATTGTGTTATTAAAAGTGATTTTCTCTCAGTTTTCTCAGAAATTTTAGTCCTCCTATTATAACAGTTGTGCGATTTTAGTCCCAGTATCCTGATTGTCTCCTATTGAAAAGTGAGGACTAGATTAAAAGATTACTGATAGTCAAGGGACTAAAAGTGGGGTAAAATCAGGGGAACCTCTTTATTGCACTAGGAAAAACATTAGGGACAAAAATCATGCAATTGAAAAGTGGAGGATCAAAATCGCTCAATCACAATACTTGGAGACTAAAAGGACAACTAAGCCTAACTATTATTTCTATGCGGGGTTATTAAGAAGGTGATAAAAAAATTAATCTTTTTCAAAGTTAGTAAACAGATTTGCAAAAGGTTCCAACTATTCAAGATTGGCAGCTAATTGGATGTAGTTTTTGAATTTTTTGTAACACATCGTTTGAAGAATAATTGCTAAAGCAAGTGTTTTGGTGAAGAGTAGTTGCTTAAATTATAATAGATAACACCTCAATAGTTTCGTCCTGATTAATTATTTTGGTTTCCATGTTCCATTGTGCTGTCTACTCATAACTTTACACTTACGCTTTTGGTCTTTTCTTTATCTAATGGATCCCTGGATTTTCCCTTGCACTCCTTTTCTATTTGTAGTTAATAATAAGGATAAAAAATTCACAGTCTTGCCTTCCACCACCCTATTACTTCTACTCATAAGATACTGACTAATCTGGCCTGTAGTTTGAATCCTTAACTATTACAAGCTAATTGGCTGAATTAGCTTCCATACGGAAATATTTTTTGAGTCTTAACCCTCTAGTTCTTAAGAGAAAGAGACTTTGATAATTTGAAGTTCGGGTGGGAGGTAAGTAAAGTATGCAAAGGATTGTTCCGAACTCAGGTACTTCTGATTGTTGTTAACTAAAGCTTGTTAATTACTTGAGTCTAATCACTTGGTTAGTCTCCTTATGATTATAGTTCAATCACATCGTTAGTTCATGCTTTTATGTCTGTATGGATATGCACTTATTCAATTTTGTCACGGATCCATTACATACATTTTGGGAAGATAATCCTTCACACATGCATACATCATGTGACCGTCTTCCACATTTTATGGATGAAATTTTGGTAACTGTGTCGAAGAATTTGGTACTCACAGTGGTTATATTCTGTTTGTTCAGGTAGCATACTTTGTGGGGGTTCAAATAGAAGATGACTATACAAACGACGAATATAGACAGTGTTGGAGACCAGACATGAGACAGCTCAGTGTGGTTGGCGTAGTCAAGGTTGCTGTGAGGAGTTTATCCATGTCTGCAGGGTCGTCAAAGACATAGTCATAGGATAACTGGTGGTGGATATTTTTTTTGTCTTTGGCTGGTTTATTATATGAATTTCATATATTATGCTTGCTTCCAAAGAAAATGTTTCTCCATTTTAGAAAAATTATCATTCTCAACTAGTTACCGTTGAGATGAAGATTGATTTTGTGAAAGAAATTCCATACTGTCAATTGTAAGTAACTAAACATTATGTGTTGGAAGTCTATAAAATATTGCTATTTTCTAGCAAAATAACTCAAACTTGTACTACTACTAATACCTTCCCCGCATCTTTATATAGTTGAAGTGACTATTTAAGTTTGTTTTTACTATTTGTTGATTTTTTATATAAGGAAATTATTGATAAAATTAAAGTAAATTCTAATTTAAAAATTCAAAGAGGAGAAAATCTTAATCACAAAGGTAAGAAATTTTACTAGTTCATGCAAACTTGGTTGAATTACTACTCATCCATTAACATCTACTCTTTCAGATTAGGAATCCTCATTCGGTGCTTAGTTCATTATTTTGAGAAAAACTGAAGCATAAAATAACCACCACATTGCAAGTACATGCTTTTTTTTTCTTTAATTATTGCAAGTACATATCTGAATTACGCATACATATGTAAATGAGGAAAAACAATAAACTCAACAAATCATTATGAAATTCACCAAAATTGCTTGATAACTTAAATAGAATTGAAAAATTCCCATGATAAAATAAAAAAAGGGAACTACAAATTGTACATCAGCCCAAAAAGAATAATGTCAAAAACTCAATACCACTCCTCTCTATACACATCAACAGGTTATAATAGTCATGAATTAACGAAGGAATGACTATTTTCCCATGCTTTATTTTTTATTTTCAAAAACCCTTTTATCTACTTGGTTTTTCCCCTTCTCATTTGGGCTCAACCCAAACCACAGGTTTGCAATAAAAAACCTAAAACCGAACCATACTTATCATCAGTCCACTCAACTAACATGAACCCAAACAGCAACACTCGGAATTCCAGCGTGAACAACATAAAGCATATAGTATCCAGGTGGCGCCACCGTAAGCGAAGTGGGCCCACGAACTGTAGCCTTATAAACCAAATTCCCAACCTCCTCCATAGCCGTCACTTCTAAAAGTAACACCCGCTGATTCATCGCAAACGAGTGAGTAGTAAATGATGGCGCCACCATCGTAACCTTAATCCCATTAACCTCCCTAACCTCCCTCAACGCAAACGTCACCGAAAACAAACCCCCATAAGACGCCGTATTATAAACTGTCTCCACCGACATAATCACGGGCCTCAGGCCACCAAATTCAGGCCCAAGATAATCCGGATAATACGCGTCCAAACTCAACTCAGTCGGGTACGGATACGCCCGAAAATCATAAATCCTATGCGGGTTACTCCCACCCACTAAAATCCTGCCATCTGGCAACAACACAGCCGAAGAATGATACATCCTTGGAGTGCTCGCTGGAGCCAATAACTGAAACCTCGGCAACGGGTCAGCCAAACCTGGTCGATATAAAACCGGATACAAAACTGGGTTCGCTGCATTCTCCCAACCCGCAGTGCCATTCCCTGCACCGTTCAAAATAATTAAATCTCCCGTCGGTAACAAAATCATATCTGGCATGACACGTGGCATCGGCATAACCTCCATAACCCATTCAGGTTTCAAATCACTAACCTTCAACCTCCCACACGTTCTAGAAGCTTCCACAAACACTTTATGTTTATCAGCCAAATTAAACGCTCCGGGAAACGCGCCACCACACACCATAATTTCGACCTCCAGTAAACTTCCGTTTCCTAACCCCGTTAAATTTAACGGTAACATAACGGAAGAGCCAGTACTTGGATAATTTCTCTTTTCTTCTCCAGGTATAATTGGAAATTCCTTTATTATCCTATTACGGTTATAATCAAATAAAATCGAACGACGGTTAGCGAAAATAAAAAGATTACCGTCCGGTAAAAGATGCAAGAAAGGGTAAAGATTGTTTTCTTCACCAGGGTTAGAATCACGCGTTATTTGCAAGAATCTGAGATAAAAAAACGACACGTCGTTTAAACTTTTCGGTACGAATTCGTAAGAAAAAGACGAACGACCACCAACGACGATGATTCTACCGTTTGGGAGAATCTGATTGGAAGCATACCAACGACTTGAAGTTAAATTCTGAGAGAGTTCGTTCCAATCGCAGTTATTGGTTTGAGGACAAGGAGTGAAGGTTCTGAGTTTGTTGTAACCGTCGTTGAAACCACCGGTTTGGATTAACGTACCGTTAACGTTGAGAGCACCGGAGGAACACCAAGCGTCGGTTTGAAGAGTTAAAGGACGGAGGGTGTTTGACGAAATATCGTAGAGAATGGAGTGAGCTGTGCAGTCCAGTTTGAGTGAAATGTCACGTGGGTTGTAACGGCAATGGCCGTTGGAGAGAGAGATGTTGGATGGGCCGAAATCAGTTCTGTCGAAGATGATAACTTTGTTGTCTTTCATTACTTGCATGTGCATGGCTGAGATACCTATGCTTGTTTGGAGTTGAACCCAGTGGCCTAACAATGTGTTGCTTGTAGTTGTGGTTGTGGTTGGGGTGGTTTGTGAATTTGTGGTGGTTATGATGATTGTTGTTGTTATTAGGTGGAGGAGGAAAGATTGTGCGTTCTTGATCTTGAACGCCATGGTTTTAGTCTGTTTTGGCAACACAGGATTATTTACTATACGTATGCTGTCTCACCAGTGGTAAACATGAAGGTGTTATATATGCATGTTATTTATATACTCCCTCCAAATATAAAAAAAATATGAAAGCTGGATTTATAATGTATTGTAAACTTCTCATATTATTATGTATCTCATTTGGCTTATACACACTTCTTATAAAAACATTTGGCTACTAATTTCAACGATTTACTAAAATATTCTATAGATGTAAAGATGTAAAGTTAGTTTAATGGTTAAGATGGAAGAATTAATAAATGAAATGATAAGGAAGGTATTGTGAGTTTAATCTTTATTCGGAGCAAAATATTAATGATAAGGAAGGTATTGTGAATTTAATTTTTATTCGGAGCAAAATATTAATAATATTAATTATTAATATTCATCGTAGTAAATGAGACTCTTAAATATTTCAAATGACACTTTTTATGCAAGACATAAGTAGTAATAAAGAGGAAGGGTGGCACTTAGTTTGTGAGGGGGGAAAATGAGACAACAAGTGGGTTCTAACTTTTAATTGGGTTGCATTCTAAAACGAAGGTAATTTTCTATATATATTATTAAGGATTAAAAAGATATGCAATGAAAATTTACATTTTTCCACGTTATTCTACTTATATATATAAAAAAAAATGAGATTAATGGTAGCATATGAAAAAACTTGAGCTGTCTCATTAAATGTTAGTGGACCATGTATACAGCTTATTAAAATTTATTACTAATACAAATAGTAATAAATTTCTTCTATATATCTAGAGAGATAGAATGATGATTAAAGAAGTTACGAGGTCAGCCAACAATCAACCGTGAATGGATTGGAGATAGAAAATGTAGAAAAAAGAGGTTAGGTGATTTTGTTTGGATGACATTGAGAAGAATGGGTTAATTAGCAGTTGATGTGAGTGTGTAGTTATTTATGGAGATTTGAGATATGAGATGCAATATTAAATGAGGAGTGTATGCCGTATATACAATAATACTAGTAGTAATTATTAGGAGATTGAAAGTGAAGTTGGGAGTTATTATGATTTAGTGAGAGTAGTGAATGAGAGTGGGGTTGTGGAACAGACAGAGTGCTTATGCATGTTAATGAGGTGGTCGTGTCAACGTTACTGTAATTACTATGAGTCTATGTGGTGAAATTGAATGAATGGGGCATTTGCAGCGATTAACAAACTTCAATTGGTAACATTGACGGTGGTGGGGTGGGTAATGCATAGTTGCAGTCAAATTAATTTCTGACTACCCTGGACCAGTTCAGTTTTTTTTCCAATTTTTAATGCATTTATCGCGCTAGCTTCATACAACCTTACACTTAAGAAAAATATGTTTTGTTATATTTGATTAGTTTTTAGCAAGGGAGGTGCGGAAAGCAGCATACTCACGACATCTTAGCATGTCAGCCCAATTTAGTTGTAATTTGTTCTACCATGTAGAGCCCGTAAAGCATATAAGACTGCATTCTTTGGCACCTGTGGCTCTAAAAGTGCCACATAAAATCTGGTTACAAGAAACACCCTTTCCATATTGGAATTAGAGAAAATGAAATTTAATTAATGAAAATATATTTTTAAAAATAATGAAAATATTTTTTATTATTTCATCATATTTCTAAAAATACAAATTCAATTTTTTTTATCTTCTTATTAATTAACAACTAAAATTAACACTTTTTTTATATAAAAAAAATTCCACCAAATAAACGAGTTTACATTGTTAATTAAATTCGTGGTGATGCTTCAATATATATATATCAAAACAAATATACTTGATCAACTTCAACTTTACTCAAAAGTAAGTTGTCACTCTTTAAAATAATAATAAATAAATACAATTTTTTTCATAATCTTCAAAACTACATTCATATCTAAAATTTGTATAAAATTGACAATCTCTAATAAGTTCAAATATACATATTCAAAATTACATAATGCTCTTGTTCTTATAAAAACTTGCTCTTGATCTTTACTTCCATAATGGCTTCTTCCAAATCCCTTTTTCATTGACATGTGTCCTGCATCAAAAACATGAAAATTTAATGACATATTAAAACTTTAAAATCTAC
Source organism: Cicer chorassanicum (assembly GCA_037974735.1). Taxonomy (NCBI): domain Eukaryota; kingdom Viridiplantae; phylum Streptophyta; class Magnoliopsida; order Fabales; family Fabaceae; genus Cicer; species Cicer chorassanicum. The sequence continues at coordinate 8,632,111 of JBBPBP010009778.1, read as the reverse complement.
GCACACATGAAACACTTCAAAATATAGTAACAAGTTAAAATTCTACGGCACAATTATGGAAAAACATTACTAAGGTTCAATATAAAGCACCAACAATACTACTACAGTTTGAAAATTTCATGCTATATACAGAGTAGTACCTTGTGTGTTGGTGGTGATAACAAGAGTCATGTTTAGCCAATCATTTTGAGAAGATTGTTGCACTAAGAGTGTTGTATAGCTAACCATTTTGTAAATTCACATTTCATGTATAATGTAATAGCTTATCAAGCATATCCAATAAGGGGAAGATGAAAAGTTGTTAATAAGCTAAGGAAGGAACCCTTTACCCTGCTTCAACTAATAGTCACGAGCAAGAGAGTGATGAGTATTACAATAGCGAGTGAGAGGTTTGTGAGAAGACTCATTGTTGATGTTTTCGTGTTCGTTGGTGAAAATATACAACTTCACTTTTATTTTAACCCTATTAAAAAGTGCACAATTAAATTCAAATTTTGGTGTAGTGAAAATAGTTTGGATCAGGTGATTAAGTGAATGTGATTTTTAAAATAAGAAAACCGGTTATTTAAATTAGATATTGGATAAAATTGAATTCGACTCGAGTAAAATCGGATACTGTTTCTCCAATTTTTTATTTTTGTAATTTTTCTTTTTTTAACTTTAGATTTTGGAAGGCATAACCTATGAATTAGCTATTTTTTGGTTATTTTATGATCTTACACTTTGATAATTTTGATATTTGTAAATGTTTTATGTTAATTTAGACTTCTACAACTTTGATTATTTTTATACATGCAAGTATTTTATGAGAAAATTTATAACTTTGATATTATTGTCCATATATATATTTAATGCTAAAACAATAGTGAAAATAGGTTATATTATGTTTTACAAAAAAAAGGTGGTAAGGTAGTTTTTTTGGTAAGAATATAATTTTAAAATAATTTAAATACAAAAAGAATTTGGTAAACTAGGACCCAACCCAATTCAAATAGAAAATAAGTGATTTGACTTAAAATGACTCAATATTGTAATTGACAGGTTATTTTTCAAACCTAAACTAAGATCCGCTACCTATGAGTGTGCGCGCGCGTGTAATTTTTTTATGGACAATGTATTTTGTTTTGTGTTGGCTATTGGTTCGACCCATTCATAACTTCTTCTCATTTACATTTATAATTTTACTTTTTAAAAAAATATAAATAAAAAATTTCTGGTTGAAAAATTCAAATTATGGACAATAAAAGCATTGACAAAAAAAATGCTTTAATTGTTATTGAGATACCCGATTGAGTAATTCTTTTACTAAGTGTTTACTTTTTCTTTGACTAACAAGAAATTTTAACTTAATTTTTAGTATAAATAGAAAATTCAAATCAAAATTAAAGGATTATTTTTGAGTGTTTTAATGACCGAGAATAAAAAGATAAAGAAATAGAGAAGCGTGATATGCAAAGAGAAACAATGTAGAAATTGATAGAAAAAAATTAAAGGAAGAACAAAATACAAGATACAGACATATTTGAACTCTGGTATTTTGAAATAACGGCAACTTGAGAGACAGATTGGTATAGATATACAATTTCATAGATCAATATAGATATTTATTCAAAAAATATAGATGTTTCAATATTTTATCTATTTCTTTTGTTTGACATGTAGAAGCTTTTTGGTAAAATATTATTATTATTATTGTTATTATAATTATAATTATATTTGTTAAATCTATTTATGTCATATTGAATATGACGTAATTTTGGTTCTTTAATGTTATGAATTTGAAGATTAGATTATCTATTGC
>JBBPBP010009778.1:8550225-8617615 GCA_037974735.1 Cicer chorassanicum | reverse complement strand
AGCCCTAGGTCATTGTAGTAAAAAAAAAGATTGTCTTCTTTTATGTAATTTTAAATCAATTATTTAATGAGGTATTAATACAATGTTGTGTTTTCTATTAAACCCTTTACTACTTATTGCTTTCTTTTTTTAATATCTTTTATCATTCTATTAATGAAGGGCAATTTTGTAAAGTATTTCCTCTATCTTGAGTTATAAAAAAATAAAATAAAATATTGATATATTTGACACAAATTTTAAAATAAATACATCAATTTTCTCATTTTTGTTTTATATTGAAACATAGTAAGTCATAATATTTTTTTTTTCTCGTATAAAATTACCTACATTCTATATTAGAGTCAAAGAGTTCAATGAACTTCGACCACTCTCTCTTTTTTACGATGAGATGATAGGTATACACATGGTCAAGTGTGTGGTCCAATTTTCTAATTAATTAAACTATTGTTTTAATTTATTATTTGAGTGCTTTGGTCAACCAACCTAAGTATGAGAAATTATGTGTAATTTACATTGACGAGTTTCGCACGATGAAATGAATCATGCATTATTAAAATATTATACATATGTTTAATGGAGAACAAAATCCTTCGTATCCGAATGTTTGATTAAGAAATTGAAAATTTATTTATCTTATTGGAACGAAGTGTTTTGTAACCAGAAATTTGATATTACCTTATCTCTTTTGACAAAGCAAACTAGCCACATTGTGGACAGATTGAAAGAACATGGGATTTTGTAACTCTAACAGAAAAGACAGCTATAATTAATACATGTGTGTTATGACTTATGAATAATGTATCTATCACATCATGTGACGAATGGAAGGTATATAACCCTTCTAAAAGGATAAAAAAAATAAAATGAAGAACTAATTTGAAAGTATTGATTTGACCATATTTTTCATATTACTCTCCAAGTTCATTCTTAGGTATTGTTTTAAGTTTATTAATTTATATAAAAAAAACTAAAAAATTTGATTGCTTTTAATAAAATTAATTATCGTTTTTTTTATAGGTTTAATTGTAGTTTTCATCCATATGTTATTATCAATTCACGGAAATGATCTTCATATTTTAAAAGTCTACAATTTTGGTCTCTCCCTCAGATAAAATTAAAAAAAATGATAATTTAATATATTTTTAATGACGTGATATACAATTCTATGATATAGAACCATCTAAAAGTATTAATTATTCACATGTCATTAATTAAATTAAAAATACGATAAATTTTTGAAGTTGAAAGTTAAATTTTTACGGCGTTTTATTTCAATTTTATGGATGTTAATCATTCTACAATATCGTAGCGTATGTCACATTATTTAAAATATTCCATGTTATATTTTTTAATTAAAAAATCATATGGAGATATCAAAACTGTCGGCTTTTAAAATAGGAGTATCAATTTTGTGAATGACTAAAAGTATAAGGACTAAAACTGCAATTAAACATTTTTTATCATATTATTAACTATTTATTAATTCATTTAACTTATTTATTTCTTTACAATAAATAGCTAAGGCCGTGTAAAATAGTCAAATAATTTAGTTATTATTTTGAGATGGAGGAATAATACATGGGAGTATATGATATGAATAGGAAATTAATGCTCACAATTTTTGCCTTTAGATGTGCGAAAATAGATTTTGTTTATTTCAATTTTTTATAGTATTGAGAAAATGTCGAGCAATTACAAATATTTAGACAATATTTAACGATAGTCTTAACTTCTCATTTATAAAAAAAAAAAAAAGAAGAACTCTAATATTAATTAAGAGTTCGACTAAGATATAAATAAAATTTAATCAAATTATTATCACTAATCAAAGATCAAATTTAGATATATTTAGTTAGTTTAATTTTAACCGAAGTGTATTGATCATTTAATTAGCTGCTAGGTTCAATACTTAAGAAAAAATTGTTATCATTTTTTTTTTTTTGCAACGGTTGAAGGAGGTATTATCATTGAAAATGAAATTTCACAAAATTATGAATTCAACATATTTAATAAGCTATGTACTAAAAGACAGAATTGGTGTCCCACAATGGTTGTTGTAATTGTGAATGGCGACACACTTTTTCAATGAATTTTAAAGCGTTTCTATAGCTTCTATCCAACTTAGGCGTCGACATTTTATTATTTTTTCCAACGTATCCTTTCTCGTTTGTGTGCGTGTGGCATCCTTAGCCTTGACTAAAAAAGATAAGGGATATAAGCAAAACTACATTAATTGTCTTTTCATAATTAATGCTATCTTTGACATTATGGCCTGGATATATAAATGAATATGTTCTTCTATCTTAAATTCAATATAAGATCTAATTAGTGATCAGAAAAGCTTCTTACATCAAGTAAAAAAAGGCTTTTATACTGTTGATGTAACATCAAATTGAGGTAAAAAAGTAAAAAAAAGGCTTTTATACTGTTTATGTAAAATGTCACTTTAATGGCTATAAAGGCATAATCGACGGTGTTGAGAAGTCAATTTGGCATAAGCAAACTAATTCCTAAATCCTAACAACCATATCTATATTTCATATCTATATTTTTCGTACAAGGTCACTAATAAATTAGAGAGACATCTTTTTTTTAATATAGTTACAAATAAGTTCTTTGACTTTTGCCCGCACATTTTGACTATTGTTTGTTTTAGAATTGTGCAATTTAATTATTTGTTTGGAAGACACTTATACTTGGAAAGGATATTTAAATTAGTTTTAGCCGCATATGTGTGTTGGTGAATTCAGGGCATCAGAGTTACAATAGATTAAATATTTTAGGATCACAAGAGGTTTTAGTAGTATATTTTCATTCAAAATCTTAAAACATTTAGATATATGGAACACCACTATTAAATAATAAATATTTAGTTCATTTATCGTCAATGTGTGACCTAACCATTCACACTTGAACCCAATAGATTTATATACAAAATTATAATTAGAGTATTATAATTGTTCAACATCACATGAAGTTAGTTATTTTTTTTGTTAGCGTTGAAATTGACAATTAGACAGTTATGCTAATTGTTTTTCCAACTTTTTATGTTAGAGTCCATTCCCTCTCATTCTCTTGTATATAAGTCATTCTCTTGTATATAAGTTGATTGACACAGCTAATAGAGGAAGACTGCGTAGTTTTTTGAAAACGATTTTAGGGAGAGTTAGGATCAAACACTGGTGCACTAAGGTATACGGGTAGAACACTTGGTGAGGATGGTGTGAGCTGAAAACTTAGTCTAATTTCCTCATATTGATTGATACTTGAATAAATTGGGCAAGGCGGTGCTAAGTCCCAGAGATGCAGGTTACATTGTGGTTGAACTCCGTCATCAAACTCGTGTGTTCTTGTTCTTATCTTCTCAATTTACGTGTTAATGTGTGTGAAGATGAATCTTGCTTAAGAAATCATATTAAAATTTATAACAGGTTGGTTTAGTGTTTTCTGGTTCAACAATAATTTTCTTCAATTTTTTATGGAAAAACCATTCAAGAAACACAAAACCTAATAGGTACATATTTCTCTTTGGTTTAAACATGTCTTTAGTCAATGCAATTATAATCTTTTTTAATTTTGATTTTCGTAAGTTTTTTTGTTTGGTTCATATCCCTGCAAATATAGTTTCATTTTAAGATATCCTTCTATCCAACTTTTGTTACAAAAACTGTAACACCGTTAAACCTAAATATAATTAAACATAATTTTTTTAACCTAAAAAAAACCCCTAATATAATTAAATTATAACATTTTTTAACCTAAAATTAACCCAAAATGTTTCATTCTTCTTCCCTAAAAAAACCTAAAATTAACAACTTCAAAATAGTTCCTTTTGAAATTGTTGGTTCAAGTTTAGAGCATCAACATTGACAGGTTAATTGCAAGATAGAAGTCTATATTATATTATCAAATATAATGACTATATTAAGATAATATCGGTTAGTTTCTTTTGAAATTGTTGGCTTGACATTTTTTTTTAGTTTTTTGCATTCTTTAATAATCGTTTCAAGGTCAGTCTGGCTTTTGATATTTTTTGGTTAACTAGATTTTTCAAATTCAATTCGTTGATAACAGAAACAATCGGTTCATCGTTTTGAACCAATTCCCAATCACTAGCTTCAATTTCATTTTTTCCATCCATCGACGCAAAGAAAATTGAAGCGAATCAATGGAAAGAAGAAACAAACATTCACAATTTTGTACTAATATTGTATTTGGAACCCTAACTCTAATTTACATAGGAGTGTAGTTTTTTAGGGAAGAAGAATGAAACATTTGGGGGAAAAAAATTAAACATTTGAGGTTAATTTTAGGAAAGAAGAATGAAACATTTGGAGTTAATTTTAGGTTAAAAAATATTATAGTTTAATTATATTGGATGTTTATTTGTAGGTTAAAAATGTTATTTTAATTATATTTAGGTTTAACGGTGTTACTATTTTTGTAACGGAAGTTGGATGAAAGATTATTTTTAAATGAAACAATATTTGCATGGATGTGAATCAAATAAAAAACTTATGAAGACCAAAAACATATTTAAACCTTTCTCTTTTAACTGATTGATTGATTGGTTAAAGACATTTTCTTAACAAATTGACTAATTTTCTCTTTTAGTTTAATACATGTATACTTTAAAATATTTTATTCCGATACAAAAATATAGATGTTGCTCCAACCACTATTTGTCTAATTTTCTTCTTTAATATTTGTTCTAATTATATTTCTCTCTTATATATTTATGCACTTCACATTTCTTCATTTTATCTCAGAGGATCATACGTATGTCATATGAAAATTATAGATTATTTTCACTCGGTTCACTATAAAAATTATAATATTATAAATTATTACTTTTTTAATTTTCAAGACATATTAAATCTTCATGTTCTTTTAAATTAAGAACGGTTTGGACCTTTATTCTATATTTTCTTTTATAAAAGATATTATACTTATTTTCTTGCTCCTAATGAACAATATTTCTAGATTTGACACTGATTAGTGTATTATAATTTCTTTAAAAATTCATCTTGAAGATATTCAAGAGACACACTACTAATGAAATGCATATTTAATTTTTTAATCAATAGATTTTCGAAAGAGTTTTTTTTTTTATAATTAATATTGCAATGAAAAACATTTGTCCCATGTATGATTTTTCTAGTAAATTCTGATTAGTATTGTTTTATAATTTCTTTTAAATTTTTTGGCTTAATTACTGTTTTAGTCCTCTTTTTTTACCGATTCACGAAATTAGTCCCCTATTTTAAAAATTGACAGTTGTTGTATCTCCTTTCGATTTTTTAACTAAAAAATGGTGGATTTAGATATATTTAATGACATGACATACAATATCATGATGTAGAATCATCTAAATCCTTTAATTATATTTATATTATTAATTTAATTATAAAAATGAATGGTTTCATAAGTTAAAACTGAAGTTTATAGAGGGTCTTATGGGTATTAACCATTTAACATCGTCGTATCATATATCACGTCTTTTAAATCAGATTACATCATAATTTTTTTAATTAAATAATGTAACAGATGGACCGAAACTATTGGATTTTAAAAAAGAGGGACCAATTTTGCGAGTTGGTAAAAATTGGGGGACTAAAACTACAATTAAGCCTAATTTTTTTATGATGGAGATATTCAAAAGACACCGTACTTATTGAATACCTATTATTGTTTTAATTAATTGAGAGAGCTAATTGTTGGGTGCATGCTAGAACAACAAAAGTATCTTAAAAGAATAGAGAGAACGATATCGCAAACAAAAACACAAGACATTTGGTAAAGAAGTTCGATCAATGATGCTTACGTCTCCGACTACCAATCAATTGTAGTTCATTTTTATTAGATGAAGGAGTTATAGTTTATAGAGTAAAAGTTGTGCTTAAATAATAATAATAAGGTTCAAATTACAACAATACATTTGAAACATACCACGGGGAGCTATCACCCCCCACAATAAATAGTTGGGCAAAGCCGCCCACTTGATATTACCTATAGTCATACTCAACAATCTCCACTTAGCTGAATATCAAACCCTTATAAATATTTCTTGCATGACGCTCACATCATGACAATTGGGAGGTACAACTCCTACTTAACACTCAAAAATATGTCACAAGTCCAAGTAGTGCTTGAACTTGTCACTAATGACTAACTTGGTCAACATGTCAGCTGCATTCTCTAAGTATGAACCTTTTCAAGTAATTTATGTCTAGATGCATGTAATTATCTGATATTGTGAAACCTCGCAACAATATGTTTGGTCCTAGCATGATACACCCGATTCTTTGCCAAATAAATGACACTTTGACTATCACAATGCAACTGAACTTCCCCTTGCTCGTCATCCAATTCCTTTACTAATCATGTAAGCCATAAAGCTTTTTTGTTAGCCTCGGCCACTTCCATGTACTCTGCTTCAGCTATAGACCTAGCCATTATTGATTGAATCGATGATTTCCAACAAATAAGTTCTCATACAATAGTAACGACATATCCTATTGTGAACCTTCTAACATCCATATCCGCTGCTAAATTTGATACCATAACCTGTTATATCCTTCAAATACTTGAAAATCCACTTGATTACTTATCAATGATGCTTACTCTGTTTGGACATAAACTTGCAAACTATATGATACATTAAACAACCAATAACATTGGCATACAAAACCTTTGACGTGTACTCAGCTTTTGTACTATTTTTTTTATATTGATCCAACAAGTACTTAACGTGATTCACCAATGGAGTACTCACAACCTTCGAATTTCTCATATCAAATTTGTCTAATAAATTTTCAACATAGCTTTTCTTTGAGAGCCTTAAATTTCTAGCAGTCATATCCCTGTGAAATTCCATACCAAGAATCTTCTTTGCAGCACCCAAGTCTTTCATGTCAAACTCTTTTCCCATCATGATTTTTAGTTCGTCTACCTCATATAAATGATTAGTAGCAATCAACATATAGTAATAGAAAAATAAAAGATCCATCATCAAAGCTCTTAACTTAAACACAACAATCCTACACAAACCTTTTGAAGCCAATCTGAAGCATGTAAGAATCAAAGCATTTGTACCACTGTCTTAGAAACTGCTTTACACCATATTGAGACCTCTTGAATTTATAAACTTGTCTGGCCTTCCAGTATCACTGAAACCCTTGGGCTATTCCATGTAAGTTTTCTCATCTAGATTACCATGAAGGAATGATGTCTTTACATCCATCAAGAAGCTAAACAAGAACCCATGTATGATTTTTCTTTAAGGACTACATCTCCGCCACCATAGCACCCATCCTCTTTTCTTTCTATTGGCTAGCTATAGCCTCTAGTAAGAAATGCATAAGTTGGAAAGTCTTTATACCTATATCTTTCTGGTGGCTTGATCTGATGGCGCTCTTGGTCACATACAAGAGAGTAATATTTTACTCCACTTGTATGTTCAATGTCAAAGTCTGGTGCAACTTGTGATTCAGGTAATGACTGTGGCTCAACATCGACCTGAATCACCTTACTGCTAGAAGTTTATTTCTCTGATGTGACACATTTGTTTCAATTGATTGTTTCAACATGAACTGCTTATCAAACACAACATCTCTACTAGTCACCATCTTTTTCTAAGGTGGATCTCATAACTTAAATCCCATCACATTTTTTGCGTAACTGAAGAAAACATACTTCTTCGACTTTGGATCAAGTTTAAATCTATCTTCAATGGATATATGCACATAAGTTGGACACCCAAATATTCTTAAGTTGATTAGATTAATGGGGTTACATGTCCACAAACCTCTGCAGCTTTCCCTTCCAATGTAGCCTACGGTGACCTGTGCATAAGATAACACACCAGGCTGCAATGGTGTCTTTCCAACTAAAAATGAATTATTTGAATTAGTGTACTTTGTCCCATTATCTGTCCGCAAATAATTGATATTTTCTCTATATACTTTTCGACCCTTTATTTTCCACACCATGAACTTAGCAAACACTTTACATTCATCGTTTGAGAAAATATAAAAAAATCTTGCGTGAAAAATCATCTATAAAAGTCACAAAATACTTATAACCACCCATAGAGGGCTCTTTGTTTTGTGTTTCCCAAATATAAAACGAACATGATATTGTTTTCCAAGTATACAATACTTGCACAAATCCAGCTTACAATAGTAGACACCCTTCATCAAATCTCTCTTACGAAGTTTTGTTATCCCGCGCTCACTAAGATGACCTAGATGCATGCACAACAATTTCATTGCATCATAATTAGACTCAATTGACACAATATCACATACAACAGTACAACTCTACAACAACTTTACCCTAATTGAACTCCATAATGGCTATATCTCCATAATACCTATATGAGAATACAAAGTACCTAGACAAATCAAAATTTTCTAAATTCTTGATTATATCGAACAATATTCAACATTTGCATGCCACCATCGTCTATAGCAATATTAATTTGTTTCATTCCAGTGATAGCAAATGCTTTATCATCACCAAAATAAAAACATACAAAAACTAGCTAACCTGAATGTGGTAAACCACTCCATGTGCTGCGTCATGTAGTGACAATGATAACATTTCAGCAAGTGTACTAAACCGTTGCAAGTGATAATAAATTGGTACTACCAAGTATCGAATTCAAGGATTGCGTTATACTATTGAATAACGTTTAGTTACTAAAATTGAACAAAAAGTTTTTGAATTTATTGAAATTATATTTGAAACTAACAAGAGTAATAAAATTGAACTTTTATAGTAAGAAGAATATCAGGGATGAGTTTCACTTTGAATCCAACCTTGATTTCTAATTTGATCCTAGTTACTAAATTCCTTTATTTAACTATTACCGAATTGTCTTTATTATTCTTGCCCTAATTGATGTAACAATGTCAATTATAAGAAAGGGGGGGTTTGAATTATAATCTCCCATTTTAAAAATTCCTATTTAAAAAACTGAAATGTTTAACTCAAGATTGATCTTTGTTACAAATGAAGAACGTTCTTGGTTAGTGGAAAAATAACAATATTAATTTATCAATATAAAAATTGATTGTAAGATAAATAATGAATAGAGATAAAGATAGAGAGATCACACAAGCATATATCCTGGTTCACCCAAACACGGATTACGTCCAGTCCTCACAATTGTGAGATTTTCCACTAAGTTCTCAAAGCAAGAACGTTCTTGGTTTTCACACAGTTTTCTACCTAGAAAGGATTTCCACAGGTTTACCTTACACTATTTCAGATAGGATTTTACAAGCTACCTTTTAAATCATAAAAGGATTTCTACACACTACTCAAGCTATGTCAACAATATAGCCTTGAGTTACAAAATAATGATTTTGAGAATGTTAGAATCTGGGTATTGCTCAACTCTTGTTTGAGAAAAAGATTCTATATTTTAGAACTCAGTTATCACTGATACTAATATCACACAAAGAATGGAACTTTAACTTTAGAATGATTTTGACAAGCTCGAGTATGATTGAATGATTGATATTTTGCTTGGCACTTTGAGTTATTGTTTTGTTCTTTATCGTGAAGCTTTATTTATAGGCTTCAGGAGAGCTTATGACAGCTCATTTAACCGTTGGAAGTAGGTCAGCTGTCATGAGTTAGTAAACGGATAAGATCAGCCATAAAGTAAGATTGTTCTTGCTGAACCCAAGAATGTTCTTTTGTAATCCAAGAACGTTCTTCGAATTTGTCTGAGATGAGCTGACTTGTGATGTAGACAATTGTATGAAATGATTACAAGCTTTGAGTCACGTGTGCAGGTCTGTTTTGAAGGTACACCAGCAGTGCCCTTTACAGCCTGTCAGTTTGTACTTGCACTTGCTTGACTTGGAGAATGATCTTGCTTTTTGCATTTTATGAAGCAAGGTGTTGAGCCTTCAAATTCTGGAATGATTATTACTTAGATTGATTCTTGTTTAATCTTGATGAAGATATGGATTGAATAAAGCTTCGTAGATCTAATCTTTTACATATAAATCTAATAATTCTTGTTTATGGCAGATGTGGAGAATGTTCTTCGTTTTTCAAAAATATGTCAAAAACGTTCTTCATTTTACTGATTTTGCTTTCTTGATTTTAATAAGATCTGCTTTGTAATGCTTGGTACCTATCTTGTTTTAATACAATCAAATACACATGTTAAATACCAAAATACTTAGAATCATAATTAGAAACTCCCCCTCAATATGTGCTAGTCATTTGAACCAAATAATGATTTTTCATTGATATAATAAAAGGATCTTGATCATTACAAGGTGGTTCAAAACAAAAAATACAGAAGTAGTCATACAAAAAAGAGCTTCAGATCATACTTAAAATCTAAATAACTTTTCCCCTTTGTCATTGCAAAAAGGAATAGGAGAGTGAAGCTAAAGCTAAATCAGAAAGACAAAGAAAGTGAAGACACCTCAGACGATGGAGATAGGGATGGCTGAGGTATGTATGGAAACGTTGGAGGAGGATTAGGCGTGGGAGGTTCAAGTCTGAGCTTGGGAGCAAGCTGAGTAGCCATCCAGTCCCGCAGAATTGCTTGCTCTTTGTCCTGTTGAGCTTGCCTAGCTATGATAGTTTGAAGGGCAGAGAAAATTCTGGGAATTTCCTTATATGTTCTTGATGTTTCCCGTTCCATTTTGGTCGTTTTAGAAGGATGTTGTTGATCTTCAAGAGGAGTATTTTGGGATGGAGCAGTACTGGTGCAAAAAGTGGATAGAGTGGCAAATGAAGTATTGATGTGAGGAATAGATTTTGGAGCGGAATGATAAGGCACAGAAGGGTCAGCTATGTCTGAATCTGGAAAAACCAAATATTGGCTTATTCCAAAGATGGAGGTAGTTGTGGTTTTTGTGGTGAGACAAAAACTAGTGACATTTGGGAGTTGTGCTAAACAGGAAGTGGAGGGCATAGACTGCCTTGAGAAGATGGATTTATGAAAGGTGGAAATGTAGAAGCTGCATGAGAGACTTGATTGAGGATAAAATTCAATTTTTGTGAGACAGTAGGAAATGGAGAACGTTCTTCAGTATGTTGGTGATGTGAAGAACATTCTAGAGGTGAGGTGTGCTCATTGTTGTTGTTGACTGTAGAGGTGCGTGCAGACTGTTTTCTTTTGGTGGTGGATAGATTGAAAGTAGATTTTGGTGAGGGTGGGATGGTGGGAAGTTGTTTCATATTTGATATGTTTTTTTATAAGAATTTTGAAATTTTTATGTTGGAGGTTTCAGTCAACAAGGGAATTTGAAAATGCCTGAATTTGTTTGAGAAAACCATACCATAGGAACAATGTTTCTCTTATAATCCTTGTGGATTGCAGCAATCATGTGTTGGATTATCAGGTAGGGCAGATTGGATTATCAGGTAGGGCAGATTCAGCTTTTTGCAATGAAGAAGATGATAAATGACTAGTGCGTCATTATTAGAGACAAATTCATGGCTGCCGTAGTGAGGTAGAATTGAGTGTTGGGTTATACTGTTGAAAATCTTGGGAAGTGGTTTCAGGCCAGTTGAGAGAAATTTTGTAGACCCATCAATAAACAGTTCTTGAAACACTTCTTCTTTGGTAATGTTCAAGGTTGTGTAACAATCATTTCCAAAAACTGCTAGGCCTTTAGATGGTAGTTTAAGAATATCAGCCAGAATTAAAGGATCTAGACGAATTTCAATACCTTTAAGAATGGAGACAATAAGGGATTTATCTACAAAAGCTTCAGCTTTGCAATAAAATGCTCGAATGATCTCAGGGTAATAATAGTTAGATATTATAAGGAAATCAGTCCATCCAAATGCATCAGTGTGATGCTGAATGGAGATTCCTTCCACTTGAAGATTGTCAAAAATAAAAACTCGACCAATGTCGATAGGTCGTTGAGCCCACTTGTTAGTATAGTGTTTTTTAATCAAGGGCGGAATAAGGATTTTGGATGAAAGAGGTTTAGTTGAGGATTTAGTGGTTGTTGTTTTGGAAGTATTTGTTGTTTTTGGGTTTGGAGTTTGTAGAGGAGAACGTTATGGAGTTGGTAGTTTGGACGAAGAACGTTCTTAAGTTGAACTTTTCTTTTGTAATTTTTTTAGAATTTTTGAGTTTTTGGGTGGCTAAAAACAGTGAGAGTGTTGAAGACGAGTTGGATTTAGGAATTGTTGGTTTATATTTAGAGGGTATGGTTTTGGATGGAAGCAGACTTTGGGGATTTTGAAATTTCTGGGGATTTTGGTTTAGAGGGCTGTGATGTAAGGCCCGTTTGTGATTTTGGAAGTTGTGGTGGTGGTGAGGGTTTAGAATCATCATCATAAATTTTATAGATTGTTGTGTCTATATTTTTGGTCTTTGAAGTACCAATACCTGCCAAAATGCGCATTGATCTTTGTCTAGAAGATGAAGTGCTGGAACTAGGGTTGAGGGATTTTTAAAGGTTGGGTGAGGCTTGACTGTTTGAAGGAAGAGAGCATTGATACAATGGAGGGAGCACGGTAGAGAGTGAAGCAAGTGTAATGGGTTGAGGACTTGATTCTGGAGATGAAGACATGTAATTCGAGAATGTTTTTTCTGAGGATAAATGTGGAGGTGTTGGTCTTGGTGAAGGTGAACGAACTAGAGATGGTGAAGGAGATGATGATGGTGGTGGCGATCTAGGGTTTTTGTGTACTGTGGTTTTGGTACGAGCCATTTTTGAAAAAAAATGAGAGTTTGAGGAAGAAGGAGACAAAGAGATGGATTTTTTCAGAAAAAAGGTTGAAATTGTTGTTTAGTGGAGACAAATGAACGTTTTTGAGTTTTTTTTTTTTTTTTTTGCAGTTGGTTTAAGAGTGGAGAGAGTTCCACGCGTGTGATTAGATGGATTAGTCAGTTGAGTAATGGGAAGGAGGAAAGTGAAATGATGTGGTAGTAAAAACATGGGTAGCTGTTACCTTTTGTAAAGCAACAGACGTTTCAATTTAAAAAGCTGATTTTGAAAGTTGTTGATGATGAAAAACAAAGATCGTTCTTGAGCTGTTTGTGGCAAACAAGCTCAAAACAGAGAATGTTCTTCGTTATGACCAGAATCTTCTGGTTTCAATTTTAACGATCTTGAGCAGGATTTTTAATCGTTCTTTGATAGAATTGAAGCTTTCTTTAACAAGAGGCTTTGAAAAAATGTCAGCTAATTGATTCTTTGTATCCACAAAGATTAATTCAATTTCTTTTTTATTCACATGATCCCTAATAAAATGGTGTTTGATTTCAATATGTTTGGACCTTGAATGTAGAATAGGGTTCTTAGATAAATTAATAGCACTAGTATTATCACAATATATTGGAATATTAGAATACCTTACTGAAAAATCTTTATTTTGATTTTTGATCCATAAAACTTGGGAACAACAATTTGCAGCTGAGACATATTCAGCTTCAGTGGTTGATAGGGCAATTGTGTTTTGCTTCCTACATGACCAACTTATCAAAGCTTCTCCTAGGAACTGACATGCACCACTTGTGCTCTTTCTTTCAATCTTATGCCCAGCATAATCAGCATCACAACGGCCTAGATCGGTAGAACCTTTGCTATACCAAAGGCCTAGATCAGTAGTACCAACGAGATAACGGAAAATTCTTTTTACTGGAGTTAAGTGAGAGTCTTTTGGTGAAGATTGAAACCTAGCACATAATCCTACTGCGAAAACAATGTCAGGCCTACTTGTAGTTAAATAAAGTAATGAGTGAATCATACCCCTATATTCTTTTTCAGAAATTGATTGTCGATTTTCATCTTTATCTAATGAGGATGATGGATGCATGGGAGTAGTCATAATCTTGGCTTCACTCATTTTGTATTTTTTTAAAAGATCCTTGATATATTTTTCTTGACATATGAAAATTCCATTTTTATGTTGCTTGATTTGTAAACCAAGAAAATAACTCAATTCTCCCATCATGCTCATTTCAAATTCACTTTGCATGAGATTTGAAAAAAATCCTCACACATTTTTTCATTTGTTGATCCAAAAATAATATCATCAACATGCACTTGAACAATGAGAAGATCATTTTTATTTGCTTTCTTAAAAAGTGTTCTGTCCATATTTCCACGGGAAAATTCATTTTTGATAAAAACGAACTTAATCTTTCGTACCAAGCTCTAAGAGCTTGCTTTAAACCATACAAGGCTTTGGTGAGTTTAGAAACATGATTCAGTTTCTTTTGATCTTTAAAACCTGGAGGTTGAAGAACATAAACTTGTTCATTTAAAAAGCCATTTAAAAATGCACTTTTAACATCCATTTGAATTTTTTTGATATTTTTATATGATGCATATGCAAGAAGAATTCGTATGGCTTCTAACTTTGCAACTGGAGCAAATGTTTCATCATAGTCTATTCCTTCTTGTTGATTATAACCTTGAGCAACTAACCTTGCTTTGTTTCTTGCAACCTTTCCTTCTTCATCTAGCTTGTTTATGAAAACCCATTGTGTTCCAATAATTGTTTGATCTAGTGGATCTGGAACAAGGGTCCAGACTTTATTCTTCTCAAATTGAAGGAGTTCTTCTTTCATCGCATCAATCTAAGATTGATCAGCTATTGCCTCTTTGATGGATTTTGGTTCCATTTGAGATATCATTGCCATGTTGCTGTTTACATCATCTTTAAATGACATTCTTGTTCTAATGCCATCAGTTGTATCTCTAATGATTTGATTTGGAGGATGATCACCTATTAGTTTCCAACTTCTAGGAGGAGTTTGAAATAGAGATTGTTTATCAATCTCGTTTTCCTGGGGAACAATCTGTTGTGTTTGCCCAGATTGTTCTTCCTCCTCCTCATCTTTCTTTTTTAACTCAAGATCAATAAACTCATCAAATAATATGTGCATACTTATTTCAGCAGTTTTGGTTTTCAAATTAAAAATACAATATCCCTTAGATTTTGTTGACTATCCTAAAAATATAGTTTTGTCTGATTTTGCATCAAACTTTCCTAAGTTATCTTTGTTGTTTAAAATGTAGCAATAACAACCAAAGATGTGAAAATATGAAATGTTTGATTTTCTATTTTTCCAGATTTCATAGGGTGTTTTGTTTATGATTTTTCTTATTGAAACATGATTCAAAATATAACAAGAAGTGTTTATAGCTTCTCCCCAAAAATACTTTTCAACATTTGATTCTTCCAAGATCGTTCTTGCCATCTCTTGCAAAGTTCTATTCTTTCTTTCAACAACTCTATTTTGTTGAGGAGTTATTGCACAAGATAGATTATGAGAGATACCAAGTTCATCAAAAAATGTTTTGAAGGATACATTAATGAACTCGCCTCTATGATTACTTCTCACAGTGATTATATTGGATTCCTTTTCATTTTGAATCTTTTTACAAATTTTTTTGAAGGCATCAAATGCATCATCCTTTTGTTTTAAAAATAGTACCCATGTGTATCTAGAAAAATCATCAATGATGACAAATCTATATTTCATACCTCCTAGACTAGTGGTTTTGATGGGACCAAAAAGATCAATGTGAAGTAGTTCAAGAGGTTTTTTAGTCGATATAAATTCTTTTAGAGTGAAAACTACTCTTAACTTGTTTTCCCTTTGCACAAGCTTTAAATATTTTATCCTTTTCAAAAATTATTTTAGGAAGTCCTCTAACAAGATCTAATTTTGATAAATTTGAAATTGTTTTCATGCTCACATGTCCAGTTCACTTATGTCATATCCATTTGTCTCTATTTATGGACATGAGGCAAGATTCGACTAGTAGTTCTTCAATGTATAAAATATAAAGGTTTTTCTTTCTGGATGCAGCGAATACAATTTCACCAGAATTTTTCATTCTCACTTCACATATGTTTGGTTTGAAAATAACTTCAAAGTCATTATCACAGAGTTGACTAATGCTGAGAAGGTTATGTTTCAATCATTCAACATATTGAACATCATTGATTTTGGCAGAATTTACTTTACCTATGGTTCCCTTGCCTTTGATTTTTTCTTGATCATTGTTCCCAAATGTTACAAATCCTCCATCCTTTTGGATAAATGAAATGAAGCAATTCTTGTCACCCGTCATATGTCTTGAATAGCCATTGTCCAAGAACCATGGCCTTTTCTTGACATCTTGAAATCCATCCTGCATGATGTGTTACATTAACATTAGGTACCCACTTGGTCTTGGGTCCTGAAGAGTTAGTTTTAAAATTATATTCCTTTTTAATGATAAATGTTGTCTTAGAGTGGTCAATCTTGGACCAGGAGGAATATCTAGTGGTTTGTTTTGAAGAAGGTTTATAAAGCTGAGTTACAACCGATTTTGATAAAGCTCCATAACCTTCTCCATTTGTTACATTAGCTGGAGAACGTTCTCCTTTTTCAGATTTGGAGAAAATTTTGCTTTTGTTCTAAAATATTCTTCTTTTCTGAAGATCTTTTTGTTCTTGATTTTTTCATCTCTTTTTTTATAATAGCATACAAACTCTAGTTGTCCAATTTTGTTGCAATATGAACATTTAATTTTGCATTTTCCTTCTTTCCATTGAGAAAAAAAAAGTGTTCATACATTTTGGTTTTTTGAGTTTTATCAAAACCAAGCCCAGTTTTATCAAATATTCCTACTTGGGATCCCATGATTCTTTGAAAGGTTTCACTAGCTTTAATGAAATTTGACAAATCATTTTTAAGAATTTCCACTTCAGCTTTAAGGAGAACGTTCTCCTTTTAGGGCGAATATCGTTCTTGACTTTCTGTTTCAAATTTTTTGAGTTGAGACTCTTTCAGATTTTGAATGATCTCTTTAATTTTATCATTTATAGCCTGAGGTTTCTCTTTCTCTTGTTTTTCCTTGTGAAATTTATCTTTAAAAGAACTACACTTTTGAATAAGAAAGTTTGAATCATTTAGCAAATTATCAAATTCTTTTTCCATTTGTTCTCACACAAGACAAGGTTCGGAATTTGTTACCTTTGTATCTTCAGTGTTTAGGGTTTAGGAGGTTTGAATTATAATTGCCTCTTTTAAAAATTCCTGTTTAAAAAACTGAACTGTTTAACTCAAGATTGATCTTGGTTACAAACGAAGAACGTTCTTGGTTAGTGGAAAAACAACAATATCAATTTATCAATATAAAAACTGATTGTAAGACAAATAATGAATAGAGATAGAGATAGAGATAGAGAGATCACACAAGAATATATCCTGGTTCACCCAAACACGGGTTACTTCGAGTCCTCACAAATGTGAGATTTTCTACTAAGTGCTCAAAGCAAGAACGTTCTTGGTTTTCACATATTAGTTTTGATCTATTACGCAGTTTCTACCTTTCTACCTAGAAAGGATTTCCACAGGTTTACCTTACACTATTTCAGAAAGGATATTACAAGCTAACTTTTAAATCATAAAAGGATTTCTACACACTATTCAAGATATGTCAATAATATAGCATTGAGTTACAAAATAATGATTTTGAGAATGTTATAATCTAGGTATTGCTCAACTCTTGTTTGAGAAATAGATTCTATATTTTAGAACTCAGTTATCATTGATTCTAATATCACACAAAGAATGGAACTGCAACTTTAGAATGATTTTGACAAGCTCAAGTATGACTGAATGATTGATGTTTTGCTTGGAACTTTGAGTTATTGTTTTGTTCTTCATCGTAAAGCTTTATTTATAGGCTTCAGGAGACCCTATGACAACTCATTTAACCATTGGAAGTAGGCCAATTGTCATGAGTAAGTAAATGGATAAGATCAGTCATAAAGCAAGATTATTCTTGCTGAACCCAAGAATGTTCTTTTGTGATCCAAGAACGTTTTTTGAATTTGTCTAAGATGAGCGGACTTGTGATGTAGACAATTGTCTGAAATGATTACAAGCTTTGAGTCGCGTGTGCAGGTCTGTTTTGAAGGTACAACAGTAGTGTCTTTTACAGCTTGTCAGTTTGTACTTGCACTTGCTTGACTTGGACAATGATCTTGCTTTATGCATTTTATGAAGCAAGGTGTTAAGCCTTCGAATTCTGGAATGATTATTACTTAGATTGATCCTTGTTTATTCTTGATAAAGATATGGAATGAATAAAGCTTCCTGGATCTAATCTTTTACATAGAAATATGATCATTCTTGTTTATGGCAGATGTGGAGAACTTTCTTCGTTATCCAGAAATCTGTCAAGAACGTTCTTCATTTTACTGATTTTGCTTTCTTGATTTTAATAAGATCTGCTTTGTAATGCTTGGTACATATCTTGTTTTAACACACTCAAATGCACATGTTAAACACTTAGAATCATAATTAGAAGTCTTAATTCACCTTTTGTTTAATTATCATCAAAATATTAATTTGGGATTTTGTCCCAACACTAATGTCTTAGTGACAGAATCTTTAATTCCAAAATCACCCATAACTCCTCAGTAGATTTAGGATTAGAATTAAGCTTTACAGTACAAGAATTCTCTTATTAAACTATTTTCTCTGCAAATAACTTTATTGGTTTCATGACCTGCATTTATCCCTAGACTATAATATCATGAATTTCTTATTCAAGCATTCGTAAAGTCCACTTCCGTTTCAAAATACAAATTGTAAAACAATTTAAAGTTGATCAAGCAGTAAAAAACATTAAGCACAAAGATGAAAAAAATAATTCAATAAACTCATTCATCTTGTTTCACTCTTCCCTAACAAATAGGTTTTAGTTACTCATCACAGAGATACAAATTAAGGAAGAATTACAAGATACATGAATGATTCTTGATAAAATTCATTCAATGGTGTTAGAACCAGACGTCTCTAAGTTTCTCTACTAGGGCACAAGTCTCCAAACTTCAAAATAGCCAAAAAGATCCCTAGTAAGTGAGAAAAATGCATTTTTATGCATTATGCAGGGCGTCATGGGCCCCAAGCGCAAGCATTTGCGCTCCAGACGCACCTAGGCAAAAACAGGATATGAAAATACTGTAGAAATGCACCCAGGCGCAAGCATTTGCGCTTCAAGCTTACAACATCTGTTGTATGACGTTTCCTTCTATTTTGATTCTGAATTTGGTTCTGGTGTCTTCATGAAAGTTGTAGCTATCGATCTTGGATTTTATTTTCACTTGGTTTGACTCCAATTGGACATATACAACTCCATATATGGTTTAAATACGCCACATAGATCAGATTGATTTCTCACCAATATTCGGCACTGCACTATAACAAAGAAACAACGCAAAACTACGAAAAATATCTACTCAATCAAGTAAATAAGAACATAAACATGTCATTAAATCCAAGAACTAAAATCAACAAAATATATCAAATAAATTCTTAAATTAACTAATGATTAAAGATAAATAAGACTAAAAACAATGAATATTATGCATATGATGAAGAGTTATCAAAGAACAACCAAAGTCAAGAATCATCGCTTCTGTGCACTTGCTAGATGAAACACAAAAAATATCTCCTTCATTGCCAGAGTCATCAGTTTGAACCATGTTTGCAGAACTGGATGAACCTTGCTTTTGTTTGGTTATCTCCTCCAATGTCTGATATGTTTGCTACTGAAGCACTTTGCTATTTTTCTGTTCTTGGATTTAGACATCTTCATCCTAGAACCTGATTTACCACTGTTCCTCCCATGGTCTTGACCTTCATTTACGTACAAACCTGATTTACCATTGTTCCTCCCATGAGACTGAAGTTCAGTAGTAATATAGTCAAGCTTGATAGTGTTTTTCTCATATGTAGGATTTGTCACAAGGTGATTGAACGAACTTGGTAATGATTGCAACAAAATAATAGCCCTGTCTTCATCATCAACCATAACACCAATCCTCACCAAATTGGTGTTTATTCTGTTTAAGGTATTGACATGTTGCAAATCAAACCCCTCCTCTATCTTCAACTGTACAATCATTGCTTTGTGAATAGTTTTTCTATGAGCATTTTTCACAGATACCATCTTTCCAATTTCTCCTAAACTTTATTTGGAGATGTTAGGTCTAGGATATGATACACCACTTCATCTGATACACACAAACAAATGATGCTTGCGGCCTTACCCTCCATCTTTGTTTAATCAACTTCTGCCATGTATACTAGTTTCTCCTCACACAATGCCTTTTGAAGACCTTGTTGTGCCAATAGATCCTTGACCTTTTTTTTTTTCCATAATGCAAAGTTGCTTGTTCCTTTGAACCTTAGCACTTCGAATTGCACACTGGAGTTACTCGTCATATCATACCAATTGTTAAAACAACAACATGATCTTAAAAGATTTTAGAGAACAAAATCGCAAACTTGAACGCAAGACTTTTGGTAATGAAGTTTGACCAATGATCGCAAACAATTTTAGTTCCTTGTTATTAGATAGATGAATTAGAGTTTATACAGTATAAGTTGTGCTTAAATAGTAATAATTAGATTCATATTACAACAATACACTTGAATTCAAAGAGTTGTTCATTGCCCTCGAACCCCCAGTCGCCCCTGAAAACAAACAGTTATGCCAAACTACCTACTTGATACTACTACCTATGAGCCATAATGAATAGTTCAAGTGTAAATGGTTAAGTCTCACATTGACTATGAATGAATTAAATATTGAATATATAAGAGAGATGATTCATATGCCTATTGTCTTAAGATTTTGGGTGTAGATGTTGTATCAAAGTGTCTTATGGTCCTAGAACATTTGATTCATTGTTGCTACCGTATTCCTAGACTCCCTTATAGGTGACATAAGAACCCTGGTTCAACTTGGTGTGTGTATGTGTTTGGGGGGGGGGGTGGGATCTTGATGTTGGATCCTTGTTTTGAAAGTATACCTAATAGTGTAGTCAAAAGACATGTTCTATTGGTTATAACAGTAGTACACATATAAGATGTCAGAGACTCACACTTGACGGGAAGATTGTTGGTTCAAGTGAGAGTGGTTAAGTCTCACATCGACTATGACTGAGTTAAATGTCTAGCATATAAGGCCCTTAATTGGTTGCTCCCGTATCCCAAGACTCCCCAACAATATAGTAGAAGAGAGAGTAATTATATTTAAATAATATAGTGGGCAAAAACTTATAATGTGAAAACTCCAAAATCATAATAAATTAATTTATATTGTTGTCTAATGACAACAAGAGAAATAACATTATCTAAATTTTTTATAACACTTAGACTGCGTTAAAATACTTCACCATCCTTAATACACCCATATTCTGCAAAACAAATATTTAAATTATATTTCACAACAACAACCACAAAATATATATCAAAAGTGATTAGACAAAAGTCATTAAATATTTAGGAAATGATGCACACAAAAATCATTAAATATTTTATCATATCAATTATTTGTGTAATTATTTTAAACCATGGATCAATTGATAAAATGATCTCATCCCTCTCTCTCTATATAATATATATAATAGATCTTTAGCTTATATAAAACAAAAAACCTCTTATTTTATCATACCGGGCAACGTGACAAGTATTTTAAGATGTACAATTTTAACCAACCCCACTATTTCTATCTTAATAATAACCAACAACATCTGTGATTAAAATATATATGATAAATAAAATTCCCAAAAATAATGACAATCCATATCCATGTAAGGAAAAACGTAGAGATGACATTCCAACACATAGGACAAGATGTCAATTAGCTAGGAAGTTGAGATAACATTATTTCTTGTACATGTAAACTGAATATATATGAATAAAGATTGAACACTGAACACACACATATGCTACTGTTGCAAAAGATGAGAATCAAGATTTTAAATCCAATATAGAACATATCACACATATTCTCCTCATATGGTCCAAGATGTTTAATCAATTTAAAAGCGACCAAATCTGTGAGTGAAAACACACATACGTAAAGTGTTCACAACCAATTATTACAACTACCAACATAAATTCTTATTCTATGGTATACAAATAATATAGCACATTGGATTTAAAGGGAACCTGATGACATCTTTAGTATAAGTTTTCTTATCTTTTTATATTTATCCCATCTCCTTGCTCCCCCAATTTTTCTCCACTGGATGAGAACAGGAACAACTTTGAAAGTTCAATTAGATTCATCTGTTTCCATTTTGATTATGTTGACCACTCATTGATTTTGACACTAGTGTTGGGAAAACTAAGTATATGCTCAATGATTTTTGACATAATACACATAAAAGCACCCAAAAAATTAACAATACAGGGAATACATAAGAATTAATATAGATAGATCGTGATTGCGGTTGTGATCACGGATGCGGTCACCGTGGTTGGAGTTGCTAGTATTGCGCCTGTTGTGATGCGTATTGCAGTCGTTGTGGCGTGAATTTACTTTTTATTAGTGTTCTTGCGAATTTTTGAGGACTTAGGTTTCGGTCTAATACGAGTGATGACGACTCATGTATTTTTTGTGGAATGGTGCGAATGGTCTTTTCCCCTCCTAGGATCATCTCCTTTTATATTCTCCCAATTTAGTGTATTTTTTGTGGAATGGTGCGAATGGTCTTTTCCCCTCCTAGGATCATCTCCTTTTATATTCTCCCAATTTAGGGTTTATGAGGCTTCAAAGTATGATAACAACTTCTCCTTTCCCAAACTCCTTTGTGGAGAGTAAGTATTCTCCCTCACTTCTTGTATGCAGCCATTTTTTGAGTTCGTAGATTTGGTCAACCGGTCCATATTCTTTTATGTTTGGAATGGGTTTTTCAAGGTTCGGCCCAAATGGGAGTAGTGAGGCCGGTCCACATCCCCCCAAGCATGAGGCCTGAAAGGTTGAAATGCTTAAATAATTAGCAAAAAATATTATAATTTATTACTGATCTTATGACTCACATACCTCCTATTTGATCTCAAATATCTCATAATTATCTCTTTGTCAACTCTCTATCATTTTAATATCATTAATCTTTTAGAAAAACATTCTAAATATATGATACAAAGATAAAGTAGAAAAATAATTTGTTGATATCTACATACTTTGTTGCAGCCTGATGTGGTGTGACGCAGTTGTTGCACCTATTGGGTTGCAATGTGGTTTTAGAGTCAATTGTGATCATACTACAATTGTGGTCTATTGTGGCAGCTATCACTATGACAACTGCAATATTGCGACCGCATCACATAATGTAGTCCACAATTTAAATTGCTAGGTTAGACACCTCTTGCCTTAATTTATGTACATAAATATCTCAACTTTCGTTTCATTATCACGAACAATATAACTATAATATATTAAACCAATATGGGTATCGCTCCAAAATAATTTTATAAAGTTACAAGGAATGACAATTCACATCTCTCACACCAAATGATCATTCACATCATCCTCTTTTCTAGGATAAGGTTAGAGATACACTAATTCTCCACATGATCACCAATTAAGAGAATAATCGTAAAAAGAATGTAATGGAGAAAATGACAAATATGAAGATGGTTATATATAGGAAGTGAATGGAGATTTGTGAGGATCTTGATCGCACAAACTCCAATGGAGCTTTGTGAGGATCTTGACTAACACAAATTTGAATTTTTTTTTTCCTAAATAATGTTTGAGACAATTTCAGGTCGCCACTGAGCACAAAGGTTACAAGAAATAATATTTTTGATTTTTGAAGGCTTTTTTTGCCAATAATTAATGAGGATCTCGTGGCCACCAATAATATTTCTAGAGTTAGCTAGTAATATGAGATTTTCTTGTACTGTTGTTTGAATCTATCTCATGATCGAATTAGTGAGTCTGAGTCGGTTACCTCTAACCATTAGTCATAATACCATTGTAGGGAAAAACTCAAATTCGTCAATGATTAACCCACACATCCAAAGATCTTTGATGAAATACACATAAAAGTACAATAGAAAAAATTAAGAGAACTCAAGAATTAACGTACCTCTTGCATACACCAATGAAAACATCTCAACTATTATTTTACTATCTCAAATAAGATTACAATAATGTAACTCACACAATATGTGAATTACTTTATAATATATTCACTCTAGAGTTACAAAGAATGATAACACTCGTAAGTATTACACCAGACGATCACCTACATAATACTCTCTTCTAAAACATGGTTAGAGATACACTAATTCTCCATATGATAACTCATTCTTGGTTATATTCGCTTCTTCACAAGTGTCTCTATAGATTATAGGATAAGGAAATAACTTCTATATTTCACTACAATATTTTTGACTTTAGACCACACTTGACATGGGCACAATATAAAAATTGTGGCCAAAACATATAATAGACCACGATTTTGCAATGGTCGACTATAATAACTAGGTTATTTTGGTATTTTCATGAAAAAAAAAGGATATATCCTATTAGTGTAAACTAATTTTACATAAATGTTTAATAAAACATAGAATATATGAATTTAAATAAAACATGTACAATATTATATCTATACGATAAAATAATTAGTTCGTGTTGAATGAACTATAAAATTATTTTACGGCATCAATTATAATAATTACATTCACTTTAATTTTTCTAGAAGTATTTATTATCTTTATTTGACGACAAATATTGGTCGCAATGTGAACTTCATGAAACTACCAAGTGGAATATCTAAAGTACATTGAATTTGAGAATATTTATCGTTGCTGGTTAATGGTTATATTCATATCTCCTTTCGGCGGTTCTATATTCTTATTCCTCTTTAGATTTTTTAAAAAAGGTTTCAAATAAAACGAAAGATGTTTGGCTAGCTAGGATTTACTAATTAATGAAATGAAAACAACCTAGGCTTCAATTTGAGTTCAAAAAATGGTATAAAATGTGTCATATTTTAAACTAAATAACACAGTGCAAAGTGATTCTGATGAAAGAAACTTCCCTTTAGTCAAAGATGAGAATATTCGATTTGATAATAATTATTCAATTTAAATTATAAATCATAACTTTTTAAACATACACTACGTTAAAAATTGCATTTTATAACGCTGTTTTTATAGTGCTTATTAAATAAAAGCGCTGTTCTATAATATTTTTAAATTAACGGAGGATACAACAACGCTTTTTTTTACAAGCGTTGTTGTAGGGTCATATAGGGTCACATAACACTTGACATAATGTTTACAATCCTTTTACAGCGCTTTTGAAAAAAGCACTGTAAATTGAAGCGCTCTCACATAATGTTTACAGCGCTTTTTGAGCGCTGTAAATTACAAGCGCTTTCACATAATTAAAGGACATATTAGAGCGCTTTTTATACAAGCGCTGTAAAATACAAGCGCTTTCACATAATAAAAGAACCTATTAGAACACTTTTTATACAAGCGCTGTAAAATAACTATTACATAGGGTCTTTTAAATAAAAGCGCTGTAATAGGGTATTTCTAATTTTTTAAGTATATACATATGTAAGTGGTTTTCTTCGCTTTTTTGTTTTTGTTTTAAAACTTAGGATTTTCTAAATCACTATTTCCACACAGAAATTTTCCTTTCTCTCTAGGGTTTTCTAAATCTGACAACCTCTTCTTCTCCACCACCAATTCCATCACTCCCTCCCTCATTTCTCTTCCATCTCCAACAACAACAACAACTTTGAAGAAGATTCTTCCATCACTACGAATAAGGTTACTGAAGACGACAATGACGACCTTGAAGAAAGATTCTTCCGCCACGACGAAGAAAATTCTTTCGCCACTTCCAAACTCCACACCACCGCCATCGTCCATCAACCTCACCCCCTCGAGAATTCTTGGACCTTCTGATTTGATAACCCTTCCGCCAAATCCAAACAAGCTGCTTGGAGTAGTTCTATTCAACTCATCTACACTTTCGCCACTGTTGAAGAGTTTTTGAGGTAAAGTTTCAATCTTTTTATATTAGGGTTCCATTAAAAAAACGCTTTTTTTTTTATTGTTTCTTGAATATTTCTTGTTTTGTGAAATTTTATTCTTTTTTAATTTTGAATCTGGTGGTGGAAACCATTTTTGTTAATTTTTTATTTTTTGAAACCATTTTTGTTAATTTTGAATACTTCTTGTCATTAAAAAAACCCTAAGGGCCCGTTTGATGGTCAGGATAACGAGACACGATAGGATATACTTATCCTATTTGACCCTAATCCTTTGTTTGATGCACCAATCAAATACGATACACTAATCAAATTTTTTAAATTATCCGGTTGCAGCCGCATTTTTTAATCCTTGTTTTAAGGTAAGATATAATAATCCGCTTACAACCTGATAAAGGGTTACCATATATATTCTCATTTTTGCCCTTTCCTACTCACGTTTCTCTACTCTCCTCTCCCCTCCACCTCTTTTCCACGGTTACTCTCATCTCCCTCTCCACCGCCACCGCCGTGTTCCTCTTCACCGTGCCCTCTCCCAAGGTACCATTTTTTCACAATTTTTTGCTATTTTCATATTTGCTCTAATTTCTTTTAATTTTCTTATTGTGTTGGTGAAATAATTTTTTAATTTCCTCTGATTTTTTGATTATTTTCTGTTGTTGATATTAGGTTAATTTTATGATTGTTGACGTTAGATTGATTTTCTTTTTCATATTTTCCCTGATGTTTTTTTTTGTTTTCTGATTTATTTTATTTTACAACGAGATACAAGTTATGATTGTATTCATATTGAAATGTTAAAAAAATAAACTTTGATTCAGAGGATTTCCGACTGTTTTTTTTGTTCATATTTGCCCTTTTTCTCTATCATTTTTTATGTTTGAGTTTTATGTTAATTGTTTTTGTATATAGTTACTAATAATAAACCTTGATTGATGTTTCAAAAAAAATGAAAGAGAATAATAATTATTTTGCTCTGTCATCTATGTTATATGTTATGATGTATTGATATTCTATTTTGTGTTGATGGATAATAATAATAACAATAATAATAATGTTCATACTTTTATATATAGGTAAATATGAATTCACAAGAACAAAATGATGTGATGTTATATCTAATGTTAGAACAAATGTTTTTAGAGATGGTTGGACTTTGTTTAACAATTTTTATGATAGTGAGTCATTCTTCAATGTGGTTTTATGAAAATCATAGCATTAGAAATCGACTAATGGATAGAGAGGGATTAAGGGGAGAATTTTTAGAGAGTTTGATCAATTGAGATGATATCACATGTGTTAATCAACTTCGCATGGATATTAGATCATTTCGACGGTTGTGTGTTCTCTTGCGTACTAAGGGTAGGTTGAAAGAAGATGGACTAGTAACTATTGAAGAACAAGTGGCTATGTTCTTACACATATTGGCTCATCATTCTAAAAACCGTGTTATTAAGTTCCTATTTAAACGATCAGGACAAACAGTTAGTAGGTATTTTAATTTAGTGTTGAATGGGGTATTACGGTTACACGAAATTCTTCTTATAGCACCCGATCCTGTTTCAGAAGATTGTTTGGATGGAAGATGGAAATGGTTTAAGGTACTTTTCTAGAATAAATTTTTATATTTGATTTTTTCATGTGTTAATTTGGATGAAACATTCATGAGTTTATTTGGATATTGCTTATAGAATTGCCTTGGGGCACTAGATGGAACACATATCCAAGTTAATGTGCCAGCTATTGACAAACCTAGATATCGTAATAGAAAAGGGGATATATCTACCAATGTCTTAGGTGCATGTTCTAGGGATTTGAAATTTATTTATGTGTTGCCTGGATGGGAAGGATCTGCGTCAAACTCAAGGGTGTTGCGGGATGCCATTTCTAGGACAAATGGCTTACATGTTCCCACAGGTTAGAATAATCATAATATCATAAAAAATTTAATACTAACAAAATAGTAATAATTACATTTTTATTTGACAACTCTATTTTATTATAGGTTATTATTATCTTGTGGATGTTGGGTATACAAATAGTGAAGGATTTCTCGCTCCATATAGAGGGTGTCGTTATCATCGGAGTGATTGGAGACATGGGTATACACCATCGAATAAATAAGAGCTCTTTAATATGAGACACTCTATGGCAAGAAATGTGATAGAAAGAACTTTTGGATTGCTAAAAATGCGATGGGCTATACTTAGGAGCCGGTCTTTCTATCTAATCAAGATTCAAATTCGCATTATAAATGCTTGTTGTCTTTTACACAATTTTATTCTGAGAGAAATGCCTACCGACCCAATGGAAGAACAATTAGATATAGACATTGAAGCACAACCACAAAACGAAGATATTGCACGTATTGCTCCTATTAACACAATTGAGGCAACTGATGCATGGTCTGCTTGGAGGGAAAACTTAGCAACAGAAATATGGAATGAGTGGATTGCTAATAGACATATGAATTGATTGTTTATTATTAGTCTAGTTATCATTGATATTATGTTGGAACATTTGCTAGTTATATTGGAGTGAATGACTTTCTATTTTGTTTTCTATTTTGGAACCTTTGCTCATTATGTTGGAGCCTTGCATATTGGAACAAATGACTTTATGGTTTATTTATATTTTGAAACTTTTGCTCATTATATATGTTCCAATCCTATATGTGATTTATTTTCTATTTTATTGATGTTGAATTGTTGAAATACTATATTATTTATACTTTGGTTGTACAATAGGAATAGAATCTGAGTCTAACACGCAATCAAGTAACAAGAGGAAGAGAGATCGTAAAAAGTGGTCTGAAAATGAGGATGAAGCCTTTCTCGATATACTGATTGAAGTTGTGAACACTGGTCTAAGAGGTGATAACGGACAGTTCAAAGCAAACACCTTAAGAACAGTAGAGGCAAAATTAGAGGAAAAGTTTCCTGGTTGTGGAATTAAGGTAAAGCCACACATCGAATATGCACTGAAGAGGCTAAAGTTAGTTTATGGAATAATTTATGATATGTTAAATCAAAGTGGATTTGGTTGGGATGAAGAGAAAAAAATGATTAAGGTGGATAGTGATGAAGTGTAGACGGAATATGTGAAGGTTAGTGTTTATTAATTTATTTCAACTTCGTATATTTTAGCGAGTTCCTTTATGATTATTTGAAAAGTTATATTTTTTATTTACGTGTAGAGTCATCCAAATGCAAAAGATTATAGATATACGCCAATTCCATTCTTTGATAAGCTAGCTCATGTTTTTGGGAAAGATCGTGCTACTGGTAATGGGGGTGCTCCCCTTGTTGATAATGTCGAAGAGATAGATAAAGAAGAGGCAGAACAAATTAATGATGAAGAACTTGAAGTAGAAATTACTCAATCACCATCTCTTTGTCAATCACAATCTAGGAGAAAGAATGACCAAATGGAAATTCAATCAAAGAGAAGAAACAAAGGAGCACATATTATTGCTAATGGTATTTCTGAGTTAGGAAAAACTTTTGGGAATTGGCTTCAAAAAAAGTTCAGAACGATTGGGTGAAGCTCCAAATCGTCTAGGTAATGGTAAAGATGTGTTTGATGATTCAAGAAACATTATGAATGAGTTAAAGAAAATGCAGTTAACAGAACAAGAGCGTTTTGCTGCAGCAGACAAAATATTATCTGTGGCACATCGCTTGCACATATTTTGGGGTTGTGATGATGTTGATCGTCTTGCATTTGTTAAGTTGTTGATCTATTAATTCTATTTTTGTTTGATTTTACTTATCTAACGTTAGTACATTTTATTTTTGTTGGTTTATTTTGTATGATTTGTTGAAACATGTAAGACAACATATTACTTTTTATGATTCTTTATTGCTACTACGTAGTCGATAGTTTTAATTTGATACAATGTGTTGGAAATTTTAATAATATATGTTTTTTAATATTATATGTTTTTAGCATTTTTATTTTTATTTTTCAAGTATATATAATTACTTCATAAATTATTTACATTTATTTAATATTTTTTTATTTATATAAAAAAATATATGAATGTTATTTTGAAAGAAAAAAATTAAATAGATTATAGGGACAAATTTGTCATTTTATCACAATATAAATCATATCATTTGGTTATCTGTTGTGTATCAAACAAGGGATATGATAAGCTAATGTTATCAAGTTTGTTATCATGTTCGCATCAAACGCATGACACGATAACTCCTTATCATGTCCATATCCTATCCGGTCTCTATCCTGCTCCTTATCATATCCGGTCTCTATCCTATCATGTCCATCAAACGGGCCCTAAATGGGAGGACCCCATTTATTCTAATGGTGGAAAATGGACTGTGACTTTTCCGAAGGGAAAGTCTGATACTACTTGGTTGTATACGGTATGATTTTGAATCTGTTATGAGGTTATTGAATTTGGATTATTCTTTTTGTTATAAAAAAAAATTGATTTTTGTGTGTTTGTGTTCTTGATGTATTAAGCTGTTGGCAATGATTGAAGAACAATTTGATCATGGAGATGAAATATGTGGAGCAGTTGTGAGTGTTAGGAATAGGCAGGAGAAAATTTCTATGTGGACTAAGAATGCTCCCAATGAAGTTGCTCAGGTAATTTATTTTTATACTATATTCTTTCAATTTTTTAGTTTCTCAATTCTTATATAGGTATTCTTTATGTAAACTAGAATAATCATACCGATAAAGATAAACTAAAAAAAAAGTCTATAATAATCATTCACTAATACTTACTTGCAGAAGATCTCTTATCTTGACAACAAGAGCTCCATGGACAGGAGGAACATTAAACCATTGATTCTCATAAAGAACTTGAAGACCACCAATTTGATCTTGTTAAAGATAGTATAACATTTTGTTAGTATCTCTGAACTTGATACACAATGGCAAAACCAAATAATAGTCTTTGTATTAGTACTGATTTGATAAAACAGTTCTGTGAAAACTAACACTTTATCATCTATCTTCTAGTATTATTTGTACTTGTGGTTTTATTGGTTCTATTCTTGCAAGGATTGTTTCAATATTAGCTTAATAACTTGTTATGTGTTTGATTAGTTCTCTATTAACAACACCCATATAGCATTTTAAAATATTAGTTAATTTTCATGTGAAAAAATCATATTAGAAATTGTTTATACAAACAAACTGTATTTTAAAAAATCCATTAAAAAATGTCAATTCGGTTTACAGCGCTTTTTATTAAAACTAGTATAAAAATGAACCTATTATAGCGCTTTTTTGAAAAAGCGCTGTAAAAGGAGTATAACAAGTGCGCAATATATCCACCTATTTTACGGCGCTTTATTATTTTAAAGAGCGTTGTTGTATCTTTTTACAGCGCTAGACACTACAGCGCTTATTTTTTTGAAAAAGCGCTGTAAATGGCTTAAAAATGCTGTAAAATGTTATTTTTCGCGTGGTGATAATTATTTTATAAAACTAGGTAATTATGTAGAACCAAAACACTTCTTTCACTAAATACAAAGCAGTATATTCTCTCGCAACTTAAATATGTGAATCATTTAAGTTCCAGCTTTTTTATAATGTGAAAAATTCGGAATTTCAGATTACCAAATTATAAGGATTTATGGAAATTGTTGGGGGTGTGGAGAGTAAGGGTTAGAATGTTTAGTAAATATTTCCTTCATTCAAGCATGTCCAAGAGTAAGGCCCACAATTCAGCCCATTCCAACGATTGCAATAGTCGCCCTAACACTTCTATATAAAAGTGGGTATAGTTTGATAATCACAATTACTCCAGCATCCAATAATGAATATCACATTTGTAAAAATAATTGTGTATGTCATTTTTTATTTTTAATCTAATATTAATTATTTTTTCAATTGTATTATAGTCTCTAATTAATCTATATATAATATACTTCACATCAAAATCGTTATATTTCACTTTACATAGTCATATGTTTTTTCATTGCAGCTTTGCTATTGATACTACATCAAGTTTTGATTTCATCTCATCATCTACAGAGAAAAGTATCACTATATCAAAATTTCATGCTAATTTTATTTATTGACTTTTAAAAAATTTAAAACCTTTTTATTTCGAGTCTAGCATTGTGTCTTTTATCTTATATATTTAAGTAAAATAAAAAATATATATTGTGCCCCCCAATCTTCCATTCTTGGATCCTCCCTCATAGTCTTCAACAACAAAATGCAAATGCAAATATGTATATTGGACATCTTGGATTATATAGTAAAAAGAAGAAGCTAGGAGTTTAGGAAAGAAAACAAACAAACAAACAACAACAACAATTGGATGGGGGAACCTAATGTGGAGGAGAGGTTAATTTGTTTGTTTGGGAGCATGAGCTGATGAGCAGGCTGGTCAATATTTTGCATGGGGTCAATCTCTTTTTAAATCTGACTATTAAAAATTGGAAAAATTTATCCGGTCTCCACATAATTAGACCCCATACACTAGTAAACCACCATAAGTCACCCAAATTACCCTTCACCATAATAAATAAAACAAAAAATTCATTTTTTTTTCCTAAAATTAAGTTTGTGTGTATGAATATCGTTGTTTGTGAGAGTTTTGTGTACTGCAAACTTACTTTTTCATTAAACAAATTTACTTTTTCATAAAACATCAAAAATGTCAAATGTGTGAAATTTAACTATCTATAGTTTTGTACGGATTAGTCACGTTAATTTATATACTTTTATAGTGGCGATTGAATAATAATTAAGAATTATGTCTTTTGGGCTAAACTAAAGTATACACTATATATATATATATATATATATGTATGATTTGGATTTGTAGCTATATGTTTGTATTATGCCAATAATCATGTATTTATATGTGTTGGTGATAACTAATGAAGTGATGATGAAATTGTATTAATGTATGTGTTGATTCGAATTATGTTCCGATAAGATTAATCGATTAGTTGTTATACGTTAATCGATGAGTGAAGTTTAAAATGATAAAATATGGACTTTTCCTATCCGTCGATGTCACTTATGTACTAGTACATATTAAAACAAAAGTGTAGTAAAGTGTTCACCATAAAATGATTATTAAATAACTATATCTTATTAAGAATTTGATAGCTTAAGTAAAGTGATAATAATTAGTTTAGTATTGTTAAGTAATTATTGATTAGAAAAGTATTGATTAATGTTGATGCTTTTAGCAAATAAAAGGTTACGATACAAAGTTTAACGAAATTAGTATCGTTGGATAATTAGTAAAGGATAATTTATATTTTAATTATAGTTAAGTTAACAAATAATTAGAAATAATGGTGAGACATTGTATTTTTGATTGATAATTATAACGGTAAAATAATTAATTAATTGTACGACGACGAGAAGGACAATGATGATGATAATAATAATAATAATAATAATAATAATAATAATAATAATAATAATATAATAATAATAATAATAATATAATAATAATAATAATAATAATAATAATAATAATAATAATAATTTTTTTGTTTTTGATGTTGAAACGGGCTTTCTTTACCCATGGACAATGAGTTTTGATGTATTGGGGGTATCTATATTTATAGAAGCTTTAATCTTTGTGCTTATCCTAATTGTTGGTTCAGTTTATGCATGGCGAAAGGGAGCATTAGAATGGTCTTAATTCTTGAATATTTAGACAATTGAACAAAACATTGAGACACTTATGAATTCCATTGAGTTTCCCGTACTTGATTAAAAAACCAAAAATTCAGTTATTTCTACAACATTAAATGATCTATCAAATTGGTCAATATTATCGAGTTTATGGCCACTTCTCTATGGTACTAGTTGTTGCTTCATTGAATTTGCTTCTTTAATAGGATCATGATTCAACTTTGATCCTTATGGACTGGTACCACGCTCTAGTCCTAGGCAGATCGACTTCATTTTAACAGCGGGCACTATAACTATGAAAATGGCTCCTTCTTTAGTTCGATTATATGAGCAAATGCCCAAACCTAAATATGTTATTGCTATGGGAGCCTGTACAATTACAGGAGGTATGTTCAGTACCGATTCTTATAGTATCGATTCTATGAGGATCAAATTAGTTCTCAACGAGAGAATAAATGTTTTACTACCAACCACAAATTTGATATTGGACGCAGTCCTCATACTGGCAATTATAATCAAGGATTATTCTATCAACCCTCATCTATTTTAGAGATAACCTTTGACACATTTTTCAAATATAAAAAAGTTCAGTATCCTCCGACCAACGAAAAGTGAATAATAATAATAATAATAATAATAATAATAATAATAATAATTTATATATGTGCATATGTATAATGATTGTATATTTGAATTGATGTTAAGCTAATGAAAATGATAATATGTAGTAGTATGTAGTAGCACCTTTAGTCCTAAATATAAATTGAGTGTTGTTAGATAATGATTATTGATAATAAATATTATGTATTGTGTGTTATAACGTGATTGTTGAGTTCATATAGTGAGACATGTTGTATGGTTGTAGTGTTATAGAATCAGAGTTTGCATATCGAAGAGACTTTGGGGTATCGTTAATATAAAGTCTTACTTAAAGATGATATATATACTACTGGGACTATCCATATAAATTGGGTTAACTCGATTAGACATTATTACTCATGTGGTGGTAAATGGTTTCTCTACCTTTATCAATTGGAGTTAGTTGAATCCATGTGTTGAAGTTAGTTGATGATTAAGTTAAATTGCATTCTATGTGTTAAATGTCTTATAATGAATTATGAGGTTATGTTTGTATTGCTAACCGTAAAATTATGTGTTTTATTATGAATGATTACTATTGTTATTTTATGTTAATTATGATTGAATTGGTAAATGATAATGATAAAATTAAAATGATAATTAATTAAATAATTATGTTTGTTCTATGAGCACTTATCTTTATACTTTAGTTATATATTTGAATTATGATTCTAATTGTACAAACAATATTTCATATATGATACGGTGAATAATTTTCGTTAAAGTGTTATGTGACTAAAGATTAAATACAATCTTTAGAATTAATTACAACTCTGATGAAGTGACATGGGGTTAGTAGTTTTACAATTAAGAAGATTTTATAATTAAACTATGATACTCTTTGTAACTTGAGGAGGTGTTATGTTTTATTAGTTACTTCCTCCGTTTTAATGTATTAGAGCATCTCCGACAGTGAACTCAACAGGAGTCATATTATCTTAAAGCAATTCATTCATTTTGCAGTGAACTTAACATGAGTTCATTAAATAGGTCCCACAACTTTAATTTATACATTAATATTTTATTTATATTTAATTTTATTATAACTTAAAATATTAATTTAAATATTTCAATTAATATTATTATACATTATTTTAATTTAAATTTAAAATAAAATTGAACTTAAATTTTTATAACAATAATAAAAATTAAAAAAAGGTAACGGTCATATAATTATTATTATTAATAAATTAAAAAGAAGTTAATCGATCATAAATTAATAAAAAAGATAACAATTATAAATTTATTATTATTAATAAATTAATAGAAAATGTAACAGTTATAAATTTATTATTATCAAATTATGAAAAGATATTGTTCCTTCTTGAGAGAACACAACTCGGCACAACTCCAATAGTGAACCCCTAAAAATTCAATTTTACGTACTCCACGTTGGCAGAAAAATTTATTTTAGAGATGCACACATATTAAAAAGACAATAAATTGAAAAAAAAAAAGAGAATAGTTTTATACTACCCCTATTAACAAGAATTGGCATGTTTTCCACTTATATAAATCAAAAGTAGAATTAATATTTTGAAAGTAATGTATAAATTGAAAAATAAATAAATAAATAAAGTTACAATGAAAATTAAAAATGAGATTTATTTTAAAAATAATAGTGTTTTTCCTCGAGTAACGTTCATCGTCAAACGAATGGAGTAATAAATAAAGTTTTTAAAATTCACAAGCCTTTTCACTATTTTTAAGGTTAATTCCGATGAAAATGTAACTTGAATTTTTCGAATAGTATATGTTGTCACATCTTGTGGGAGTGGGAGTGAGAGAATCTTGTGTTTCAAAAAACTTAAATTAATTTTTCTTAAATATATTTGAAATCTAGTTTAACTGCAAGAGTTTTTCAAAACTTTTTTATTTTTTAAAAATATCACGAATAAATCAGAAATTTAGGATATTAATTTAGGATATTTATGGGATTAGAGGTATAATCGCATAGAAAGGGTGTATTTTTAAGAAATAGATAGAGATCCCTGTGCCTTTGAGTAAGGTCTGTCTTTGGAATTTAGGTGCTCTGGACGAATACAAAAATGATACCTTTATATTTATTTGAATAGTTTTTATTTGTATTATTTTATAATCATTAATAATTCAATTGCAATTAAGATTTTTTTTTAAAAAAAAATATTTTCAATTTTGTCAAAGAAATTAGTAGAAATCTTAACAAGCCTACTTAATTTATCATGTGAATTAGTGGATTTCAAATAAGAATTTAACGATTTCAATTTTATTTTTTCTGTAAAATGTAAACGTTGAATGAATAATTAATATTATTCTATAAGACGAGCATACATTGGAGGAAATAAATATCTTCAAGTAACTTAATAATATATAGTTTGATTTTAATTCAATTGTTTTTTTTACCAAAAAAGAAAAATCGTCCGTCAAGATAAGAAGAATTATAACATTTTCATAAACTTCAAGATATTTATAACATATTTTTAAGTTATTATTATCAAAAAATGATCTAACTCATAATAATATACAAAATTGAAATATTCTCATATACAGTATACTAAACAACTCAAATCTTCTACCAAGTGAGAGATCCTAAATAATATTACTAAAATAAAAAAATTGAATATCCTTAAAAAATTAAGCCCCTGAACGATCGCTCAACTCAACTGTTCATCTCAACTATACTTAGGGCCACCATTACCCTTGAGTCTTTTCGATGTTGTCTATCTTTATGCAAATGTTATAAGTTGGACCTCTACATCTGAACCATCCAAAACCAATTGCCAAGGGCAAGTTAAAAAAATCACACTCCATACCTTATTAATAATAACCTAAATTATCTATTTTATCTTTTTTTTTAAATAATACAAAAACAAAAAATATACTTCCACCAAATTCAATTTATGTTATGGAAAATTCAAAATTTATATTTGTTAAAACACATAAACTCAAATTTAAGTTTTTCAAAACAAAAATATTTTAGAAAATTCGAAGTTTAAGTTTTTAAAAACAACTCTATATTTTATAAAAATTAAATTTAAGTTTTATAAAATACAACAATATTTTAAAAAATTCAATTTAACGTTTTTAGAAATACAAATAATATTCTAAATAACTAAAACATTAATTTTTTTTGGTACTAGATATTTTTCCAACATTACCTTTCGGAAAACTTCAACCCCTAACCTGCTTAAGTCTTTCAATCGAATGCTTTTTTGAGTTTCTTTTTTTTTTTATTTATAAAAAAGGTAAAATAGAATTTTAAATAAAATGTAGGCAGAGGCTAAGCTACCTTTTGATGGAGTAGCTTTGGCTACCAAAAAATGTTCTACATAGAAAGAAAAAAAAGTTAAAAAATTATTATTTAATTGATATCTATATTTAAATTGTTTTAATATTTTTAATCTCTACAACAATTAAAAATAAAATATATTTAGTAATAAAAATTATTAAGTTATGATTTATAAATAAATTTGATAATGACATTTTTGTAAATAGTTTAATTGTTTATATTGAATAATATGTTATTAATTATTATTGATTCAATTAAGATTAATTTGACTATTTAAAGTGTTTCTATGTACTTCTTTTCTAAATAACTATTATAATTTTTATTTTATTTATTGTTGTTTAAATTCACAATTTATATATATAATTAAAAATTATTTAGTATTTTTATTTCACCAATTAAGTTTAATATATTATTTTTATTTAAAAAAACAATTTGGCCATCTCATTAAAATTAGGTTAACTTCGACAGAGTAGAGGTATAAATTTAAGAGTATAAAATAAAACTGTTGCAGCTAAAAAGTTTAGTGATGTTTCAAAATGGTATTATTATTATTATTATTATTATTATTATTATTATTATTATTATTATTATTATTATTATTATTATTATTATTATTATTATTATTATTACTATCTTTAAAAATGGTTTTTTTTAATAATCTATATTTGAAAAAAATATTAATATACCTCATTTTGAAATTTAAATATTAATCTATCCTACTTTTTAGATTAGTGAGTGGTTGTCCGTCTGAAATACGAATTTTTTAAGGACATATGTTTTTGGAATGACGAAGTTGTGTTGGTTTCAATTTTTTTAATTTAATTTTTAAAAATTTAAGGTCATCCTTTGAAAAGTCGACTTTAATACTATATTTTTATATTTCAGTAAAAAATGAAAAAAATAATAAAACATAAGAAATTAATAATAGTAGTAATAATTTTTTTTAAATTATTATGCAAATACATCATATAATATAATTAACATCTCAATTATATTATCATATAAAAATATCACTTGCATCTAAATAAATTCATTAAATAAAAATAAAAAGTGTGGTGGTACTAGGCAATACCCACGTAAAATTATTAAAATTGTGAAAAATACAAAAGAAAAAAATATAAAATATAAAAAAAAATTATAATGGTTGAAATAAAATTAATGTCAAGGCTGCAACCGAACCAACTCAAAAATAGTTCGAGACTCCATTTGATAATTAGCTCGTTAAACTTGGTTCATGGATAAAATGAGTCGAATTTGAATTTGTTTAATAAATGAGTTGAACTTGAGTTATGTTTAGTTTGATGCGTTTGATTCATGAACCAAGTCGATATATATATATTATCAATTTTATTTATGTGTAAAAAAATTAATTTAAGTATAAGTATTATAATGTTTGAAGATGATATTGAATACTTTATAATAAAAATTATTTGTAAAATTAATATTAAGACTTACAACTTCATTGTTTATACTTTATAGAAAAATCAAATTTGATCTCTAATATAGTAAAAAAAAATCATTAAAAAATCTAAAGTGAGATATAATATTTGTTGCTCAATAAACTATTTCCAAGGATAATATTTTGAGATAAAATTTGTGTAATTTAAAAATTAGAAACAATGTATATAATTTGTATTTATATCATGAAGGTAAATAAATATAGTTATGTTCAAAGTTGTTTAATTAGTTATGTTCAATACTTAAAAATCTCACACTGAAATAATTATCTTCAACGTCATTACTTAATTTCCAAATTGATGAGATATATTCTTTAACACTCTCCTCTTCTCCTATATAAACAGTGCACCACCAACACATTAAACAATCAAGAGTTTAATTTAAATCAAAGGGACTTAGTTAATTTTATTATTATTAATATTTAATTTAAAATTGAAGAAACACATTTGTATTTTTAAGTTTTTTTATCTTTCAATTCATTTGATTTGAGTTATCAAACTGATTGTTCGTGAACTTGAATCAAGTTCAAACTAAAAACTGTTTATGACGAATTCGGGTTAAATTTTAAATTGAACCAATTCTTATTGAGTTGAATCAAACTGAACACATATTCTACCTAGACTCATTTCTTGCTTCATTGTCAAATGTGGCTTCTAGTACTTCACCGTGATGGAAACACAAAGGTTATACAGAGGATCCAAATTCAAGAGGCCAAAGTTGTGTTCCTCTCAAAGTCATGCTACTACTAACCAATTAGTCAGTGATTCACATGCAACAACAATAAGCTGAAGCAGTATTCCCAAATTGATGCAACATTGGACCCACTACTATGAATGCCTCACGTGAACTGTGAAATATTGTGGAAACCCTTCCAAAAAAAGAAAAAGGTGTGATTGCAAAGGTTTTAGGTTCAGAGAAGAATTTCAAAAGCAATTAATCACTATACTAGCTATCTAGCTAAAGGCCAACCCTTTGTGTGGCAGACAAACCAAAAAGGTGTGCCTGGAATCATTTACATAAAGTTCAATATAGGGTCTTGGTAGTTGCATGCTAATTTTCCTATAAAAAAAATATACATGTAAATGATTGTTTTTCTTTCTTTCTTTCTTTCTTTCTTTTTTTTTTTTCATCCTTCCTTACTTTCTACTTGTCAACAGTTAAACAGATTATTCTTCACTTTCCACCTCAGATTTGCTTAGAAAAATCACATTGATATTGATAATGCGAAGTTTAATTAAAAGAAAAATAAAATCTAATTAACAATTATTTTAGTCAACATTTAAATTCAAATTTAAAATTTTTCAAATAATTTGTCTCTATTGTCAAGGATATCCCCTCTAACTTAATTTGTTTAAGAAACAATATCTTTAAGTATGCATGTATATTGACATTTTTATATTTTTACAACTACAATGTAACCACAATTAAAGTTACATTACATTTGATTGTGAATTTTGTTAGGATAAAACAAATCACAATGTAACAGTTATTGTTATCCAACTTCAAATTTAAAATGATAAAAAAAAAAAATGTATATAACTATAAAGTCACGAATTTGAAATATTAAACATAATATATAACTTAATAATATCGTGATTTATCGATTGAACTAAATTTTAAGGATAAAAACAACATTTTCTACTTAAAGAGGTGTACAATAAAGAGAGCCAGTTTTTTTTAATAAAGATAAAGAGAGTCCTAGTTAATGGGCCATTTTTACAATAAAAAGAAGAATGTACGAAGCTAGCTTTTAACCCCCATGATCCTACTAGTCCTCCAACCATTCAATTCAATTGTTTCGAAAAGTTTTAGCTAATTTGTTCATATGCAATATATATTCCACTTTATACATAAAATAGCCGACAGAATCAAGTGAACAAGATAAAATAAAAATGATGAAATTCTGTATTTTTGTGTTTTGGCATTTTCTTCAACAACGAAAATTCCATGCTTGTATAAATGTGTTTTTATTTTTTTACCACTTTTAGCCTTCTGACATATATGCATGTTAATTTCATATTCTACACTGATTATATATAACTGAAGCATCGAATTCCCTGAATGGAACAGAGCATGTGCAAAATTTGTAAGGCTTTTTGCTAATTGATTATTATTTTAAACACGTCAATTACATTTACAACATGTTTGGTGTTTGTATTGTGAAGTATGAAAATTTGTTTAGTTTACATTTGTTATTACGGTGGAGATGTCAGAATCACGGTGAATTAATGTGATTTTGTAAAAACTACAATATATAACTTTAAAAATCATAGTAATTTATTGTAATTTTGTCAACTCTATTGTAATACCAAACATATATTAAGTCAATTATTTTTGAAATTTTTTTGCCTGAAATCTCTGTTTCATTAATTAAACAAAGCAAGATATTTAGTTTTGAATTGGAATTAGAAGTTTTGAAAGTAGACTTGTAGTTGACCCAATCCATGAATCATTGGTTAAATTTTTTTTTTTTTGACAAAATTAAGATATATTAGATGTTATTTTAGATTATAATGCTTTTAAGATACTGACACATGGATGGTTATCATTCATTGGGCATATTGAGTTATTTAAATGCAATATTCTTCCAATGTTTTAACTTTTTAAGTGATTGAAAAGGTTCTTGGAATGATGTTTTGAGAGTTTGGTGTGAAAATTGATTAACTCATCTATAGCGCTTAAATCATTTGTTGATTTCCAAGAGTCATAGATCTTTGAATAATCTCTTAGTTTTTAAATGCTCTTATATGATGGAAATATGAATGTTGAGATTGTTATTGATATGCATCGTAGAAGCATGTGCATTCATAACCATATAGATTATTAGAAAAAGGTGTATATGATGTGTACGAATGGATTGAGTGCTAGAATGACAAAATCAAATTTTAGGATTTTTATTATTATAACTATGAAAAATTATGAAAATTAGGGTTCTAATACTGAGAAGGAAAAGAAAGAGAGAACTATTTAGAAATTAAAATGTTTTTTGCTTCATTTGTTGATTTTTACAAAATAGAACATTACACTTAAATAAC
This sequence comes from Cicer chorassanicum, assembly GCA_037974735.1. NCBI lineage: Eukaryota > Viridiplantae > Streptophyta > Magnoliopsida > Fabales > Fabaceae > Cicer > Cicer chorassanicum. The sequence goes on along the minus strand of JBBPBP010009778.1, from coordinate 8,575,753 downwards.
CTAGTATCTCTACCAATGAAAATCCTAAGAGCAATATAACTTAAAATAACATTTATTATATAAAAATAAAATGAAATATCTTATTTAACCAATAATTGGTAAATTAAGTAAATATAAGTCCACTATCAAGTTTCTAGTTGAATACAAGTGCATAATAAAAAATTCAGTTAATTAATTTATGGTGTATGTTTTAGTGAGAGAAGAAAGTGAAATGAGAGAAAGAAGAAAACAAAAATAAAGGAAAAAATAGGACAAACATGTATAGTTCATGGTTTGTTCGGGTAATGACATTGTCATCCATTCGAGGGGGTATGAATCATAAAAATCTCAACATAAGTTTAGGTTTAGTTGACACTTTTTATCTCGAAAGTAAATAACAGAAATATAAGACATAAAATGTAGTAAAAATATGGTCTAATTAAAATTTTCTAGATAAAAATAAATCACAATGTAAATGTCACATGCAGAAATAACAAAACATATATCTAACTCCAATTGTCACATTTATTAGATTTAGTCCTGCTTATTCAAATAATAAAATTTAGCCCACATGGCGACACATCCAACTACTAGCTATTGCAATAATTTCATGTGGACTACTCTCCAACTTCATCTTCACCCATTCGGAAGACAATGATACCAAGTTATATCAGGGCATACGTATAATTCATGAGGTCTTTGAATCCAACTTATCTAATTCAGATAACATAGAACAACAAAGAGAATATCTTCATTATCCAAATATGTGTATTATGGGTGCTTAGAGTGATGCAATTTTAGAGTATAACGCTGTAAAAAATCATCAAATTCATTCGAATTCGAAAGAAAATTTACATTCAAGAGATTTGGTGGATGATATGACATATCTAAATGTTATTATCAATGATAATAATATGCATTCTATGATTGCTCATGATTTGAAGATTTTACACATTTTTTTTAAGACATGACAATGATTTGCAGAATCGTTCTATTGCAAATGAAGAACCTTTTACGGAGGTGGTTTCTAAAACAAGGAAAAAAAAATATGCAGAAGTAAACTATTGTATATAATTTTTTCCAAAAGGCCCGAAAATCTGTATGATTTGAGAAATATTTTTTTGCTTTTTTTTGTTTTTTTTTTAAGTTGTGTTAGTTTTATGTCCCTTAGTTTTTATTTTTTCCTTTTCTTTTTAATAAATAATTTTTAGTTTAAAAAAAAAAGCCCACTATCAAGTTTTTAGTTGAAAATTCATATGCAAAACCAAAAATCCAATTAACTAATTTATGGTGTCAAAAAAGAAGAAAAAAAGTATAAAGAGGGCAAACATGTATTGTTCATGGTTTGTTCTTGGAATAACATTGTCTTACATTTGAGAGGGTGTATCTCAGATGATTCATAGTCCATTGAGTGAGCATGAATCATAGAAAATCTCAACATAAGTCTAGGTTTAATTTGAAACATTTTATCTTGAAAGTAAATAACAGAAATATAAGACATAAAATGCAGTAAATGTATGGTCTATAATGAAAAACTTTCTAGATAAAAATAAATCACAATGTAAACGTTACATGCGGGAATAAAAAAACATAGATCAACTAACTATTGCGATAACTTCACGTGTACTATTCCTCAACTTCATGTTCAAGCACACTGGTTTTCTTAGGTGTGAGTCTCTTACATTCTATACTTGCACCGCCATTATTACCAACAAAAAACTTTCAATGCAATTATCAATGCAATTATCAAATATCAGTATCAACGGATAATATTGATTCATTTAATAATTAATGGTTACGATAACTTTGTCTTTTGAAATACTAGCTTTTAAAATTGATGATTACTATAATTTATTTTAAACCAATAAATTAGAAGGTCATGAATCCATAAAAAAATTTACACAAAAAACTTTTATACTATTAATTTATACAAATTAAATTCATTTCTCAATCTTAAATATGAGAGGACTATAATTTTCTAATTCAATAAAATAATATCTATCTTCGTTAATAAATGTTATTGGACCCTTGTAAACATTTCTTTAAAAATGATTTACCTTAAAATTTGTTTGTGAGAAAAGTAGTTGGGGAAAGGAAATTTAAAATCGAAATGGTGTGGGTGGGGGGGATGAATGACTCGTGCATGATTCTTCCCTAAATTCCGAGCGCAACTATGATAGGGACTGATCAGATAGGCTGCTCGTGTCTTTTTCCACACAAACATTGCACTCTCTTCATGGTTGTCATCTACCCCCTATCTCCTTATTTCATGCTCTGCCATATCTTTTTCTTTTTTCTATCAACATTTTTTTAAAATTAATTGTATTTTTTCGGTGGACTGCTCATGATATCACTGCCATATGATTGATTTAACTTCTTGTTATTATTTTTCTTTTTTGAGTAATTAACTTGTTGTTATTACAGGTTCAATTTGTGATGTAATTTTTTAAAAATATTATCCCAGTGGTATCATCTATGAAGTTTAAATATTTTAAAATTGAATATGTATAGGATACTAATAGTTCACGGATTCTTAAAGGATATGTTTCATAGAAATATGTGGGTTATTATTTTTAAAATACTTCATCAATACACGCATATACATATTTTAAGAAAGACAAATGGAATAAAAGAAACTAGACAATTGTGAGGTATCAATGTAAGATGGTGTTCGACTTCTTAAATCGGTAAAATTGTATCTTGATAAAACAATTTTAGAAATTGTGTCTCATATAGAGTTGTTTTCAAGAAACTTTAGTCACATAAATGATATAAACACACAACATTTCAAATAATATGTTACATTAATTACACATTTATATACTCAAATCATATTAATGGCGATGTCCATTTATTTTAAAAAATGGAGAGAATGTCTACTTTTCGGCCTTATGGTGTATTGCATACGCTCTAAAAGGGGAGTTGAATAGAACTCCAACTTTTCATAGAATTTTATCACACAATAGAGATTTATTAAAATTGTGATTGTAAACAACTATTTCGTATTGAAATTCTGCTTAGAAAACCAATATTGAATAGACAATTTTACACTAGAACAATACTTTGATTGAATCAAATAACATTACAATGATTTAGTCATATTGAAGGAAACTTGAGTTGTTCAATGTCATGTGCAAATGATATAGAAGCAAAGTAAACAGAAAATTGACGTTGAGATGCAATTCACAATTATTGATATGCTTCCAAGTATTATTTTTTAAATAATATATAATTCAAATCATGAACAAATCTTAAAACAAAATTTTCAATATCACTAGTTTTTATATCATACAAAAAAGTAAAAATAGATTTTTGCATACCAATCACTTAGATTCAAAAACACAATGAACAGTAAATACAAAATGTATAGAAATAAGAGATAAGAAAAATCATATTGAGATTTTTACATTGGTTCCTCTATCTCGTTTTCGCTTGTAGAGTACATCTAGCCTTCATTCAATTAAATAATGGTTTCATTCTTTATTATGATATGAAACGTTTACAAGATTTATTGGTGATTATTACAAAGCTTTTACATCAACCCCTTCTTCCTAAATGTTCCATAAACTAGAATTCTTGAACACCTTCAAGAATACGTCTGAACTCTTATCTTCAAGAATGAAAACACCCTTCTAAATTTTCAAGATAAACAACTCTAGAGTAATCCTAACTCTAGAACCAGAAAAACACATCATGTGCAGCTGATCAAGATCCCCTCAATCGTTTGCGTTTAGAACAATCCCCCAAAAAAGAGATACCTCACCCTTGTTTTGTCTGACTCAAATATTCAATAAAACACAATACTTATATTAGAAAAGGTGTTTAATTTATATTAGGATCTTATATGCCTGAAAGATGATGAATAGATGAAAATGTTTTTATTCAAAATGCTGGTTCAGATCAATATTTAAACAACATGAATTGGTTGACCAAATTAACAATGCATCTGAATTGAAATAATTGATTTGTAATTGTCAAAAATAGATTTTGCAAGTCATATGAATCGACTTACATGGTTGTGAATCAATTAATAAGTTTCTTTAAAATCAATGATTTCATCTTGAAGTAAAGTGAATCGATTCACTAGAGTGTGAATCGATTCAAAAAATCTCCTAGAATTGTGTGCGATGAGTCACTATGATTAGTGAGTCGATTCACTGTTTTAAAAACCTGGAATGAGTTGTAGACCTTTGTAAATTGACTTACAACCTTTTGAGTTGATTTACAGAGTTAAAAATAGATTACGATTTTGATGTATTTAAAAGTGCATTAGCATGTTTCTATCATGCAACTAATGTTATACATTATGATATTCAAATGTTTATGCCAATTTGTACTCGTTGGATATTCCATTATCAAATTCAAATTAACAATAGATTATTTGTTTTTACAATTATGTCACATATTAAATTTCAGGGACAATGTTCTTTTTTAAGGATGTAAAGAGTAACCCCATAGATTCGCATAGGGTATCCTAGAAATTAGTTAAGGGTGTAGCCTAAGTAGACTTTCTCAAATATGTCGTTTCAGGATTTTGAAATGGTCATTTCTGATAAACTAATTGATTAGATTATCATAGGTAATTAATTAGGCAATTTTCTGTCAATCTAATCAATTAGATCATTTGTCTAATCTATTAGCATGCTAATCGAATTAATTAAATTAAAAAATATCTAAATCTATTTCATTCCTAATTTAGCAGTATTCCATAATCCATTCATTAGGATTCAACTCATTTAATTGACCTAATGCTACCATTTGAATTCGAAATCTAGTGTGTATATTAACTTGGTTTCTTGACTCTAAAGACTAAACCTAATTGAGGCACACTCTAGATGTTCAAACACTTTAATAAGTTTATGAAACTTTCAAATTTGAATTAATCTCTTCTCATATCAATAATTCTTTCTCTTTTTTATTGATCACATATAACCCTTATGCTCGGAGCTTTGGAATCAAAATAGGATTATTTGATACATAAGGTTGCTTTCGTTTCTCTACATGGATTAATCAAGTTCATTGGATGACATTTCCTTGCATATAATGTTTGTAGGATTATGTGTATAGTTAGAGAATGTTTATTTTCCTTCATTTGCTAAACATTTAATTTTGCATGATAATTGATGATTTGTGTTATTTAATGATGAGTTGATCTATGCTTATTGTAATTGTATATAAATTATGGATTTACCTCCAATTGGTATAATATGATTCTATTGAATTTGATTGACTCTTTTCACAATATGAATTGATTAGGTTAACTGTATTTGTTAAAATTAAGAAACTATTGAACCAGAGTGATGATTGAGAAAATTAATAGTATATAATGGTAGATTTGAACGATGATTGATGGATTAAAACAATAGGTTAAATATTTAGTAAGATAATTAATGAATTAGTGGATTAACTAATTGATGGGGCGTGATCAAAAGTTGATAAATTTGTCTAAGTTGTGTTATATTAATAGATTAGAATATCTAGTTAGTCAATTAGGAGTTAATTATAATTAAATAAGTAGTTAAAGTCAGTTATAATTGATTAGGTAAATATTGTTAATCGATTAGATAAGTGACAAATGTTTAATAATAGTTATTAATGACCAGTACTAAAAGAGATAAGTAGTTAATAAGTAGCTTACTGAATAATAGTGAGAAAATTTTACCCTGCCCCCACAAATTTTTAAAAATGCCAAATATATTATTGATTTTTTTTACTATTTTACCGACTATCAAATAATTCAAGTTTTCTGGTACATAAAATATTTCCGGAAAACTTTTTATAAGATTTCCGGTACAAAAGGTTAAAAATGTGTCAACTGGTTAAAAATGTGTCTATCAGAAATCTTTATTAAAGTTTTCAGGTACGAAGGTTAAAAAGTTGTGTATCAATATACTAATGTACCGGAAAACTGTTTTGCGGTACACATCTTTTAAAAAAAATGAGTTAAAAAAAATAAATTAAATAAATAACAAAGTAATAAAAAATTAAAATTAAAAAGAACTTCCGGAAAACTTGTGGGTTGAAGTTTTCCGGTAACTTCCGGAAATGTCAAAAAAAGTTTTCTGGTATTATATATGTTCCGGAAAGGTTGAAATAAGTTTTTCCGGTACTTCTGGAAAAAAGATTTTTAGAAATGGTCTTCTGTACCAGAAAACTTTTTTCAAGTTTTCCGGGGTGTAACTTGTGTACCGGAAAAGTTGAAAAAAGTTTTCCAGAAAAAATGAATTTTTTTTACTCACTTCTGTACCAGCAAACTCAAATAGTGGAATGGTGAAAATCTGAAACTTTTAATATTTATATGGGAACATTTATGTCTTTATCTTTAGTTTGTGGGAGTACCGGGATAATTTGGGGGTAGAGGGTAAAATTTTCTAATAGTGATTAGTCAATTGATTGTAAGAATTTAACTAATTAAGGTTGATGATGATGAATATTAGTTAATTAATTATACTTTAGAACTTGAAAGTTAGTTGTTGAAACGGCTAAAAAATATCAACCAGTGATTCTCTATACTTCAAGCGATTATGTCGAGGAAGGAACATTGACTCTCAATTGTAGATTATTTAACTACTCCAAAGAGCAAAATGTCAAACGGTAATAAATATTTACTTAATATGAACTAAGTAAATCATAAATGCGTGTAAAGTGAAGATAAATTGTGAGTAATAGATAGATTTTATTTGATTGATGATGATCTTAAAATGATAGATACAATGAGTATTTATAAATTGAATATTAGAGCCTAAATTTTATCGATTACGACTCTTAGCTGACTAAACGTTGTATCTTAACCGCTTCAATCGACGATCCTCGCACGATTGTGTTTGATATCGTGGTTTGTCCTTGTTTCTACTGCAATTTCCATGTTGTATGCTTTGGTTTATTTCCCGTGAGTGCTATTGCCTCCCCCGTTCATGGTTCCTAAAAAATAGCTTCCATATTCCATTCTTATGTCTCTTGCTTGGTGTTTCCCTAACAAGCTAAATTATTAGTTCACACAAAATTTTGAACTATATTTGATTTGAGAAAATCAAATAATGTTTGGTGTGACTGAGCAAGACTTGACTCCTTCGCTCTCAACTAATACCCAATCATTGCATGATCGCCTCAACTGCTTTCAATTTGGCTTATATTCTATTTATCACACTTGTTGTTTTCGACTAATAATTTAGAATATTTTTAGGCGTAAAGAAGAAGTAATACATTTAGGATGATGTAAGATGAACGTGTTAAGTTAGAATTATGATGAATATTAACAAAGAGGATTAATGGTGGACGATAATTAATGACTTAAGCGGATTAGTTAGTTGAGAACATTTACTATAACGTTAAACGTTGAAAACATTGACAATAATGAATTATGATTGATATTTTCATGATATATTGATGATTTATATGTTGGTAATGGTTATAATTGTTATAATACGCAAGTTGCAAATATGAGATGTTTGCGTCTAATAATGATGTTGATTAATGATGATAGTTTTTATGATATACAAGTCGCAAATATGAGTTTTGCTCTTTTAAACGGTGTTGTTATTGATGATGATCTCCTACTTGTATGCATGCATAATTAAGACATAAGGGGATTTGTGATCGTTATAGAATCAAATATTGTCAGTCAAGAAATCTTGAGGGAGTTATCGGTAGGACTGACCTTACGTAAAAACGTGTATGTATTGTTTAGGCAATCTACAAAATACTGGTTAACCCTAATTATAAAACACTTTGTTACGCCGAGTTGGCCTGCCTATTTGTCACATCGTGAAGTAGTTGGATCTATGAGTTGAGGGTAGACATTGATAGAAGGACATAGTATTCTATGTGTTACATGTATGTACATTTCATACATTGCACAACTCTGTTGTTGATGAATAAATATATGTATATGAGCGATTTAATGAAGTTAGTGTTTAGTTTTTTAGCCTATGGGTATTTTATTTCATTATCCACTATAAGCACTCTATATGTAATTTCATTGAGACATTTAATATTATCCAAATGATGAAAAAACTTCTTTTTTTTTTTTTACATATTTTTAAATGGTTTTCTATAAACTTAAATATCTTTTTTATCCTTGCAAATATAAATCGTTTAAGTTCAATCACAAAAATTATTTTTTTGATATATATCCTTGTAAATTAAAAAAAAAAACTAAAAAACTCCTTCACAATATTTTTTAATAAAAAATGCTGATAAGTCCAAAGTTTGTTAATGTGGCATATGTTGGTTGTACAATAATGTTGACTGTATGGTTTTTAACATTTAAAATTAAAAAATATTTTATTAATTTATTTAATTATTTAATTATAATCTAAAATTAATAACTAATTATAATCATTTATAGGTTTTGAGAAAGTTTTAACTAATTATATTATAAATATTAATTATCATTATTTATTTTAACTGAGTTTGGATTTGAGACAGTGTTGCAGGCTTTTTCTTTGTTTCGATTTTTCAGATTGTTCAGTGCTTGTGCAGGGTATTTTATTTTAATTAAATATTTTTCAATTTTGAATCATACAAAAGTTAATTGTCAGCTTCATAAATACAATCACTATTTGTGTTTATGACTGCCACACTGGTAAAAATTTAGACCAAAATTATATTTAAATATTTTATATTCTTTCTCTTTCTTAATTTTAAAACCATAATTTTGTTTAATCATTTTCTTAAAAATCTATTATACAGTCATTTAAAAAATCCACGTGACAAGCTGAATTAGATTTCAGCCATTGTTCTTAGCATCATTTTAATGTCATATAGAAAACTAAAAACCAATTTAAATTGAACTAGTACAAAATTTAGAATGTCTCAATTTTATAGTATGTTAATTAATGTTTTCAATGACCTTTTTATTAAAAAGCACACAAATTTATAACTGTTAAAACCAAATTAAATTTATATTTAATTATTATATATATTGACGGTGTTGAATTTTTTACGCACACATTATATCTTAGTATATAAATATTTCTGAAGTATTTTAAAAAATAATTTTAAATATAACATCACAGTGGTTACTTACATTTTTGTGTAAAACAATTTTACAATACCAAAATATATGATTATTGCACATATTTAACTAATATAATAAAACTTATCAATTTAATGTTTAAGATCTTACAAAAATAAATAATTTTTAAGAAAAGTATGACTCTTAACTAACATAATATAATATATATGTTTAATGATAGTTTTAGTCTATCTATTTTTAATAATTCATGAAATTAAATTCTCTATTCTAAAAGTAGGCACCTTTAGTTCCTCCATATGATTTTTAACTAAAAAGTGACAATGCGACATGCTTTAAATAATGTGACATATAATACAATGATATAGAATGATTAACACCAATAAAATCAAAATAAAACACCATAAAAACTTAACTTTCAACTTCTGAAAATTTTCATATTTGTAATTTAATTAATGACATATGAATAATTAATATATCTAGATGGTTCTCTATCATGGAATTGCATTTTGCGTCATTTAAAATATGTCAAATTGTTATTTTTTGGCTTAATTGCACTTTTGGTCCCCTATTTTAGGTAAAAAGCGAAAGTAGTCCCCCCATTTTGTTTGTCCCAGTTTTAGTCCCCTAAACAGATTTTGAGTTCAAATCATAATGAGTTGTCATTTTTTATGACGTGTCAAAAAAACGCTGACGTGGCACATGCATATGTGGATAAAAAATGATTATTATATTAATTCAAATTAAAAAATTCATTTCATCTTTTATTATAATTATTTTTATAATTTTAAAAGAAAAAAAAAGTAAAAAGTAAAGTTAATTATGTAAACCCTAAAATTAGAAAATCAGCCCCAAATCAGAAAATCAGCCCTAAAAATACTCGTGTTCTTCATCGTAAAAAATCAGCCCCAAATACAAACAAGCGTGTTCGTGTTCGTGTTCGTGTTCTTGGTGTTTTTCATCTTCGCCAACGCCAACGCCAACGCAATTTGCAACAACCAATCAAGTTCCTTTAAAAACCAATCCACAACACAACAAAAACTCAGCAAAAAAAGCATTAGGCTTAGCAGACAAATAAAAACATGAAACAACACACACAAGACTCAATCCACCTAATAATCCATAAACAACACCAGCAACACATGAAATTCCTTTATCCATCACAGAATACTCCAACAAGAAAACAACTCCACCAAAAACAAAAACAAAACTTTCACTAACGAAAATTGAGTACGAGGCAAAATATTCAAAACCAATTATCGATATGATCATGACCCAGAAAGCTAAAACAACGAATGATTGTTGGAAGAATGAGAATCTATAAGTGGGGTGTCTAGAAAATGAGAGAAAGATGAAAAACTCAGAAAAAGAAACAATGGGTAAGGATATGAGAAGAAAATAAAGATCGAGATTTTTCCATTTTGGGTCAGAGAAATACCAGAGCTTTGATCGAAAGTGTGATGGGTTATGGAGGTAGAGAGAGGATGAAGAGAGTAAGCGACGAATACCAACGGGAAAGAATAGGATTGGTGTTAGTACCATTTTGGGGCTGATTTTTTGATTTTAGGGTTTACATAATTAACTTTACTTTTTACTTTTTTCTTTTCTTTTAAAATTATAAAAATAATTATAATAATAGATGAAATGAATTTTTTAATTTGAATTAATATAATAATCATTTTTTATCCACATATGCATGTGCCACGTCAGCGTTTTTTTGACACATCATAAAAAAAATGACAACTCATCATGATTTGGACTCAAAATCTGTTTGGGGGACTAAAACTGGGGACAAACAAAATGGGGGGACTACTTTCGCTTTTCACCTAAAATAGGGGGACCAAAAGTGCAATTAAGCCTTATTTTTTAGTTAAAAAATATGGGGGAATGATCAAAACTGTCGACTTTTAAAATAGGGATCAATTTTATGAATTAATAAAAATAGAGATATTAAAACTGCAATTAAACCTATAACATAAGTGATGAATATTTGGGTTTCTTGACTATTTGTTTGGAAATTTGATCATAAATTGATATGAAAAAAAAAATTTGCTACAAATGGTCAACCCATTAAATAGATCTTAATTAGCTATAAAAATTAATCTCGAGAGTTTATTAATTATACACAGATATCTTATTTCATCGAGAAAAAATATGACTCTTCCAAAGTGAATACTTTAATTTGAAATTCAAGTTAATCAAATAATTATATTATATCTACATGCAATAGCAAACCATTCTTGTATTAAAACATCAACTTTTAATCTTCTTACCATACATAAAAAGTTAATAAAATACCAATTGTAGTTGACATAGACAATTTGTTTTTTCTCTTCACATCTGTTGTGACTTGAGTTGAAGTGTAAAATTACGCAATTAGTAAACTATACATAAATTTTATTATAAATTTTCAATGAAACCGTTGATTCTCTTTATTATTGTATAAAATGTAACTCATTCGATCTAAATTTTATCTATAAAAATAAATCAAGAAAATAGAAGAAAAAATTCTTTGTTGACACATTATTTAAGATCATCTTTTACTTTTTATATAATTTGTTTGATCTCTTTGAATCCGATATTAACATTTATTCATACTATATTTTATAGGGTGTCGAATACAATGTGACACTTTTGTGCTCAAAATAACAAGGTTAAATAGAAAGAGGAATGGATGGAAAAGAGGGCAATATTGTAACTTGCAACCCATCTTTTTAGGCTTTCTCTATCCCAAAATCAGACCAAGGCTCCCAATATAACCACATCAAAGTTCCCCACCACACAGAAGAAATAATCTCTCTCTCTCTCTCTCTCACAAAAACAAATATTTCCAACTCTCAACTCTCCCAAACCCCTCTCTACCCTCTTCTCTCTTGCCTTCTGTCCCCCTTTGAAAACTCACTACACACACCACCCTCTCTGCCCTTCAATTTATTTACTTCTGACACCCCCCCTTTAATTTTTCTCATAGTTCTTCAATGATGTGTATGATCTCTCCTAACTCCCACAATTCCCACATTATAGTAATCCTCATAACCCGTTTCTTTCGTCATAAATTCTAGATCAAAATCAACCCTTTGAATCAAAATCACTTTTTTTTTTACTTCTTATGGAGTGTGTATATGATTGTGACCCTTTAATCTAATAAACTTCCTTGTAAGGCTCCACAAATTCCAACCAAAAAGTTTTTTCCACATAAGGCTGTGTTTCATTATAGCTTGTTGTTATGGCAAGTGGGAAGCTTTTTGGTGGTTCCAATATGTCACTTTTGCTTCAAAATGAAAGACTCCCTTGTTCCTCTGAAGTCCTTGAATCTCTTTGGGTTCATACCTCTAATCTTGCTTCTTTTCAAGGTGTGAGCTTTGGCTTCTGAATTCTTCTCACTTCTTTTTTTACTTGCCATCAATTTTTTTTACTTCTTTTTGCACTCTCTTACTTCAATTGGTCATAAAATTTTACAATTTCATATTTTATCAACATCATAGACCATATCACACACACACATGTCCCTATACAATTACTTATATATATATATACTCCTTCCAGCTCTAAATATATCCAGAAAGTTGGGTCTAACAAAAGTCTAAATTTTTAGTATAAATTTTGAATTAAATACGTTAATTTTTGTTGACTCAACTTTATTTTATATTTAAGATTATGGGAGACTATATCAAATTCATTGGATTTTCTTGAAAACATGAAAGTGGATTTCTTCTTTTAAGACACTTACGAAACACCTATACAAATACGAGATACGACACAAACACCAATATATAGATGCCGATGACAATTTGAAAAACTACAAAAAAATGATATTGATGACAATTTAAAAAAAATGAAAGAAATTGATGACAATTTAAGAAAAATGAAAGTAATTGAATAGAACTACATGTATTAGTATTATCCTAAAGTGTTAATACGATTGAATTATAACATGGTTGATGTTTTTGTCCTAAATTCAGGTTCAAAGTCAGTGGTTGATTTTGAGAATGTTGGTAGTGGAAGCAGAGTGGTAACAGATAGACCCTTCTTTCAACAAATTGAAAAAGAAGAGAACTGTGGTGATGAGGATTATGAAGCATGCTTTCATCAACAAGGGAAAAAAAGGAGACTCTCAAGTGAACAAGTTCAGTTCCTTGAAAGGAACTTTGAAGTAGAAAACAAGCTTGAACCTGAAAGGAAAGTTCAACTTGCAAAAGAACTCGGTTTACAACCAAGACAAGTTGCTATATGGTTCCAAAACAGAAGAGCAAGGTTCAAAACAAAACAGCTTGAAAAAGACTATGGCACATTGAAAGCTAGCTTTGATAAACTCAAAGATGACTATGGACATCTTGTTCAAGAGAATGACAAGTTAAAAGAAGAGGTAAAAAAAAGTATAAAAATTTCTATATACCATAACATAACACAAACACATGTCTAATTTTATTCAATTAAGTTACTTCTATTTTTTTAAATTATTTTCGATGTCTATTTGTTAGAGTTGTGTCTTGTGTATGTAACGTTTATGTTTTTGTTTATATCAATGTCAATGTCAGTACTTTATATAAACACACAAAAACATACTAATTCAACTTTTTCTGCTTTATGCTGCTAAGAGCTTTTTACTTTAATAAAGTTTGATATTTATCCCACTAATGAGTTAATGATTGAACAAGGGGTAATTTTTTATTTATTTATTTATTTTTATTTTGGTGTTACAATAGGTGAATTCTCTAAAGAACAAATTGAATCCAAGAGACCAAGAGAAAGAGAATTCAGATGACAAGTCATCACCAAATGGTGTAAATTCACCACACAACAACAATGATCCAATGGACTTAATCTCAATTGCAAATTGTGAAAAAGGGTCAAAGGTTTCACTCTCAAATATGGTAAAATGCAAACAAGAAGATGCAAATTCAGCTAAAAGTGATGTGGTTGATTCTGATAGCCCACATTATCCTTCTTCATTCATGGAGCCAACAGATTCTTCACATGCTTTTGAACATGAAAACTCAGATTTCTCACAAGATGATGAAGATATTAATGATAACTTGAGTGATAATCTTTTAACACTTCCTTGTTTACCAAAAGTTGAAGATGTTTGTTATGATGACCCACATGAAAATTCTTGTAATTTTGGGTTCCCAGTTGAAGATCAAACCTTCTGTTTCTGGCCTTACTGAATTATTATTACCTTGTAGATGTAACTCTGTATTAGAAGAAATAAAATTGGTATCACTACTTCTATTCTACTAAGGAATAAAACCAAAAGGGTTACTTTATGGTATTAATAAGGAACATCATATTAATACATCTCTTAGCCACAGCCAAAGTTTGAAAATTTAAATTTTAAAAATTTGTCATAATTAGCAATAATCCTTGTTTTGGCAAGTGTTTTGCGGTGAAAAAATTGATTTTGTAAAATTAACTATTGAGTTTAACAATGTTTTGAGAGAAAAGACTCTTTTACGACAATTAATCATCACACTAATAGCATGGTAAGCAAATCATAAATGAATTAAATATAAAGTAATTTATATTTGAATTTTTTTTATTTTATTTAAAAATAAACTTGAAATTTGATGTTAAAACCAAAATTTGGCGATAAAAGCTACAATTCAAAGTGGTATGTTTTTGGCGTGAAAAAAATTGTTTAAAATGAATTGATTTTAGATAAAAGTGATTTGAAAATAAAATGATTTATATTTGGATATATTGATGTAAAAATTATTTGAATAATTACTTCAAAGTCAAAAATCAATTCTATAGACAAAAGCTTCAAATTCTAAATTCAAAGTAAAATCAGTTATGTAAACAAAATCAATTTTAGTGAAGAATAATCAAAATATCAAAATCAATTCTACATCTTTAGATCAATATTGCCTCCTACAAAAGTATAAGAAGCTTTCGGGTGATATTGGCAAAATCGTGATTATTCAGCGCGATTGGCAAAATCGTTTGATTGTGTTTTACTTTTTAGTTTTTGAAAACTATTTTATAAATAAATTTTAGAAAACTGTTTTTAAAAATAAAAATTTTAAAAAAATATGTTTGCCAACTCTAATTTTTTAAAACAGACTAGAGAATTAAAAAAATTGAAAAATGAAAAATAAAACACCATTTATCTATTTTTTTTTTTAGTTTTAAAAAGTATAATATTAAAAATAGTTTTACAAAACAGTTTTTAAAAATAAGTAATCCAAACATTTTTAGTTTTAAAATTCTAAAATACTAAAATAGAGTTTTTGGAATGTTAATCAAACAAGCCCACATATGTTTGGTTTTATTTTTGAAGATGCAAAAATTAATTTTAGAGGTGTAAAATTAATTTTGACATTTTTGGTGCTTTTAAGTAGAATTAATTTTACATCTAAAATTATTTCTAGCGTGCAGCTAAATTTTGTAAATTTTATGTTCAAACATATTATACTAAAATTTATAGTTCAAATCATTTTACCTAAATATATTTAAATTTAAATCATTTTAAATTTAATTTATTTTTAATTAAAGTCAATTTTATAAATTCAAAATTAATTTTAGTCATGGATATAACTAAACACACACCAAGTTTATATTTATTTATTCAAGAAGTAACATCTTTTATTTTTGGTTGGTGAAGTAAAATCATTTCACACAAAGATGTTAAAAAAAAATTATTATTATTTGTGTTAATAAATGAAAATCCAAAAATGTAGCTTACCGTCATGGTCTTGGATGTGGAAAGTGGAAACTCTGTTTCAATCTATGGATTCGTCTTGATCACACCATTGTTTTTACTCTTTTATTTGGAAGATACTTTATCTATCATTATTATTCATTTGTCCTTCCTTTTCTACAGACAATTACAGCTCTGTACGCTTCATAGACGACGACTTTGAGTATCACTCTCTATTGGGTAAACGTTTAGTTTCAGAATATTATTTTTTAATAAATTTGATTTGGTAATATATAACTCAATTTTAAATTAAAGTAATTTTATTGGACAAAATTTACTCTCACTAAGGATATACAAGTAGAATATTACAAATTAAAACTCAAAATCACAACTTTTTAACATCTCAAAAAAAAAAAAAGTAGTTTATACGGGTTTAAGGTAAAAACATACTTTAAGAATATAATTTTTTTTACTGAAAAGGTAAAAAGTAATAAGGATAATTCATAAATTTGTTGTGGTTAATTTGACACTTCATAATTTCCTTTGGTTAAAAGTCTCACATTTCTTTATTTTTTCATCAATTTTATTTTCACAAAATAATATATTATGTTTATAAGTAACTATATTTATTAAGGAATAGTCTTTCAACTTTTTATCTCCTATTTCAGATTTCGTAAGTTTTCTTTGAATTTTGAACATTTAATTTGTATGTGACTAAATTCTTTTCAAACACCTGACATTATTAATATCTCTTGGTTGAAATTTTCTATCAAATTGATTAACATAGGTCTTATTTCCTTGTACAACTTTAGTTACTAGTATTTGATTATCTTTACCATGGTTTATAATTATAAGGTTTGGACAGTGAGACCAACCTAAGTAACACTTGCTCTTCACTTTTTATTTTTACTTCTACATTCATAAGTCTATATGTCAATTCATTGGATTTATTAATATGATTAAATATATTACATTTATTTTCATATTCAATGAGTACAAGGTTATTTTCATCATCAATCAATTGGTTACTGAGGTCGACAAAAACCCGCATTCTAACAAATCCCATAATTTTCTTGGAGATGTTTCGTTCAACAAAGTAACTTTAATTTGTGGAATAAGTGTTGATTTAATTGTGTTCACGACCTTTTTGTATTGTACTCCACTATGAATATTTCATCTCACTTTATTTTTCTTTTACTAAAGCACAATCAAAACTCTATTGGATCAAATAGTCTTAGAACGTGCATTGTCATAAGAAAAAACTCATCCTCCTATCAAAGTAACAAACATTCAAATTCAATGTAGTCATAACACTTCAATTTAGCCATAACATGTATCTCAAAACATACAAATAAGACGAGAACTAGTCTCTTTTCAAAAGAACGACACAATGCACTACTCGAAAAAACAAAAAGATAAAATCTCCACACAAGCGAAAGATACTCACACAAGAAATAAAAAAGTAAATAAAAAACTCACAAATTTTAAGTGAATAGTCATTTTAGTTATTCAAATTATAATGATCAGACAGTTATTCCCTCAAATTTAGGAAATAACACCAATTTAATCCTCAAATTTACTGAATTTTAAAATAAAGTAATTATTTTTTGTTTCAAAGATTTTAGCTACATAACTCACACACACCAAGTACATTGAAGAGGGGTTTTATAAAATGGAATTTATAGCTCAGCATATCAAATGTACTTCAACCTTTTACTATCTAATTTGTCTTTACCACTAAGCTGTACTTATGAATGAAAATAAAGTAATTTATGTAGGTTTAATGTAAAAGAATAGTGTGAAAGAGTAAAAGAACAGTGTAAATTGTATATAAAGCCCGACTTAAATTGATTTTATCATCAAATCAAAGTTCAGAAGCTAAATTAACATTTTGTAAATAAAAGGTAGATGAACATTTTAGGTAAACAAACCAAATCAATTGTTTCGTTTTGGATTGGAAACCAATTTAAATAGTTAAAAATCAAACATTTGTATTGATGCTTTAATTTATCTACATTATCGGTATAAATAATTTATATTGATTCTGAATCACAATCATTCAATATTCAAAAATACTTAATTCATACAATAACTACATTTAAAATAATGAATACGAATAATTGTTATACGTTGTCATGTAAAATATTTTATTTTACAGTTAAATAACCTCTTGTATTTATTACTAATTAGAAAGTTGTGTTATGATGGATCATGTGTTCATCCCCTATTTTATTTAATTATTTAACATGTGATGCTCTCTCTTAGCACAAAACACTTGCTCTTTACACAAATTCTTCTTGCTGAGTTTGTTTTTTGTGATGGATTATTTGCTTTTATAGTTCTTACACGGAGTCAATGTTTTTGCTGAGTTTATCATCAACAAAACACAAGATTTATCAATGTGAGTTCCTACTAATTTTCACTAAAATAATGTTTCAGAGAAAACAAAATAAATTCTAATATAATTTCAAACACACTAAAATTAGAGGGTGTGAGTTCAAATTCAGATAAATGAGAAAAGTATTAACACAACAGCTAATTACTAATTTTGAACGTTTTAAAAACGCATACAAATATTTGACATGAATAAAAAAATATAAAAATTTAAGAAAATGAATAGGAATCGATTATATACTTTATCAACATAAATATAATATAAGCCATGGCCACATTCACCTTGCACTAATTGGTAATTAACTAACATGTTCAAAAAGTCTTCCTAATATCAAGGTAAATTTCGTGAGCCTTCGGTGTGCAAGCAATATTTTAATATTATTATTACTATTTTACTTAGATCTTTAATTAAACAGAGATAGATAGATTAGATAGAAGATAAGTAACTTTCAAGTCACATCCAATTGGTGCCAATTCACATTTAAAATGTTGCTTTAATGGATGAAATAGAAGTGACATCCCATTGAAGGCCGTGATAGTTGCTTCATACTTGTCTCATAAGAAATTTGAATTTAATAATACCATAAGGATCCACACGAATTAAATTGAACTTCTCTAAGTTACTGTGCTCTTGTGAACAATTATAATGTTGAAACCAAAGATTGTGAATATTTAACCCTGCTACAATAGTCAAGGTTTGTTGGTGTGGTTCACTAGAATAAATTGGATTTGTGAGGACTTTTTAGCCCCTGTTAGCTCATTGTGGATGTTGACATGAGCTTCGTCTACATTAAGGCTTAAAATATTGATATTTTCATTCGTGCAATTAACATGTAAATTAAATATAAATATAGCCCAAAATTTTCATATATGATGATGATTGAGTCTCTCTCATCTTAATTAAGAATATCAAATGATTTGATTCAACTAAATTTTAATTAAAAATAAATCGTTTAAGAAAATTAAATTTAAAATTCTTTTGAGGAATTAGTATTTGTATATACGCACGACATTTTTTATTTATTTAATTGATAATTATTTATTTATTTATTATTTAGACAAAAGTGTACCATGCTTTTGGTTTCTTGATCATGAAAAAATTGTCCGTTATAGAATGTTGTTTGTTGTTGGTTTCTGATTGGCTAATGGAAAAGTCTAAGTAAATTGTAAAGTGTCTCTCCCTTTAAAATATTATCTATGTTAATATTTTACTCAATATGTTGCATCACACATTGACAAGTTATAAATGGAGGCACCTTTCAAGGATGGCCCCTTGTCTTTCTTGACGTTATTCACGTGAAAATAAAGTTTAAGCTAGAAGGAAGACACACTCAAGTAACTGTCACTAATTAATTAACATTTCTATGTTTAGAACCTAAAGATATGAAGAAAAAAAAAAGTATAAAATTGGAATTAAATAAATATAATTAACATATCTATTTTTGGAGCGGATATATATTCTTTCATGTGACATGATAATATATTTAAATTTTCATCATCCATTAAAAAATGAGAAAAAGAGGAGTTTAGAAGAAAAAAATCAATTTCAAAAGATGTGGATTAACAAATATAAAGAAATGTGAAATAAAAAATTGAGAGGATTCACTCCCGTTTAGAACATACTCGGATTTATTGTCTTAATAATACTACAGTTTCATGCAATATAATCTATTTTAATTATTAATTTGAGATCAAACAACTTAATTTTAAAAATTAATTTTAAATAATCTTAACCATTAATTTATATCGAACGGTTGAGATCAATAAATGTGTACCGCAATACAGTATATACTTTGTTAATAAAATAAAATTATTTAAAAAATAACGTTACTTTTATTTGTTTATTTATTTTAATTTGTGTGAAAGGGTTAAATGTGATTGTCGTATTTGAATAAATATAAATAAAAAATTATAAAAACCATATATGACTATTGGTATGTTTCCTTGAAATAGAGTACAAGAGAAGTTAACTGAGGAGTCAAAAATGTCATGCTCTTGTGTCTGATTTTTCAAATGTCATATTGCTTTGTAGGCTAATACAGCTAAGGTCAAAAGTTTTTTGTGGTCCTCAAAAGAGGAACACTGCTGAATTTGCCATTTGAATTTTTGTGAAAGTGATGTTAAGTGAAGCTCTTTGGGGTCTTTTTCTTTTTCCTTTCTAGTTTTGATCTAAGGATCAAAGTTGAAGCACAAGGTTCATTAATTATCATTGTCGTGATTATATTGTGTACCATAAACGGGTAATGGCATTGTCTCATACCAGGTGTACTTAACAATCATTCTTAGTTGTGGCTTAGAAAGAAAATTGATTGATATGAATTTATTATCAAATGAATTCAGAAGCTTGGTAAGGAAATGTAATGATGGGGAAAAAATGTACAATGTCATAGTTTGTAAATTTATTTAAGGACAACCAGAAAATGATGGTATGGTCATAAAGCTCGTTATTATTCATTTTGGTAAGAATGAAGAAGAGCTTGTATAAGGTACACAAGAAAAAATTGGATGTAGTCATTGACTTTTCATAACCATATTTGATTATTTATTATTATTTTTTTTTAATATTTAAGTAATGAATGGTCCCCATATGATGGTAAATTTAGAAGAAAGAGAAGAAAAAAAAAGAAGGAGGTTGAGGTAGTACATCTTGTTTCTACTTGTTTCTCTCGAATTATATATATAGATAGAGACTCTATCATTTCTCAAAATATTAGTAATAATGACAGTGGGAATATATTTTTTGAAATGGTGACGTATATTTTGTATAAATGAATTTTTATACTTTTAAAATATTTATAATAAATTGTTCATTACTTATTAAGAAATTAGGATTCTGCTGGTCATCTAGAATCTCTTCCAAAATTCATTCTTTTATTCCTCTACAATAAAATATATATATATATATATATATATATATATATATATATATATTTCTTGTTTTATCTTTTTTCATTATTTTTTAATATTTTATCTCTCCCTTCACACCCAACTTTATTGCTGCAAGGGCAGTATTTGTGAAGGACTTATGTACATCTTTCTTTTACATCTGTAAATCAATTTGTTCTTTGTGCGTTGGTATCTATTTTTAAAATACAAAGTCGTGAAGTAAGAGAGAAAATACATTGGAATCCAAGAAACATTATCTTATCTTCAATGTTTTAAGTATATGAGTGAGTTTTAAAATTCTTGAAAACAAATTAAGAAGAAAGTTTGGAAGAAGAGAGTTCACTTGGTACCATTGATATGTTGGAACATTGCTTTTATTTATAAATATTTCCTTAGGAGAAGGATATAACCATCTCCTACATGAGGGACCTTGGATGATGCAGGAATAGGATTTGATGGGCATAAAATGAAAATGCATGCATCCATAAAGTATAAAGTACACAAACATCCATTTTATTCTACATGTATCTATATCTATCTCTAGAGTATAAATATATAAGTCATGAATTTCTTATCTTAAATATCCAAAAAATCTATTTCTGATTTAACATATGAATAATAAATCAATTTAAATGTCATCAATTAATAAATAATATTATGCATGAAGATAAGAAAAATAATTCAATAGACCAAAAATTAAATCATATGTTTAAGGATTTCATCAAACTCTACTCATCCCAAACGATAGAGAGTTTAGCTACCTATTATATGCAACATCAAAGTAAAGATATTAAAATATTATGCATAAAAGATTAAGAATGAAAGCTCTAAACCCAGTGTCCTAGGTTGAAATCTCCAATTTTGTGTTCATTATGTTAGAACCGATCTCTCTAAGCCTTCAAAAGTTATACCCTTATTCTAATCTAAAAAATAAAAAACTTTAAAGTAGTAGAGTTCGTAATAGTATCGCCTCGATGATGTGTGAATCTCTAATTAATTCTGAAATTCAAATTTTCACCATGAAAAATGAATTCACCACCTACGAGATATGGAAGTGGTACATCACTCTGAAGAATAGTGATCAACTCACCGGACAAAGTTAATATCGTCAGGCGACATTTGGCAATGACAAACTGTGACACCCTAACTTCAAGATAAATAAAATAATATTTATTTAAAGTTTAATCGGGTTTGCAATGTATAAAAAGTTATAGTAATTTAAAATCAATTCTCATAAGGTGAAGATGTCACATTTAACACATAAACGCATAACTTCAAGAAAAAGCTTCATAGATATAAAAATTGGGACAATGCTTAACTTTTGATAGTTGCATAATATTTTGTGTTTTCCCAACCCGATGTCCCCTATCAAAAGCAAGAATTTACTTCCCAAATACAAGACTTCATAATACTTAGATGATGACTCCAATACTTTAAACAACCTAAGAAATGTCTTTCTTTTTGCAAATGCCACACCCACAAACAACAAAGAGAGAGTACATAGACATTATGTTGAGGTATAATGTGAGCATAATAAACACACAAATACATATAAGCACATGTTTATACATTTTAAAATATACAAATATCATTTACTTACAGATAGAATATATAATATGTAATAATGACACTTAGTAGCACATAATTTAAGTAATCAGAATTAGTCACAAGTAACAATAAAACTTAGCAGCAAGTGATTATGAAATACAATGCAATGTTATGCAAAATTGTTGACACTTCAATGACATGTAGTACCAAACTACTATTGAAACGTTTGGTGAGAAGACGCGGTATTATGCCATAACACAAGTGGACAGACGTTTACATATGTGACCATGTCCTCGTAAACTCACATGACTCATATTGAGACTTATATAAGTGGTCGTTGAAATTCAACTAGGGTTGCACAATAGCTCCCGACTATAGAATGCTTCTCCATGCCAATTAGAAGTTCCCTCATAGAATATACCAAAGGTCTAGTGTCACCAGCAGGCCCAAACGTGATCCCATTATAAGGTTCATCCATTTGTACTTTTCTAGCATTGGATCAAAGATCTTCTCATAGCTAAAATCATGCATGCACATTGAGTACAAGATCCTTACAATTACTATCCTCTCATTGGCATGAATAAGGTATAACACATTTTTCATAGTACACATAATGCATTAGGTTCACTTAACATGTCACATCACAATGCAATTCATTCACAATATAACAATTGTATAACATCAATAATAACATTACAATGTTTTATCACATAGGACAATTACAACACGTCATATAATAACATTTATTCACATTAATAATTAGTCACCTCCAATTAGGAACAACACATAATAAACATATTACTATTCAACTTTAATACACAAACAACCTATCAATGTTTCTAAGCTCACTTTTTTACTAACAACTCAAGTGATATATTTAATTCATTTATTTACCATTAATAGGGCTTTAGCCTGCCTTGAAAAATAAGACATTCTCGTTTACCATATCTCTTTCATACCCATGAATTGATAGCATTAAATTCACCCTTACCTGGAAAATTCCACTAAAAGTCCTAACTAGGTAAGGTTAACTCCTACTTTGACTCTTTACAATCTAAACTGTCTCATTCAAAGCTTCACCAAATAAAATAAATATCAAAGGTTTATAATGACATTAAAAAATTGGAATTGGATATAAATAGTTGAAACGAGAAATAAACTGTTATTATTGAAAATACAAACAAAATGAGACTTGTCGATAAGTGGAAGGTGCCATAACAAACTATTGTAGAAGGTGTCATATTCGATTAAAAACTTAGGGATTCGAAACATGATATGTAGAAGTTGATTACAAGTTACAACGATCAAATAAGTTTGGCTAAACATCTGTTATATCTATTACAATTTATTAAAACAAACCCTCCAATCTATTTTGTTGCTATCTCATCACTTTATTTGCTACATGCTTTTATTTTTGTCACATCATAAATATTCGTAGGTGTCGTACTAGAATCACTTCCTCCTTCTCTCCTTCTTCTTATTATGCATTTTTTTAAAAAAAAATTTTTTGATAACATTATTATGCATTTCTCATTACTTTAAATTTATGTCAATCAATTATATGAGTCATGTTTCACACACAATTATTCTACTTAGTGGTGAATAATGATTCACTTCCTCTCTCTCCCTCTTTCTTATTATGCATTTTTTTATAATGTTATTTTGATAACATTATTATACATTTCTCATTAGTCTCAATTTATGCCAATCAATTACACTTATGAGTAAAATTTTACACTATTAATTTTCATTTCACATTCATGCACAATTATTCTACTTAGTAGTGAGTAATGATTTCATATGTTGAAATTTCAATTACTCATTCAATTCAATAAAAAAAATCAATCTAACCACTCAAAAGTATTGTCACAAATGCTCCTTATTCAACCCTTTGTATTATCACAATATGCTAATGGTAATAAATCAATATCTCTACTTGCAATTAATGATTGCATATGTTAAAAATTCAATTACTCATTCAATTCACCTAACCACTCATAAGTATTGTCACAAATGCTCTTTAACCAACCTTTTGAGAGTCGAGGTGAGCAAAACAAACCAGACTCTACTTGCAATCTAGACTATGATTTTAAATTAAATTTACGGTCGCTTATATGCGGCAATGTCATTGTCATTTCAATCGCAATCACGACTCAAACCACATTTTAAAACCAAGACCCAGAAGAAACTTAATGACCTGGTAAGTCCCCTTTACCTCACATCAAATTGTAACTTGTAAAAGTCTACCCCATAACGAGTTTTTGCCTTCTGCGTGAATCGAACTCAGTACCTAAGGGATGACTACCACCGTCTACTAATTTCCACTATCAATTGGTAGTGAGAATGAATGGACGATGATACTTATCCCCTAGCTATTGGGTTCGATTCCCACGGAAGACAAATACTTGTTATTTCCTATTGAGAGAAAATGAGGACGAGAAAGTCATGATTAAGGTAACGGTAAGGGTCAGACTGTTACAAAAGAGAGTTGAAGATAAACACGTGAATAAGAGAATTAGAGTCGAATGGATAATACTATTTTAATTTTTTGGTAGAATTCCAACTTTACAATATTTTTTCACAAACAAACGATAGCATTCATAATTTAGTAATGGACAATTAGCACGGTGACTTTTGAAATAGAGGGATTCAGCTAAAAGAGAGGGACCAAAACTACAATTAAGCCTAAAAATATCAAATTAATTTTGCAAATAAATAAATTAATAATCATAATAAATATTATAATATTATTAATATTATCATTTTATAAATAAAAATATATATTCTATTTGAAAGGAAAATACACAAATTTATTAAAACTGATCATAAAATACGAATATTTCAAAAATTATTAAAATACACAAATTTATTTAAAATTATCATAAATTATGAATATATTAAAAATTATTAAAAAAAGATAATGAACAAAATTTTACTATACATGTATTCTGAAAAAATATGTTAACACTCAACTTTCATCAATTAAATTATTTATTTGTAATTGAATGCTATTTTTGGTTTTAAAAATTCCTTATTTTAATGAAAATTAGATTGTTAAAAAATAAATGAAAAATAAAGTATTGCATAAAAGTAAATTAATTTTTAAA
>JBBPBP010009778.1:8530652-8550129 GCA_037974735.1 Cicer chorassanicum | reverse complement strand
ATACATAAATCTTTAATAAAATATATTTCAAACTCTTGATGAAATATATCCAATAAAAAATTTCCTTTACAACAACTTCTCATGCCCGCAAATAAAACATCTTACTAATAAAACAAATAAATTTAAACTTCACTACAATATAATTCAACATGAACATTCTTTAAAATAAAAATTATTAAATATTAAATCATATTTTCAACTTTTTACGTCTTATTTTTTTGTTTTGTAATTTACCTTTTATTTCATCAAATAAATACAAGTACCATTATGTGTTGAAAAACAAATTGACAATCAAAGTACAAGGAGAAAAAAATCATCCAATATTATAAGTTATCATGCAAATTTGACAAAAAAGTTTTAAAAAATTAAATTAAATGATTGTGGTAAACATGATTTTCTCTTATTTTAGTTTTCTTGGTCATATTCAATTATTTCAAATCAATAGAGTAATATTATAAGATAACTATATTTATAATACATAAAATATTACTTATAAAACTTATGAAATGATTTAATTAATGCCCGCACAACGCGCATGCCATAATGTAGTTTATAGTTATTTGGGAGAAAATTGTATCTTTTGGCGATAAGGGTTGTTGGAGCCGTACAAGGGTTGAGAAAATGGCAGAACTATGATTCAAAAGCGTATTTATAGAGTTAGGAAGTATTGCTTTCGTATTGCAAAGTCAAGCTTCGTATTGTGACGTGATCCATACATTAACTAGTCATAAATGTGCATTTTTGCACAACAAAGGGTCATGGTGCACGACAACATTAATTTATGAGTTAGGTATTAGTGCTTTCATAACATACGTAGATACAAATATTATAAATCCGATGCTTTAGCTTCACTCGAAAAGAATTTGTGTAGTTATGGTAAAATTAGTTAGCATATATCGCACAATGATACAACACATTAAAACAAAAACTTACATGCATGTCGCACAATGAGGATTGAAATTTGCATTGCAACATGACACATTGAAACAAAACATTAAAGACTACATTGCACATTGATGCATACGGGTTGCGTGACGAGACTTGCTGAAAATGGTT
The DNA here is from genome assembly GCA_037974735.1 of Cicer chorassanicum. Taxonomy (NCBI): domain Eukaryota; kingdom Viridiplantae; phylum Streptophyta; class Magnoliopsida; order Fabales; family Fabaceae; genus Cicer; species Cicer chorassanicum. The sequence continues at coordinate 8,549,073 of JBBPBP010009778.1, read as the reverse complement.
GACTCAATTTTTCTTTATCTCTCTCAATGAAACTTCTAATACTACTAAAATATCATATAGTTGCCTTTAATTCTACACACCATAAACACACAATAAACATAAGATAACTATATGATATTTGAGGTGTTAGACAATCCTTTTATATTTGTTTTAGGCCTGTTTGACTTATATCGATACACAAGGTCCCTAGACTATTGGCTACTTTTTTTTTTCATCTTATGTTTTTCTTTTGTGATTCTATTTCTCCTTCCTTGTTTTCCTTTTCATACCTTTTGCTCAGTTATAGTTGCTTTAGTAAGATTTTGACTTTTTTTCTTCTTCACATTTGTCTTGCATTTTTGGGGTAGGGATGGATAAAGGCAAATAAATCACTGAGAATGTTTATGAGAATATTATGAGTAGAGACTTACTTGGATATATGATAATAAATCCCCAAATAAACCTTTTTTGGATGTATGATTTTGATAAAATCCTTGCTCTTACTATATTTAAGCCAAATAGAAATTTGATTGGTAGAGACTTACGTGGTTCTGAATGGATAGAGAATAGCGTTGAGAATGTCACTTCTTTCATTCAAACTTATTATTGTGCTCTTGTTGTAAAAGGTTTAATTGCTATGTTTAGAAATGAGTTTGATAGGAGATTGATAGAAGTTTTAGGTTGTCGTTGAGATATTAGGGTTTGTGACGAGAAATCCTTGAAGAACGAAGTAGAATGGTGTAGTTTTTATGATACTTTTTTTTTTCTCAAAAGTGAAATTGAGACTTCCTTTTTCTAACTTTGAAACTAAGGTTAGCGTTCGTTGAACATTGCCCATTTTCAATTGCACCTAAATAATAAAGTGTTTATTAGAGCATTTGAACTTATTTGCAATACTATCAAATCCAAAGTTCATTTCACTACAAGAATTTTGTCATATACCAATGACTGTTTTTAGTGACACATATAAATACCGTAGGTATAGATAAAATATACCAACAGACACTAAACAAGATGTCCTAGGTATAAATAGGTATATAGAGATAGGTATTTAGTGATCCACAAAAAAAAAAATTAATAGTCCCACCCCCCGCCCCCCAAAAATTTCATTCATGTTGTAAATCCCTCGTTTTTCATTCCATCCCTCATTTTTCATTCCCGCTGCAAAGCCTTCAAACCCAGCACCTCCATTCAAATACCCACCTCTCCACCCAACACCTTCATTCGAATAGCCTCATCTCCACCCAACACCTCCATTTGAATACCCTCCTTCCTTTCGCAACCTCGCTGTCACCGCTGTAATCTTCAACGAGCAACCTCGCAACTGCTGTAGCTCGTTGCCGCCGTCGCTGCAAACTTCAACGAGCAACCTTGCTGGCACCGCCACAACCGCAACAATCTTCTTCTAACAACCTTCCTTCAACAAGCAACCTCACCGACCGTCGTCGCTGCAATCTTCACTCCTCGCCGCTGCAATCAACAAGCAACCTTCACGATACCAACCTCCAGTTATCTCTTGAATCAAAGTATACATATTTCTGCAATTTTACTTAAAAAGCCCTATTTTTTTTTTGCAATTTTGTGTTTTTGCTTAAAAAGCCCTAATTTTTCAGCAATGTACTGATATTAATGATATTATTGTATTGATTTTGTGCATATCCTTTAATGATTGATTTTGTGCAATGTACTGTTATTATTGATTTTGTGCATGTGTTGTTATAATTGATTTTGTGCATGTTCTGTTTCAGCAATATACTGATATTTTTGATTTTGTGCATGTACTGATATGAGTTCCTTTCCCTTTAACATAAATTTATGCAATAGAAAACAAACTTGTTGATGTGACAGTTCATAAACAATATATTCATGATGTATTCTTTCAATCCAGCAATGGAGTTTGTTTAATACTCATCCTAAGAGAAGCTAACATTGGCATCCATTTTTATCATAGCATCCAATTTTTATGTATAGTATGTATGTACTAAGCAATGAGAAGTTGTTGCGTGATAATTGAAAGTATATTGATAGGTTTCATAGTGTCTAGATCTTATCTTCTCTGATTTGGTACCTATTGATTATGAGATTATATTCAAATTTAATAGTTTTTCAAAATTTCTTGATTGGATTGGTTGTGTTTTAATGATAAATTTTGTAAACAGCATGGTTCTTGATTGCAAAAATTGGATGATGTCTTGCTTTTATTGTTTTATCAGGTTGTTTGTGGAATGGTCCAAGTCAAGTTAATCAAATATTTTTGTTCTATTACATATCAATTTGAGAAAATTAACAAAAATGCACAAATTTGATTATTCCAAAATTTTAAAATGTTCATCTCTTTTTATTTTTCATTGTGTCATCTTAGATGAACTAACTTGCTTACTGCATGACACTCGAATATAAGAAGTAATGGCTGCAACCTTATTTTTTATAATGAATTTTAATATCATTGGTTGGAGTGCCACTCTCCATGGTTGACTATCGACTTGATTTGCTCATTAAGTAAATTGCATGTGCACGTAATATTTCTCAATCTAATGTAATTGATTATTAATTTTGATTCTGTTTTTGTTTGAACTTTTAAAGGACTTCTGAATTCAGTACGCCTGCCTTTACATCTGAAGAAGTACATTTAAAGGTTTTTGGTCTACAAATCAAGATACCATCTCTTCTGTTTTTCTTGTTCAAGACAATGTATTGGCACGTGATTTACATGTCCGTGGAATTTTGAACATTATGTTATCCAATTTTGAACATTATGTCATTTAATTGAATAACATGATTACAATATATGCTTATCTCCTTCTTTATGCATTATATCTTCTAGTCAACTAAATATATATTTTCTTGCTTCATGGTAAATTTATTCAAATTAAGTTTGAATATGTTTTATTCAAATTAAGGTACACAAATTTTAGCTCATATATATTTCATTTGCTTTGGTGTTTGCTCTGGTTTGTTTTGTTTGATTTTCCTTTCTTGTTTGTTTCGTTTTTGTTCAACATTTGGTCAAATGGCACATAGAGGGTGGATGGGTGATGAATCAAAACAAAGTGTAGAATATATTTAAGGGGTTAATGAATTTCTTGGATTTGCTTTTCAAAATTTAGAAATCAATGGAAAAATAATGTGCTCTTGTACAAATTGTGCCAACTGTCACTCTCATTCCCGTAGAATTGTTTACGAACACTTAACTAATCCACGACGTGGATTTCTTAGAGGTTATAGGCGATAGGTATTTCATGGTGAGAAACCTACAACTTCAAGCAGCACAGTTGAACATGTAGAAATGGAGCATGACGTAGATGGGTTAATTAATGATATTTTTGGAATTGATTCTACAGAAGAGCCACTTTGTGGTGAAGGTGGAACGAATCCAGAAGTTAGAGAAACATCTAAGTTTTACCAATTTGTGAGGGAGAATGAGCAAATGCTCTACCCAAACTGTAGAAAGTATAGCAAGCTATCATTTATCATACATTTGTATTATTTAAAGTGACTTCATGGATGAAATAACAAATCATTTTCTATGTTGTTAGATTTACTAAGAGATGTTTTACCAGAAGAAAATAGTTTGCCAAAGTCATACTATGAAACTAAGAAGATAATTTTAGGGTTAGGATTGGGGTATGAAAAGATTCATGCTTGTCCCAACGATTGCATACTATACTGGGATAGATATATAAATGATCAAGTATGTCCAAAGTGTGGTACGTCAAGGTGGAAAACAAAAGATGAAGATGTACAAACTAATGGGATGGAGACTTCTCAAAAGCGAAAGAACTCACCAGCAAAAATTCTTCGATGGTTCCCATTGAAACCAAGGCTGCAGAGGTTGTTCATGTCCTCCAAAGTTTCTGAGTCGATGAGATGACACCATGAGGGTCGATTGAATGATGGTCTTCTTAGGCATCATGTTGACTCCCTTGCTTGGAAAGAGTTTGATGCTCAATATCCGATATTTTCATCAGATCCTCGTAATGTTCGATTAAGAGTGGCTTTTGATGGGTTCAATCCTTTCAAGACTGTGATCCAAGTAAGACAGAAGATGAAGTTGCAACTACAATACCTGATGATAGGGTTGACCCAAATCAATATCGTGATTTGGTTCATCAGTGGTTTTCTAATGAAGGACAAGTAAGTCATAAATGTTATTATGTCTCAAATAACTATTTACAGATTCATTATGTTGAATAATATTTCTTGTATGAAATGCAGAAAGTAAGTCAAATTAATAGACAAAATCGTGCTAAGTTCGAAGATGTCCATTGTATGGGCAAGTTTCCTAAATCTAAAAACTTAAAAGTTTCCATGTCTGAAAATGAAGAGTTACGTGATAGAGTTAAACATATGGAAAGTTTGTTGGCATATGTTATGACCTTGATTCAAAATCGATTTTCTGGAGAAGATGTGAATGACATAATCCAAGCTGCGCGACATAATCGATTTATCTTATTTATATTTAATATCTTCTATTTTCGTGATAGATTCCCGATGCTTCTAGTGCTCCTAATCATTTGAATTATCCTAGTTCGAACAACAACGAAGGTATTGAAAAAGGTATTTAGTTTTGCTTTTAATTAATTTTCAGTAAAATTATTATTTTCTTTATTTTTTACATTCGAATAGTCTTTTTATTTTACTTTTTATTGCTTGTAGGTGAAGATTAAAAAGCTATTTTGTTGATGAGGATGAAGTTTTGACAATTAGGTGGACGTGATTTTCTTAAATTTTTTGAGATGGTTATATAAGACTTTGTTATGTTAGTAAGACAATCTTTTTTATGATTAGTAAATACTATAAAGTACTCTTAGAAATGGTTTAACTATTTTCAATTTCATTTATGTTTGTAAGACTTATGTTAATTTTGAATATATAATATTAAACTTTTATTTTATTTTATTTTGATTCATACACACACACATATATATATATATATATATATATATATATAATTGTGTATTTACATTGTAATTTGATTAATTTTGCAAAATAAAATTACTATAGAACAAATTATTTGCCTAAAAAAAAATTTGTTGTCAAAATCTATATCCACGGAATTCAAATCTCAATAGTGATGGAGACAAAACCATAGGTGTATAATTTATAAAGTTATGCAAGATCTTATGCCCACGGTACAAAAGTCGTAGGTAAAAACTTTTAGTTTTGTACAACGAACAAGCGCTCATCACTATAGGTTATAGTGACGGTAAAAAACCGTTGGTATTGTTCGACTATAGACTATATAAAAAAAAATGCCGTCGGTATATGTTTTTTGCCCTATACCTACGGAATTCAGACCTTTATCCACGAATTTTATCCACGAATTTGTACTGTGACTGTATGTCAAGTTTCTTGTAGTGTTTGTCTTTTTTTTTTTCTCTCTCTAAAGTTGGAGATTTTTTTTTTCCTGTTTAAAGTTGGGGAACACACTTAAGTTATGCTCCACCTCCTCTATTTTGGGTTGGTAATTTGTTGACCTTTTTTGGTCAATCGTACAAAAGCTTTAAGCCAACATTCTTCACGATTATGGTTTGTCTTGAGGAGCCATATTTCTTTCACATTTAGAGGGTGTGCCAAGGTGTCTATTTTATTGGACCAAAGATTTTGTGCCGATCAAATATTGTGATGAGTCGCGGTAAAGACTACTATGGGATTTTCTTAATCTGAGTAGTTGTTATTAATAGAGTCATTGTGGCTCAAATTGGATGAGTGCGAATGAGAATCCCTTGAAACTCATGTGGTTCGTTATATCCTGAGCTTAGAGCTCAGTGTCAGCATGGAGTCGATGCTTATTGCTTCGCGTGATGTTGACCCTTTTCTTTCAATCTTCATTTGGTTTATTGGATTAAGTCCATCGTCTGAAGTAATTTGTACTGGATTTTTAATCTTAATTAGCTTATATCGGACATTAACAAATTTGTAACTTTAGCAATTTCTAATTTTAATGTTTGGGTCTAATACCTTCTTTTCACCCAAAAGAAAAGTACACTCATTTTTTATAATTGTTAACATTTCGACTAATGATTAAATATATCTTAATTAACCTAAAATATGTCGAAGAAAAATAAATAATTAATAAAAGAGTTGCTCTAATTATTTAGAAGAAAAAATTAACTAATTACAACTTTTTTGAACTCCAACTAAAACACTCATTGATCAACATTATTACCTTCCTAATTCCTATGAAACTCCAAGTTACTAAATTATTTCCCTTAGATCTTCCGAAAAACAAGATGGTTAATATAAAACAAAATAAACTGAACTGCCAAAAATTTATCCAAAATAATGAACTATTAAAATGAGAAGAAAATGTCTATGCAAAGAAGGATAGAATAGATCAAAGACAGCGACTAATGTCTACAGCCATTCCATTTTGAAGTTCAATTGGTTAAGAACTGAAAAGATCAACATGTACTTGTATTCCTCTCTTGTACTTATCAATTTTCCCTCTCATCTTCCTGCCCAAACTCCATCAAGTTTCTTGTGGTTGGTTTTAAATATCAATTTTAAAACAAAAATATATATTTAGATAAAATTGATCTAAGTTGATTTTCTACTTAATTTTAAAATATTTTCTTTTTAAATTTAAATAAAAATAATAAATTTTATAATTATTTTTTTTGTTCTTAAATCAACATGTCATTAATTTGGTTTTTTACTGACATTTGTGTTTAGAAAAGTTGATTTAATTACAGTTTTTAAACTCTATTTTCACCTATTTATGAATTTGATCTCCTATTTTAAAAGTTTGTAGTTTCGGTTCATCATTTATATTTTTAAATTAAAAAATAATTATTTAACATATTTAAAACAATGTGACATACGATTTTATAATATAGAATTATCTAGATATATTAATTCATATGTCATTAATTAAATTATAAAAATAAAATTTAATGAAATTAAAAGTGAAATTTTTATAAAGTTTTATCATTATTTTTTGAAATTGAAAGTCAAGTTTTTATAAAGTTTTATTGTGATTTCATAGACGTTAATTATTCTATATCGTATGTGATTTCATAAATATATCAATCATTTTAAATCGTCTGTGATTTCATAAATATATCAATCATTTTATATTGTCGTATCATATATCACGTTGTATAAAATATTAACATATCGTCAATTGTTTTTATTAAAAAGTTATAATGAAACTCTAAAATTACAAAATCTTAAAATACAAGATCAATTGATATCGTTAATTGATAAAAATAAATAGACTTAATTAAAAAAAAAAAACGTCTTTAAAACTATTGATTCAAACCCGAAGCAGAGAGAAAATGTTGTCGAACCTTTGGAACAAATAACACCGTCTTTTCCGAGAGATATTTTTTTGCCGACGGCAATACCCGCGCACCACGTGTCAATCTTCCTATTTTCGTGGCGTCCCACGTGCGATAGAATCTCAAATCTGGCATAAAAATAAACAAGTGTTGCGGGACCCACGATGTTGGAGATCAAGTTTTCGTAACAGGTTACGTGGTGGAATCATATAGTGGGAAGGTTAAAGTTGGAAGCGAAAGGTGCGGGCCCTAAGAGGCAAGAGTCGCTATCAACCACAGATAAGGATGGGCCATAGAAAAGGATGGGCTTTTTGTGTTGTGGTTCGTGGATATGAAATCAGCAGTGTGTGATGTCTTTTTCGTGGGCCATAAGCCCACGTGCTAGCCCACGTCCTGGTGCTCTCAGACGCGGTGGTAGGTGTTGAGCGGATGTTAAATTGTGATGGATAGCGCTGACAGCAACAACCGATGCTTCTGAACTGATTGAAATTGGACTTGTCTTTATTTTTACCTCTAAATTTGTATAGTGAAGTGCCTCAATTGTTCTTTGTCTTGTTATAAAAGTGGTGGTCAAGGTGGAGGGTTGTTCACAAGTTGGTTTTAATTTAGATTTTGAATTTATTTTTTACGAAACATTATTCTTCAAGCACCCTTAAAATATTATTAGTTTTTCTCTAAAATTAAATTATATTTTATATTTTTACGAGATGAAAAAATTTTTTTTGTTAAAGAAAAAACAGAAGTTCATAACTTTGAAGTTATAACTTTAAAAAAAGGAAAACTTTCAAGTTTTAAAAATAAATTTATTTGATTAATAAATTTTAAGGATATATCAATAGGAGCATCTTTTCTCTCAAAACCTAGCGTCGTCCTTTAAACTGTTTTTATTCTTTCTCCATTACAAATAGAGTAGTTTAAGATTTTTTTTTTTTTTTAAATCTAAAATCACATATTTCACTTATTTTTTTTCTCTACCTTTATTTTGTTAAGCTTGTTGTACGTTTGTGCCAGCCTCAATGTCATCTAAGCATAAGCTAGTGTCTTTCCACAAGTCTTAGTCACTCAACTTGTACGTTGTAACTCCTTAGATTTTTATTCAAAGCGTTACTTAAAAATATATTGTTTAAAAAAATTTACATCAATTTTTAAAAATAATAAAATACCTAACATTTATTCATTTAAATAATTAGTAACAATCATGTTATTTAATATCATTAAGAAAATATTTATTTAAAATTTAAAGCAAAGTAAATACAATTATTTCTAATGGAAGAAAATCACTTATGTATTTATAGAATTATAGTACATTTTAAGAATCATGTCATATGCATTCAAAATAACTTTTTAAGATCATCACCTTATTCACATATCACTAATAAAACATACCACACATCCTTATCACTAGTATCACATATTCATAGACAAATAATTATAAAAATTATTACTTTCACCACATACACATAAAAATAGAAACTTGATATCATATAGGCCATAAAAATTAACACTTTAACATATATAACAAGAAAATTCAAACTCCAACTCATATACATAATAAAAGTTAAAACTTTATCACATATAAGGTAAAAATTCAAACTTTATTTTATATTCATCATAAAACTACAATTTTATCATACATAGCATAAAATTTCTTGTTTTACTCTATTTAAGTCATATATTACAATTCAATCTCAACAAAAATTGGGGTTTTGTTATTTTAATCCATCAGTCGACATTTATTCCTTTTAAAATATAAGTAATCACGATGATTTATTTCATGTTATCCAACCAACGGTCTAATTATAATTTGTGTGGGGAAAAGCCCTTACCTTGGCCGTTTTTCTTCCTAGTACAAAACTTTAAGCCCCACAAAGTTGTTCACAGGGAAAAGAACTTCCAAGCTTTGGATAAACGAAGAAAAGGAGGTGTGAAGGTGATGGTGGCTAGGGTTTCGGTATTTCTTTTTGTTTATTATTAGTGAGTATACATAAATCGTGGACTTGGAGAAAGTTTAAAGTGGAAATTGTTGGTTAGAAAATGTTGGGCCTAAATGAAGAAAAAGAGGGATAAAATGTCACTCTTTTTTTGTTTGTTAACCTTGATCATAAAAACCAAGCTACAAACACATAGCCCAAATTTCTACTTATTCAAGTGGGTTGGGTCATTCCAAGCCTCAAACCCTTAACCCAAATTCTTCTTGCACTAGAAAAATACATCTACATATAATATATATCTACTTAAATATATATATATATATATATATTTAAACTCCCCATTGATTAAATAATTCTTACTAATAACTTTATCAACTAGAATAAATCGAACAAGACAAATAATTATCACACATAACTTAATATTAAATAATATTGATTGGTTCTAATTATTTTAAATAATAAATTTAGAGGATGTTACATATGTCAACTCCTTTAGCTGAGTCAGTTAACTTATGGGCCATGAGTGAGTTAGCTTACTATGAGCTAGTTAACGGCGTATGACAATTAGTTAGTTACTAGTTAGTTGGTTAGTTTCTCATCTAGTTTTTTTGATCAATTGTAAAGACTATATAAATCATTGTAATTCATTCAATCAATAAGAAGTAACACTTTCATCATAATATCATCTTAACAATTGGCATTAGAGTCTTATTAAGAGGCATGATCTGTGCATCAAGAATCAAGATTTAAAATTTCTTTAACTGCAAGTTATGGCAAATTCCGATAGAAGTGTTGGATCTTTCGTGCAAGCATCCATACCCAAACTCGATCGAATTATGATTATTGAAGTATGCATATGAATAATTTTCTTAAATAAGGAGTATTGGTCTTTGATAGAGACAGGGATCACTAAGCCTGCTAAAGGTGAAGTTGTTATTGTTTTGCAATGCAAGATAATTGATGAAACAAAGCTTAAGGACTTAAAGGCCAAGAATTATATGTTTCAAGCCATTGAACGACCAATTATGGAGACTATTATGTAGAAAGGCACCTCCAATTAGATTTGGGATTCTATGAAACATAAGTATAAAGGAAATGCATTAGTCAAACATTTGCTCTTGCAGGCGTTAAAGAAAGATTTTGAAACTTTGGAGATGAAGTCTAGAGAGTTAGTTACTGATTACTTTTCTCGTGTTATGGTTGTTGCAAACAAGTTGCATGTTCATGGGGAAAAGATGTATCTATTGTTGAGAAGATTCTTAGATCTTTATATGAGAAATTCAATTACATTGTTTGCTTCATCAAATAGTCTAAAGATACAGATACCCTTTCCCTTGATGAACTTCAAAGTTCTTTAATTGTTCATGAGCAAAATATCAATAGATCTTGTGGTGAGGAGCATGCCTTGAAGATTGTTTCCTAAGAAAAGGTTGAGTTTGCTAGTAGAGGCAGGGGTGGTATAAGGGGAATAGGGAGAGGTAGAGGAAAAGTGAATCGCGATACAGTTGAATGTTTCAAGTATCACAAGCTTGGACAGTTAAAGAATGAATCCAGATTGGGATAAGGAGGCCAACTATTCTGAATTCAATGAATATGAAACAATGTTGGTTATGACTCATGCTGAATTTCAAGAAAATGACAAAGGTAATGTTAGTTTTGTACCTCAGATGTTGTGAATGGTGTGCCATATCTCATCTCAGATGTTTACTTTGTACCTTATTTTAAGAATAATCTCTTGAGCATTGGTCAATTACAAGAAAGAGGATTGAGTGTGGTGTTCAAATCTGGAAGATGCAAATATATCACCTAGAAAAGGGGTTAATCTTGGAAACAAGCATGGCCTCCAATAGAATGATCAATGTACTTGCACAATATGTCTCTCAATCCAGTAATGCATGATTTTTCATATCACAAGTGAAGACTTGTCATATTTGTGGCATTGCAGATATGTAAGGGCAAAGTTATGTGTGTTCTTGGTGTAGCCTCGACTACCCATTTTTTTTTAATAAGTTTGTATAGTTTTATATTTAATGATTCTAATAATATATATTTAGCTATCCTAAGTAAACTTATTGTTTGAACTATTGGGGACAATTGCTGCAAGACTTTAATAATGAAGATGCTGATGAAGATTGTATGTAGCAAATTCTAAAGTGTGTTGTTACATTAAAGTTTAGGTTCGATTCACCCCCACCAATCGGATGCAAATGGGATGAACAGCAAATCCCCTTCATGGTACTTTGAAAAACTTTGATATGATTTGCACTAACACACCAAAAGTATCTTTCAATAGTATGTTATAAAAGAATGTTTCTTAAACTTCACTCATGCATTAGAGAAGAATATGATGACTTAAAATATAAAATAGATGAGACAAAATGGATAGCAATGGTCTAATTTTTGTATTCCATTCTGTCCAAAATGACACAATTTAGATAAAAATAATGTCACTTGAGAAAGAGATACAACTCTTGGTTCTACCATTCAGTTTATGAAAAAGTATATACAAATAACGTTCATATTTTGATTGAATATGGTTGATCAGAACCTTTTTTTTTTCATGCAGGAACCGGGTTCGAATCCCATTTTCGTTTTATTTAAAAACAATTTATCCAAAAAGAAACCCCACATAAGAATCAAACCCAGGACCTTACCATTAAACAAAAGGTACGCAACCACAGAACAAACAACTTTATCATGTTAATTAAAAATGTTTATACATACATATATTCACCAATATTTTGGAAATATCTCACACTTATTTGTAAAATCTAGGAGAATCAAGACAATAAAAAATGATCACCTGATTGCTGAAATTATTTGTCTTGCTTTGACACTTCTAATCTCTATTGTAACTACAGAGATAACTTTGTCAACAATAAAAATTGTCAGACAATACTCATAAATAAAATGGACAGGGAATGTCTTGCAAATAACTTAATTGTTTATATTAAACAAAACATTGTTAGTCTACTTCGTACAACATCAATTATAGATGAATTTTATTATTTGAAGCGTCGTTGAACTCAACTTCCTTAGAAATATAAGTTTTTATTTCCTTTATGTTGCTTTAATTTACGTTTTATATTGCAAAATTATTGTAACTTTCTTTGTTTAATAATTAAGTTTAATACATTAATTTTAAAAGTATATTTAATTTTTCTTTTTATATTTGGCCCCCATAATAAAATTACTCCTATCTTTGTCACTGCAGATACGAACATTTAAGTCTAAACGGATTGAAAGTCCTACAGAACAAAGAAATGGTGAGGGGTCTTCCACATTTGTCTGATTCAATCAAAGTGTGTGAAGGGAAAACAACATAGAGACTCAATACCAAAGCAAAGCTAGTGGAGAGCTAAGGAGAAATTGGCCTTGATTCATGCTGATCTATGTGGCCCTATCACACCTTCAAACGACAACAAGAGGTATTTCTTGTGTCTTATAGATGTCTTCATTAAAAAGGCATGGACCTATTTTCTATCTGAAAAATCAGAAGCTTTACATTACTTTAAATACTTTAAAAGTATGGTTGAAAAGTAGGTTGATTAAAGATTAAGTATCTTAGAACTGATAGAGGGAGAGAATTTAATTCAAATGAACTCAATTAGTTTTGTCAATACAATAGTATAAGAAGGCAACTCACTACTGCATATACCCCTCAACAAAATGGGTTAATAGAAAGCAAGAATGGAACAATCATGAATATGATGAGATCATTGTTGTGTGGAAAGGAAATTCCAAAGAAGGTTTGGCTAGAAGCTGTAAAATGGACAATCTATGTGCTAAAAAGATCTGCCACATCAGCTGTGAAAGGTAAGACACTAGAAGAGGCTTAAAGAGGTAGAAAACCTTCAATATCACATTTTAAAGTATTTGGTTGCATTGGCCATGTTCATGTACGATAAGCTAAAAGAACAAAACTCTATAATAAGAGTTGCAAGTGTGTTTAGCTTGGAGCAAGTGATGAATCAAAAGGGTACAAAATGTATGATCAAGTTGGAAAAAAGATTGTAATCAGTAGATATGTAATATATAAAGAAAGTGAACAATGGAAGTGGGACAACAATGGAAGTGAACAATGTATGATCAATGGGAGAGACTGGTCAAGTCTTGGATACAGAAGAAGATGATTCAAGTAGTGCAGAAGTGATTGAAACTACATAAGAGACAAATGACAATGAATGTAGAATCATCAGATCACCTCTAGAAAGGTATGATGATTATGGAAGTGGTCATGGACTTTCAAATGAAGAGGAAGAGGAAGCCTACATGGTAGGAGTTGACTATGAGGAGATAACTTCCATTGAAAGGAATGGAACATGGAAATTGACTGACCTGCAAAGAGGATAAAAAAAGATAGGTGTCAAATGGATCTACAAAATCAAGCTAAATGAACTTTGTCAAGTAGACAAATATAAAGCAAGGCTAGTGGCAAAAGGGTATACACAAAAACATGGTATTGATTACACATAACTTAATAAAAATCCACTAAAATATCAATTGTACCACTTAAATTACATTTAATCATGATCATCTATATATGATTATATGGGTCTAGATTTTAATCCTTTCATCTTTCATTATGATACAACATCTTACTTGATATGTCATATATATATCGAGGTACGTAAAAATTAACTTCTTGAGTACTTTTATTATATGACAATCATGATGCACCTCAATAATGTATTAAATGATGTTATATTTATGTAAAAATTTATAGAGATGGTCCATATAATATAATCTTTCAATAACGATCAAATTTATAAAACATATATCAAGTAAAACTCTATTGAGCGATATAACATTAATCTAAGATTACATTGGTGTAATTTGATCCTTCTTATATATATAATAAACAACTCAAGTGAGAACACTTTTTTAGTTGACTAAGAAGTCTACCAAATACAAACATAAATGAATGTTTAATTTCTTCCACACGTTAATTAGTAATTGGAGCGATTTTACGTCTATATCAAAGTATTTTTTACGTTTTGTTTTAATTGTGTAACTTTAGGAGGATTTACAATTTTTTCATACAAAATTTTGTGAGGGTTTGTAATTTTCTCTTTGTAAAAATTTTGTGAGATAGTTTATTATAGATTGTAGATTTAGGTATAAAGTGTCAAATCAGGTAAAAACATATTTCACTTTTTTTTTTCCTTTGTCTTTCATAGGATAAGTATCCGCGTGTATCTGTAATATATTTTAGAAGTATTAGATAAATTATTTTTGAAAAAATAATAATAAATTCGATACTTCTAAGTTACATACTCGCGAGTATTCGTGGAGTATCAGTATCGAATATGTATCCGATATAGATACGCTCCTAATTTTGAAGTATTTGGGCTTCATAGCTACTTGCGTGGGATAATGGCTTAGTGGAAGATTATAGGGCTTTTTTGGCTGACATCCATTTGAAGGTTAGTATAACTGATATGTGGTTGTGGAATAATATACAAGAATGATTGTATTCGGTAAAGGTAGCTTATCTTGTGTTGTGGGAGGATTTGTCTCAGGTGTCTCCACGCCTCCATTTCTAGTGTTAGCCTGACATTCATACTCCCTTCAAAGGTTTCCTTATTTGCATGGAGGATGTTTCAGAATTGGCTACCTAAAAAAAATAATTTGTTTCGTCGAGGAATTATGTCATATGAACCATAGTTGTGTGTGGTAAGTTGTGGTGAAATTGAAACAATTCTCATTAGTTTTTTTTATTGTCATCGATTTGGGTTAGTGTGGTATGGAATTTTGAATTGGTTAAGTCTGTTTTGTGTATTTTATTATGGCGCAATCAATTATGCTAATCAATTTGATGGTCTATTTTTCATTTGGTTGAATGATGTGGCAAAGAGTCAATTTAGTTTGGCCGGTGACAATTAAGTCAATATATAAATCAAGAAAAGAGGCAATTTTACTTGAATATGCTTTGAATGTAAATTTTATCATTGACGGTGTAAAACTACTAGCATGGGGAGTGATATGTATGCCTTAATACTTATTGAGAAATTAACTACTACTCTTTATTAGAGTCATAAAGTGATTTGAGAAAGTTTGAGTGATTAGGAGGTCATGAGTTTAACCACTCTCTAATAAAAATTAACACATAGTTATTAACAATGACTATTTCAAAATAAGTTCTAGAGGTGGCTATTTCAAAATTAGTTACTATTATATATTGATTATAAAAAAAAATTGTGTAAATATTTTATATAATAAGTTACAACCATGACAAATGATGAAATATGATTTTATATTTCAATAATAGTTTTTCGTACAATATCAAGAATAATAATTAAAAGAATTTTTTATTGTTTCCCAACACACAACAAGCTATCAGTAATATAATGTAAAAAGTACACTATTCATGAGATAATTAGTTTTTTTTACAAAAATGAGATAATTAGTTAAAATCTTAAAATATATCAAAATAATTAAAACAAAAGGTTAATATTCATCATAAAATATTATAATATCATTTAAAAAATTCAATTAGTTTTATACATTAAAACATTAAAAAAATTCGGTTATTAATAGGATATATTAAATTTTGTAGCCTATATACAAGATTTCACCGGGAAAAAGAAAAGAAGAGACCACTAGATTTCAATTGGCACATATCTACGGGCCTTAAATGTTGTTTCGTAAGGCCCATATCAACAGTTTATAGAATCAACTTTTATTTTTTGCAAATTAATAGAATCAACTTTTTATTTGAACATCTAAATAAACACTTCAAGTTATTTATTCATAATAACTATGTGCTTTTAAGCTATTTTTGCTTCATTAATTTATTAGTATCCATTTATTTTTTTTATGCATGATCCAAATTCAAAATGTGTTTGTTGAATTAAACATGTTTCGTTTTAGCATAGATTAAATGTGTTTGTTGAATAAATTTTTTGGGACTACAAGTTGTATTTTTTTTACAAATACTAAAATAGAAAGGTTGAAATTTTATATTGAGTAAATACATATTTAACAAACCAAAAAGTGGCACTAAAAAATTGTTTAGGTACAAGAACTTAATGTATGACACATTTTCTCTTAATGTATAGTGCAAAAAAAGGTACAATATGAACTTTTTGTAGGGACTAAAACTAAATTTCTTGCATTTTTTAGGGACTATTGGTATATTTAAATTTTAAGAAATTAATTACTCAACCGTTAAAAAACTGACTGTGTGAGACATTAGAGACTAAAACAAAATTTCTTATATTTTATAGTGAATTAAATGAAGTTTTTATTTTACAGGGACTATAATTAAATTTATTGTATTTTACAAGGATTAAAATCAAATTTCTCATTGCATTGTATAACGACTAATTGCATTTTTAAACTTTATAACTATATATCACATAATAATAATTAAAACACATTTTTCACAAATATTACTGCATAATATAACAATACAACATACTATTCATATGTCACATTTTGACATTTAAATTACGAATGAAACAAAGGAATCATTTTTTTCTTCTAAAAGTCATAGGTAACATGGACGGGTAACCGTGGATGTGAGTACCTTAAACCCTGCCTGACCCACATTATCTAACATATATACAAACACTAAATTAATTTAGGTTTAAATATGTTTTTGGTCCCTTTAAATATAGTCTTTTTTGATTTTGGTCCTCGTAATTATTTTTTTTTTGGGTTTACATCCCTATAATATCAAAAACAATTTACTTTTGGTCCTTAACGTTAAGTGGACGTTACAAAAACGTTAACTGACAAAAGGAAACAATTTTTGGTCCCTGTAATTTTAATACTTTTCAGTTTTAGCCCCTGAAAAATATTTTTTGAATTTCATCCCTACAATATTCAAAAATCTCCTTAAATATAAAATAACATACAAATTGATCTTTATTAATAATAAATTTATGTCAAGTAATGTTTAAAATATTTTCACTTCAATAATTTAAAATTTATTAATATTCTGTATTATTTATTTATTATTATTAAATTAATTTTCATTTTCTGTTTCAAAAAAATCACTTAAATATTCTGTTTTATTTAATTATTATTAAATTAATTATATTAGTATAAAATAATGATTAAAATAACTTTAGATTTAAACTTTATAATTTTAATTAAAATCTCCTTTTATGCTTTAGATTTTTTTCATTATAACTTAAAATAAATAAAATATATATTAGGTGCTAGATTTATTTTAATCATTATTTTATACTAATATAAATGTAGTTAATATTATATTATCAGTATACTAAATTGATGATTGACGATTGTAATATCTCAATTTTGTCCAACCAATTAAAAATAATTCAAAAAATAAAATAATATATTTTATAAGCATTTTGCAATTATTATTATAAAATATAAAAAATCACCATTTTACAAATTTGAGTCCATAATTAGTTCTCATTACATTATACCAAAATCATAATAAAAAAAATAAAACAATAAATATACTATCTTTTTTCCTCTTGCCCGGCACCTCCCTCATTTCTTTTTAGCCTCCCTCTTCCTTCTTTTCGGGTTCTCTTTTTACTCATTTTGTACTAATAAAATTATAATCTTTGCTAAAAATGCAAGCAAACAAAAAATTTAGTCACTCTTTTCCCTTTTCATCTCTGCGCAACCTCATAATTTCTACAAACCAATAAAAAAACTAGAACTCAATTTTATCACATGGACATAAAGATTCATCATTTTAGCCTATAAATTGAGACAAAAAATCAATCAAAAAGGCAGAAAAATTTGGAGCTGAAAAGAAATGAGAAAAGGATTTTTCTGAAAAAATTTAGAAACCCAGTAGGTTTTTATTTTTTTCAATACATTCACAAATGTATTCCACCATGAAAACAAAAACCCAAGAAAATAAAACATAAAAATCATACTCATTTTCATGGCTCATCAGAGAAACTCTTTCGATCAAAATATTCAACAAAAAAAAAAAGAAATAGAACAAAGAAAAAGATAAAGAAAGAAGAGGAACTCTAACCGTCACCACAATCTCTAACAGATTATATATCCAACATGGTTGTGCACTGTTTCTTCTTCGGCGCTCCATCACCGATCTTAGTGAATCACTCTCTCTCTCATATTGCTCTCTATCTCTCTCATGATTCTCTCCTTTCTCTCTTTTTATTTTATTTTATCTTTTTTTTTTTTTTTCTTTTTCTTTCCTTTGCTCGTTTCCTTCTTTCTCTTTCTACGTCTTTTTGCAAGGCTTCCAACTCTTCCCTATCTTTGTTTATA
>JBBPBP010009778.1:8497899-8530321 GCA_037974735.1 Cicer chorassanicum | reverse complement strand
TATAAAGTAAAAACTGCTTTTTAAAAATCCTAAACAAACCTATTATTTGTGTTTTTAGTAGTTTTATCTATAATTAACTTATTATTTTAAACCAATCAAAATATCTTAAAATGATTAATTTGATTCTACATATTTTTTAGTTCTTCGAGTTATTAAGACACAAATTAAGACCATTTGATAGTTCTAAAAACTCCTTTTATATTAAACAGATGAACTATTAAAAAATTGATCAATTAGATATGACATATTGTTAATCTTTTAGAACACAAGTTATGACAACTTGATTGTTCTAACATTCGTTTCTTTTTTAAAATAAATTAATCCAAAATCAATTTTTAAATTTAATTAAATTATATTTGACATCTTTTTAATCTTTGAGCAGTTAAGACACAAGCTGTACCACTTGGTGGTTTTAAAACTCAATTTTAAATCTAAAAATAATATCAAATATTTTTTAAAGGATTAAATTAGAAGTGACATCTTTTTACTCCTTAAGTTTTGAGTCACGAGTTGTACAACTTGATAGTTCTAAAACTCGCATTTCAAAATAATTATTGAAATCAAGCAAATTCATTTTTCTTTTCATCAAAACAATTTTTTATTATATTTTATCAGCAACAAAACACAACGTCTTTATAAGCAATCAACACATCCACATTTTTTTACCCAAGAACTTCGTAGATTTGATTTCTCCATTGCATCTAGAGATACGTAGGAGCAAGATCACACTCTTGTCAAACACATTAATCATTTTTTCTCTCTCTCTTTCTTAAGCACACTTTAATTTCAAAATCACATTAAAAAAAACAAACAATTGATACTTAATAATAAGGAGAAATAAATATATTTAATTTCATATTAATTTTACATAATTAATTATAAGTAACTGTATTTTAACGGATGTCGTAGGGTGCTAATACATTCTCTACAAATAATCAACTCCCGAACTCAAAATTTGGTTTCAAAGACCATGTTTTTATTAAGGGTTTCCCAATGTTTTCTTTATTTTAAATAAATTTTGGTGGCGACTCAATTGAATTCAAAATTTTAGGCCACGACAACGATTATAATTTAACTGTTCTCCTTGTCTTTACGGCTCAAATGATGACCTAAGTATTGGTTTGAGATAAGTTGAATATTTAACATTACATTTGTTTTTTTATTTATTATTTTTTGAATTAATATTAATCGAGTCACTGTCTCAATGATAAAAATCAGAAAAACTGTTTAATTATACTTTTGAAAAGTATCATCAATCGCCGTTAGTGTTTTAAGTGATTTTTAAACAAATGATCTAATGCGAACCATCCATCAAAGCGACACTTTCAAAGTAGTTTGTTTTATTACGTTTAACTTTTTTGGATAAAACTTATAATATTTAATTATGCTCATACACATTTTAAGAAAGAACTGCATAAACGTATATTTAGTTTTTATATAGCTTTCGGTCATTGAAAATGTATTTGTAACCTCAAATTACATGATTCATCCATTGTTCCAACTATTTGTTAGGTGAGCTCATTCTCTAAGTGGGATTCATCAATTTCATTAGTAATATTACTATTGTTATTGAAAAACAATAGTAAAAAATGAATACTTTTGGACTAGGCCTATGTGAAGAAAATATAGGAGTATGAAATTCCTAAGTGAAAAGCAAGCCGAATGTGTTGGTTCTGTATAGAAGAAAAAGAAAATAGGAAAAGTGCGACAGACAAGGCAACATAAAGGAAAAGAATAAATTAACTTCTAAGTTTATTATTTCTACCACTGAGTTTGTTCTTTTTATATACAATGGTAATAGTTTTACCTTCTCTGAGAGTTAGTTTGTAACCCACTTTAGTGGAAGGTTGTTTGTTAATTGTTTAATTTCAATCTTTTGGTGATGGCTATTGTTGATTGATGTTCCATAGTGTCACTAGGAAGACTTCAGTGTAATCATTAATTGTTATAGTGGAAGGTTTTACTGGAGTAGATCCCGTAGTTTATATTCTCTCATTTTGAGGAAAATTTTCCACATTAAAAGTTGTGTTTGTCTGATATTTAATTTTCTACCAATTGTTGTTGTTATGTGGAATTGTATTTTTCTGTTTGGCCATTTATCTGCACAGGTGGGGGAAAAATATGCCGCATTATTGTGATAATTAT
Organism: Cicer chorassanicum; assembly: GCA_037974735.1. NCBI lineage: Eukaryota > Viridiplantae > Streptophyta > Magnoliopsida > Fabales > Fabaceae > Cicer > Cicer chorassanicum. Next base: position 8,528,176 of record JBBPBP010009778.1, on the reverse strand, counting down.
ACAGTGAATAATTTGACAACGGCATATATTAAATTAGATGATGAGTTGCAAGTGTTATTATTGTTGAGTTCCTTGCGTGGTAATTGAAAAGTTCATGTTGTGACATTGACTAATTCAGCTCCAAGTGGAAAGCTAAAAATGTCAACAATTAAAGAGATCATGTTGAATGAAGAAGCTCGAAGAAAGGAACGTGTTTTGATTGGTTCTTCCTCAATGTCAAAAGCACTAGTTATAGAGTCACAAGGGAGAAGTTAATCTAGACACTTCCATAGATGCGACAACTCTAAAAGTCACATCAAGTTAATAAGCAAGTCGATAACTAGAAAAGAAGTGATATGCTATAACTGTGGCAAAGTAGGTCACATAAAAAGAAATTGCAAGTTCCTTAAGAGAGATCAATTAAGAGAAATAACTTGTGCTTGTTACTAACTTCTCAATAGCACCTTTCCAAGCAGCTTTCTGAGGTGGAGCTTGATTTGCTTGAGCTCCTTGTTAACCTTGAGATCCACAATGTTGATCTTTCCAATAAAATTTGGATGATTTCTCCAATCCGGATTGTATATACTATAGTGGGGATTATTCTGCTTCCCGTTGTTACCCACAAAATTAACCTCTTCTGGTTCTTTTGTATCATCTTCATCCGATACTTCACAAGCTTTATTTTTATGTGCTCCCCCACAAAAGTCACAACCAGTATGTTTCAATAATTTGATAGGGGCCACTTGGAGTTGTATATTTAGAGCTGCCATCCTCTTCTTTATCTTAGCGATGATAACATCTTTTATCTGTTATGAGAGCAATTTCCCTTGAGCCAACCCAGCATCCATAACATTCAATTCCAGTATACCACTTTTTGGCCCACCAACTCTATCATACAACATCATTTTTCATTTGATGCCATGATCTCGATAATTTTGCGTGCTTCTGATGCGGTCTTGTAATTCAAAGAACCACTTGTTGTAGCATCCAACATAATTCTAGTGCTAGGCCTCAAACCATTACAACATATTTGCATCTTAGTAGTATCATCATAAGCATGATTGGGGCATCCAACTAGTAAACTCTTGAACCTCTTGTAATTGTCACGAAGAAATTCTCCTTCTTTCTGTTTGTTACTAGAAATCTTGCCTTTTTCTAACGAACACAACTGGGGGAAAGTATTAATCCAAGAACTTATCTTCAATGTCATCCCCTGTGGTGCTGCTACCGGAGGGTAAAGAATTAAGCCACTCCTTAGCATCACCGTTCAATGACAATGGAAATAGTCTCAACCTCTTGCCTTCTTCAGAACAACCATCCACCTTCACTTTTTCACATAGTTGAAAGAAGTTTGTGAGATGTCTATTGGCGTCTTCGTTATGTTTACCAGAAAAATGAATCTCCTTCAACTCTCAGTATAGAGAGGGACTAATTTCGGACTTGTTGACTGTAACTGGTTCGTTTAGGGGGTGGTGGATCAACCATCTCCGCAAATATGAAGAAATCCCCCAAATCCTCTTCTTCCACTACTAATTGTCTTTCCCTTTGTCTCCTTTCTCAAACCGCCTTTCGATTTGCTTTCACTGTTTTTTCGATTTCTGGATCAAAGAGAAGTTCAGCTGAGGACTGGCCTCGCATACAAGGTTAGACAAATTGTGAGTAATGAAAAGTTTTAAAATAAAGAAAACTAAATAATTAAAATAAAAACAAAAATTTTATTGCAGAACAAAAAAATCGAATTAAGTAAATAAATTATAACTCAATAGTGATATGGCAATCCCCGGCAACGGTGCCAAAAACATGATAGCATTTCAGGAAGTTTATTGAATCGTTGCAAGTAATAATAAAACGGTAGTACCGAGTGTCGAACTCAAGGATTGCGTTTTACTATCAAGGATATAAGGCCGATCAAATACTTCTCGGGCATTCAGGTTGCACAATCCAAGAAGGGAATTTATCTCAATCAAAGAAAGTATTGTCTTGACTTAATGAGTGATGCATGATTACTTGGTTGCAAACCAACAAATACTCCAATGGATTTTAACCTAAGACTACAACAAGATGATGGTACAACTCCAACTAATGTGAAAAATTACAGAAGATTAATTGGAGACTTTGTTACCTTACAAATAGCAAACCAGGTATTACTTTTGCAAGACAAAAATTGAGTCATTTTATGGTTTACCCCGTTGAAATTCATCATAATGCTCCAACTAGAATTCTAAGATATCTAAAGAAGCGTGATATTGTTTCCAAGAACTTCTATTTTACAACTAAGTAGTTTTAGTGATGCAGATTAGGGAACTTGTATAGACAAAAAGAGATCAATATCATGTCATTGCTTTTGTATTGGAAACTCACTCATCAGTTGAAAAACAAAGAAACAAGTTATAGTGGCCAAGTCATCATCATAAGTAGAATATAGGGCCCCGACTTCAACTACATTAGAATTGCAATGGATTGTTTACTTATAAGCGGTTTTTGAAGATTTTAACCACTAACGCTCTTATCTTTTATTGCGAGAGCCAAAGTGCGCTAAATATTGCTATTAATACAGTCTTTCATGAAAGAACAAAGCATCTTGACATAAATTGTCGTATGGTCAAAGAGATATCACAAAATGCCACAGTGAAGTTCCTTCCTTTTCCAAGTCATGACCAACTTGAAGATTTCTTCACTAAGGCCTTGTATCCACGAGTTTTCAATCATTTTGCTTTCAAGCTTGGATTGGTCAGCATAACAATTCTTCACTTCAGTCACCTTGTGATTAATCAGCTTGTGCAAAGCCAACTTTGCATAAGCTAGTGTTAGTGCGGTCATCCATGTTGCACTAGTTCAATAAGTTTCTAGAAACAAGTCTACAAGCCCACATGTTGTCAACAAGCCTGCCTGCCTCTAGCCATCAGTCTATGTACATAATTGCCTTCTGTTGGAAAATATTGTGTGAATTTAAAAAATTTGTTGAAGTCCCACATTGGAATGAATTTGTTTTTGTAAATTCAAGTGGAATGAAACATGTTTTTTAAAATTCAAGTCCCACATTGGAAGGAAATTTTTTTGAAGTCTCACATGGGAAAACTCTCATATTTTTAGTTTTCAACTCTTAATATGCTAAAGTCCCACATTGGTTAGAAATGATATGTGAGTTTGCTTCCATCACTATATAATAAGTTTCAAATTATTGTGAAAAACACACCAAAGTTGGATGCTTTTCCCAACTTTCTCTTTTTTCTCTCTTTTATTCCGCTCGCCTATTTTTCGAGTCACTTCTCCCCTTTCTTTCTGTCCCTTCGGTTTTTAGAGCGGTTGTTATGCCGTAGTCCATTTGTTTTTAGAGCGGTTGCTATGCCGCAGTCCCTTCGGTTTTAGAGCGGTTGTTATGCCGCAGTCCCTTTGGTTTTAGAGCGGTTGTTATGTCGTAGTCCCTTTGCTTTTAGAGTGGTTTTTGTGCCGCAGTCCCTTCGGTTTTTAGAGCGGTTGTTATGCCGCAGTCCCTTTGGTTTTAAAGCGGTGGTTATGCCGCTATCCCTTCGGTTTTAGAGCGTTTGTTATGCCACAATCCCTTCGGTTTTAGAGCGGTTGTTATGCCGTAGTCCCTTTGTTTATAGAGCGGTTTTTGTGTCGTAGTCCTTTCGTTTTAAGGGCGGTTTTTGTGCCGTAGTTCTTTTGATTTATGAGTTGTCATAGTACCATATTGCAAGTGACTTTATCATCATATTGAGAGTGGCTTTAATTGCCATATTGAGGGTGTAATTCTAGAACGGTTTTCTACAGTGCAGTGGAACTCTGATACAGTGAATCTGAACTGTTTTATTTTGGGGACTTCGTGGTTAATAGTCTGCCTTGCACAATTTGGGCAGTGCCGCGAAACGTCTTAAAGAGAGCGACCTAGTCCGCGACTCAACCCAGTAATATCTTCGGTGGCATAAATTGTGGTTTTTAAACAGTTTTCAGAAACTCAAAAACAACAATTTTAAGACGTTTCTTTCTGCCTTGTCAACTGAAGAGATTACCGGATTTGGTTCTATTGCCTCTAATTGCAATGAATTGATTCAGCTTGAAGCAAATAGAATAATGATAAGAATTATATTCTTAATGGATTTGGTGATGATCTGTATAACTACTACAGTTCCAGCAATACTGTTTGAGATACTCTGAATAAGTATGTTGTAAGCTGCTACTCGGAGTATCATATGACCGATGACATATCCGTGGAGGCTGAAGATAACTCATGAGATCATCTATTAAGGTACGTCACTCATGACATATTTAAATTAAATGTTAAAATTTAATATGTCTCTTTCTGTTTGAACGTTGAAATCAATATAATGTCTCTTTCTGCTTACATGTTGTGTGATTTAAATTTTTGACATGCTGGACTCTGTGATGTGAACACATATGATTTCAAACTTAGGTAACTTAGGTTTAGTTCCAAAGTTATTTTTAAATGATTTAGAAAATGTGATTTTTGTAGTTAAGTTAAAATAAAAAGGAGTTCACATAAATTTGTAGTTAGAGAATCTGAGTCTTTAGATTTATTACACTTTGATATATGTGAACTTGATGGGATGTTAACAAGAAATGAAAAACATTATTTCATTACTTTTATTGATGATTGCTCTGACTATACTTTTGTATATCAAATGAAAAATAAAAGTGAAACGCTTGACATGTTAAGGATCTTTGTAAATGAAATTGAAAATCAATTTAGTAGAAAGATTAAGAGGTTCTAAGTATGATTCTAGTTTGGTTAATGAATTTTATAAATTGTCTGGGATTATACTTGGAACAACTGCACCATAATTGCTTGAAGTGAATGGTAATGCTGTAAGAAAGAATAGAACTCTTATTGAACTAGTTGTTGCTAGTATGTTTAACTCTAGTGCTGCATCTCATTGGTGTGAGAAATATATAGTGCTTATTTGCTATGTTTTGAATAGAGTTTCTAAATCTAAAAACAAAACATCTCCTTATGAGATAGTGAAGAAAAGACAACTAAACTTGTCTTATTTTCAAACTTGGGGTTGTCTGGCTTATGTCAGAATCCCCGATCTCAAGCGAATTAAACTCGCCAGTAGAGCCTATGAATGTGTGTTCATTGGGTATGCAGTAAAGAACAAAGCGTATAGGTTTTATGACCTAAATGCAAAAGTGATCATAGAGTCAAATGATGTTGACTTCTATGAAAATAAATTCACTTTCAAATGGAGAAATAGTGGGGGCAGCGAACCAAGTCAAGTTCTTGTGACAAGAAGCACTGAAAGCAACAAACAAGGCGAAACAGAAACTCGAAGGAGTAAGAGAGTAAGAGGTTCTAAAGATTATGGACCTCAATATATGGCCTATAATTTAGAAGAGAATCCTGCAAATCTTAAAGAAGCTTTGTCATCATTGGATGCATATTTATGGAAAGAAGCTATAAACGATGAAATGAATTCTCTAGAGTCTAACAAAACCTAACATTTAGTAGACTTGCTTCATGGTTGCAAATCAACAGGTTGTAAATGGATTTTGAAAAAGAAACTAAAACCTCATGGATCTGTTGATAAGTACAAGGCACGCCTTGTAGCCAAAGGTTTTAGACAAAGAGAAAATATAGATTTCATCGACACTTTTTCCCCAGTCACTAGAATAACATCCATTAGGGTGCTCATATCACTTGCGGCTATTCATAACCTGGTGATACACCAGATGGATGTTAAAACAGTTTTTTTAAATGGTGACTTGGAAGAAGAAATCTCTATGGAACAACCTGAAGATTTTGTAATACATGGACAAGAAGACAAGGCCTGTAAGTTAGATAAGTCTTTGTATGGTCTTAAACAAGCTCTTAAGAAATGACATGAAAAGTTTGATAAGTTGATTATATCGAATGAGTTTAAGTGAATGAAAGTGACAAATGTATTTACTACAAATTTGAAAATGACATTTGCACTATCATATGTCTATATGTAGACGACTTACTCATATCTGATTCAAACATTCATGTTGTAAATACTGTGAAATCATTGTTGTGTAACAACTTTGATATGAAAGACCTCGGAGAAACGAATGTAATCCTTGAAATCAAGATTACTAGGTCAGAAAATGGAATTTCTTTGGATTAGTCTCACTATGTTGAAACAATCCTAAAGAAAATATAAATACTTTGACTGTAAACCTACTTGCACACCATTTGATTCAAGTGTGAAACTTTTAAAGAACACTGGTAAAGGTGTTAGACAAACTGAATATGCGAGCATCATTGACACTCAGGTATGCCACTGATTGTACTAGACCCGACATTGCCTACGTCGTGGGACTGTTGTGCAGGTTTACTAGTAAACCTAGTATGGAGCATTGGCACGCTATCAAAAGAGTCATGAGATACCTTAAAAGGACCATGAGTCTCAGATTACATTATCAAAGATTTCCTGAGAGCACTAGCTAATACTAGTGAAGAAGCGAGCTGATTGAGATGTTTGCTAGTTGAGATCCATTTATGGGAAAATCCTATGACAGATGTGTTGATCCACTGCGATAGTACCGCGGCTATTGCGAAGATTGAGAATCGTTATTACAACGATAAGAGACGACAAATTCGTCGTAATGACAATGCTGTTAGAGAGTTACTTTCTAAAGGAGTTGTTATAGTGGATCATGTACGCACTGATGAAAAATTTGGCAGATCCTTTGACAAAAGGATTAGCTAGAGAGAAAGTCATAAAAACATCCAAAAAGATGGGACTAATGCCTATAGAGTCACTCATGATGGTAACCCGACCTAAAAGACTAGAGATCCCAAGAATTAGATTCAATGGGTAATAACAAGTTGTGAAGTGATATGAGATGAACATGCTATTATAAATCAGAGAAACTCTTAATGAGATCTATGCTCTATGTGGAGGGAGTACCTAGCAACAGGAGTACTCTTGATATACTCCCTTATGTGAATGTGGAAGTGGGGCCGCTTCCTATGGAATTTTGAGGCAGAATTCCTAGAGCGTTCACTATACTGGGATACACGTGCAGGGCCATTAATGTACGGGCTTTTGAGAATAAACCTTATGAAAAGGTTGTGTGTGGGTTTGATGTCAGAGATAGAGTTCAAGACTACAAGTTACTCTTGTTGAATCTGAATCTTACTTACTATGCAAAGGTTCAAGTCAAGAGACACCTTTGTTTATGCACGATCTTATAGAGGGGTTAGACGCTATTTCTGAAACATTTTTTTAAAATTCAAGTGGGGGATTGTTGGAACATATTGTGTGAATTTAAAAATTTGTTGAAGTCCCACATTGGAATGAATTTGTTTTTGTAAATTCAAGTGGAATGAAACATGTTTTTTAAAATTCAAGTCCCACATTGGAAAGAAATTGTTTTGAAGTCTCACATTGGAAAACTCTCATATTTTTAGTTTTCAACTCTTAATATGCTAAAGTCTCACATTGTTTAGAAATCATATGTGAGTTTGCTTCCATCACTATATAATGAGTTTCAAACTATTGTGAAAAGCACCCCAAAGTTGGATGCTTTTCCCAACTTTCTCTTTTCTCTCTCTTTTATTCTGCTCGCCTATTTTTCGAGCCACTTCTCCCCTTTCTTTCTGTCCCTTCGGTTTTTAGAGCGGTTGTTATGCCGTAGTCCCTTTGTTTTTAGAGCGGTTGTTATGCCGCAGTCCCTTCGGTTTTAGAGCGGTTGTTATGCCGCAGTCCCTTCGGTTTTAGAGCGGTTGTTATGTCGTAGTCCCTTTGTTTTTAGAGCGGTTTTTGTGTCGCAGTTCCTTCGGTTTTTAGAGCGGTTGTTATGCTGCAGTCCCTTCTGTTTTAGAGCTGTTGTTATGCCGCAGTCCCTTCGGTTTTAGAGCGGTTGTTATGCTGCAGACCCTTCGGTTTTAGAGCGGTTGTTATGCCGTAGTCCCTTTGTTTTTAAAGCGGTTTTTGTGTCGTAGTCCTTTCGTTTTTAGAGCTGTTTTTGTGCCGTAGTTCTTTTGATTTATGAGTGGTCACAACACCATATTACGAGTGACTTTATTGTCATATTGAGAGTGGCTTTAACTGCCATATTGAGGGTGTAATTCTAGAACGGTTTTCTAAAGTGCAGTGGAACTCCGATACAGTGAATATGAGCTGTTTTATTCTGGGGACTTCGTGGTTGAAAGTCTGCCTTGCACAATTTGGCCAGTGCCACGGAACGTCTTAAAAAGAGCGACCTAGTCCGCAACTCAACCCAGTAATATATTCGATGACATAAATTGTGATTTTTAAACAATTTTTAGAAACTCAAAAACAACACCTTCATAGTCAGTTAAAGTTTCTTAATAAAGGTTACTTTATTCCTTTGCTATATAAAGCATGTACATATCATTGTAAACTTACTTAGTAATTCTATAATAATCACGATGTATAATCAGCAAATCTTTTCTTAGTTTTCCTATACATGTCTTGCTGAATTAATTATTTAATTCCAACAAGTTCTTCATCTTTGATTTATTGGGATATGGTAATATGTGCAAAAGACTATAGTTATCAGGTTTTTCTTTTCTTTTCCATGAAAACGATCTTATTTCAAAGGGTTTTTTATCACATGAATATGGTACTGTAGTTCATCGTTTCAAGATGGCATACGATAAAGCTTTGTTTTTGTTTTATATACGATAATTATAATGCAAATGTTAGTATAGAAAGTCAGCTTATACATGCCTCTCCCTAAAACACACCAACATATACACAATTTATTTCTCTCATTTCTTCATCATCCTCTTAAACATCCACAAGAAAAATCAACAAGTTGCTCTCATCCTCATCACTCTGCCAAACACAACACAATTGCTACTCTTCTCCTCCTTTTTTACTAGCCTCAATTCCACCATTGCCCAAAATTCTCTTCTCTTTCCCAACCTCAAAATGTCATATGCAATCTAAATTAACCCTTAATCCTTCTATTTTCCTCATCATCTCCACTTTTTACACCTCGTAGTTATAAGGGAAAGGTCACATGAAAGTGTAGATATACAATTCTTCAAATCAATCAAGGGAGTTAAGGTTAGAAATTAAGAAAACTCTTCACTAAGCTCAAACTTAGGAAGAAATCTCTCTCAATCAAACATGTTTGAGTTTCTTTTTCTGTTAGAACCAATCTTTTCATGTTGCATGAGGATTTTGACAAAATAAGTGTTTTGAAAATGAGAATGAGTGAAATGTGAGGTTTTGCATGTAATTGATTTGACACTTGAATATATTTCTTCAAGCATTTATCTTTATTGTATGTATAATTTGTCACTAATGATTGTTATTGGATTGAAAGATTGGGTATTTTATGTTTGTGGGTTGTGTTTGATGTTTGGATTCACATACATTTGTTAAGAGAAAATAATTTCGCAAAGCGAATTCAGCCATGGGACTAACATGGTTGCTTTAAGCTTAAATTCGTTAAGAAAAATTAACATATTTTGGAAAAATTAGCTCTTGGGTTGCATTCGTTGAGCGAATTTCATAGATTTTGAAATGTTCATTGTAGCTTTTATGTGTGTTTGGTTTGTAGTGTTTTTTTAATATTGATTTGAATTGTATTGTTATTGGTTGATATATTAATAAGCTTGATTGATCTCTCTTAAGTAACCTGCAATTTCTTTTATATGACCTGTTTTGCCACAATTGTAGCATATCACTTTTTTTCTAGTCTTCAACTTCTTCTTGAGTTTGTACGACTTTCAGAGTTGTCGCGTCTATGGAAGTGTCTAGATTGACTTCTCCGCCATGACTCTGTAACTAGTGCTTCTAACTTTGAGGAAATCCAATCAAACCATGTTCCTTTTCTTCGAGCTTCTTCATTCAACATGCTCTCTTTAACTGTTGACATTTTCAACATGTCACTTGGAGCTAAATTGGTCATTGTCACAACAAGGAACTCAACAATAACAACGCTTGCAACTAATCATCTAATTTCATGTATGTCGTTGTCAACTAATTCACTGTATTCTGAAAAATACTCATATGCTATTTTTGTATTTCATATTCACCAGCTTCCGAATCAAGAATGCTTTATTTTGCATATTCTTTCGTTCATACAACTCTTTTAATTTCTCTAACATCTTCTTAGCATTTATTTCAGGGTTAGCAATGTCACCCTTAATAGGATCATACAAATCTTTACAGTTTAGTAAGTTTTCCATGAGAGTCTTCAAAAGTGTGTAATTAGAATAGTTGAGCTTAATCATATTTAGAGATTTATTTTTACTTCTCCATTTAAATCCACAAACCATACAAATTGAGCTCTAGATACCACTTTGTTGAGAAAAAACAGAGATAACTATCTCAATAATGAAAATTATTTTTCCATAAGCGAATTCAGCTTTGGGACTAATATGGTTGCTTCAAGCTTGAATTCGCTAAGTGAATTTGACATATTTATGAAAAATTAGCACCTGTGTTAGATTTTCTGAGCGAATCGAATTTGAAAGATTTTGAAATATTCCTTGTAGTTTTTATGTTGTTTAGTTTGTAGTATTCTTTAATATTGATTTGAATTGTATTGTTAATGGTTGATATAGGAATAAGCTTTATGTTGCAATATTTATTGATTTGATTGACAATGATACTATACTTAACTTATGTCAATTTTTTTTTTCAATTATATATTTTAAAATAAATGATTGAAAATGATACGGTGAGATATGATGGTGTTTCATTAACGAAACATCTGTACTTGTAATTTTTAAATGCTTAGTAGCGATTGTATTTATATTTTGGACTTTAGTTATATTGTTTAAGTTTGAAATTCGATTTGTAACATTGTATTTCTTTAACTATTATGTCTTCTTTTGTAAAGTTAGATTGTCATATACTGATTTGTAAGATTCAACATTATAGTCTATGTTGAATTCCAAATTGTAGCTGAGAATAAGTCATTTATTGACTGATTATTCTGTAGTTAATTTATTTTATTATATTATATAGGACAACTGTAGCGAATATCAATGGACCTTGTACAGTAAGTCCCTCATATTTAATTCTGATTTATTTATTAGACTAGGGAATGTTGCATTTAAACCAGAATTGTAACAATTCTAATTCAAGAAATGAAAATATAATTTCCTCAATAATTAATTTGGGGTGTTCCTATTTTCTCTTAGATTTTTAAATTTCGTTCTTTGTCACCATTAAAAAAAAAACAAATTTCCTTAAGTTCTAGTCTAACAAGCAAATGCTGATATTGTAAAGTTGAATGTCTTTTCCCAAATTCGAACCCCAAACGTTGCATTTGTGTGAGTTTATTATACTGAAATTTACAAGCTTCGAAAATAACCACCTTTCAGCCACCTCACGCAATTAGATTCAAAAACAATCAACGAGATACTTATTTGACTGCCTTCTTCTTCATCAGTCATGGTAAATATGTTTTCGAGCGGCCACCAAGGCCATTTTTCTTCCTAATATTTTACTTTCCGTCTCTCATGTTTTGAATTATTTCGTTTTCCTTTAGTTTCTTTTCAATTAAATTTTTTTAGACAAAACAACCGCACTGAAATATTTTGTTTTTGCTCTTCTCTCCAAGGTGATTCCTTCATATTTATTATATATGCTTGAAAATATATATATTCGACTGTGATTCGCAGCCAGAAGTTGTCAATCATACATTCATGAATATGAACTAGTTAACGAATGTTTTCTTATCATGAGTTTTGTAAGATTCAATACCAATTATCTAGAACTTGACAATTTGATCCATACAGAGGCAAATAATAATTAATAATAAATTAGAATCACAAAACATAATTGGAAGCTACATACATAATTATAGTTTACAACTTGTTTAGCAGATTCATAAAATATTACATTTTGAAAATAATTGCAGGTGTTTGATTACATCATAAAATAAAATAAATATCAAATTCAAATTTCCAGCATTTATGGAACTGATCATCTGTTTTCAAACCAGTATCTCATGTTCCTTATGCTGCTAAAAAAAAATAAAAAGGGGGTGAGATATAAAATCTAAGTGAGCTCTAAAAATAAAGGGAGAGGAGGTTTGAAAATGTTTCTTTAATAAATATCCATAAAAACTTGAAATTTTGATCCATCTCAAGTTGAAGCTCTCAACTTCAATTTCTTTTTATAAAACTTAAATGAAATCATTCTTTTATAATGATTATGAAAAACTATGCATGACATCAAAAAAATTTCTTTGTAATCAAAGAAAAGTCGCTAAATTATCTCAATGTGGGTCACCAAGGTAATTAAGTCTTCAGCATTTAAGGTGGTCTGGCCAAACCTCAATCAGCATCCAGATTGTTCTCCTTTACCTGTTGAACCATGCATGATCTGATTAATGAGAATGTACTGAACTTGAGATGCTTTATATGCAATGTCTTTATTATGTCATGTATACAATGCATCCTTCATCAACCACAATTATAAATCACTTATTAATATACTAATCTGTGATAATTTAATCTCAAATCCCTAATTCGAAGTTGGAAATATAGGCAACTTAGCTTGAGATAGAACTCTGAACTAGAGGCAACTACACATTGTGGAGTAAACAGATCAGAGGCAACATGACCAGAAACATATAGGTTAGAGGCAGCAAAATAAAAGTCAGAGGATATGTGACCAAAGAAAGAGTTAGAGGATACATGTCCAAATGCATAATCAGAGGATAAGTGTCTAGAGGCAGAATCAAAGGATACGTGTGCAGAGGCAGAATCAGATAATACGTTTTTAGAGGTAGAATTGAAGGACACGTATCTAGAGGCAAAATAAAAGGATATGTGTCCAGGGGCATAATTAGAGGATATATGTCCAAATGCATTGTAGTCAGAGGATATGCGTCTAGAGGTAGCGTGGTTAGAGGATATATGGACCAGAAGTAGCATGGTCAGAGGATACATGGACAAGACGCAGCATGGTCAGAGAATACATGGACCAGAGGCAGCGTGGTTAGATGATACATGGACCAAAGGCAGCATGGTCAGAGGCAGATAAACAATTATCAAAGTCAGAGATAGATGAACATGAAGGTGCGCAAACACGAGAATGAGGGATTGAATTGTGTTTGTCTAATTTTAAAACTCTTTTTTTATTGTGATTCTAATTTGGTGACACGTTGTTTGGATTAAACATATGCAATAATAAACAGACAGAGGGAAGTAAAAATATCATACCAAACTTGGTAGCTACGTCCAATCCCCTAATATAGAAGGATTTCTCCACTAATTCAAACTTTAAATTACAACATCACCTGACCTTATAAATCACTATTCTCAAAACAACCTAAACCTATAGACTTTTTGAGGCAAACCACACATTGACCCTAAAAGTCAAGTCTTCTCTACACAACTTGAAACTTATAGATTGTTAAAGGAAAATTAGAGCCACTATTGGGTTGGGTTACAATGATTTGAAACTTGTTGGTTTTGCTTTCACTAAGCAGATATTACACAATGATTTTCTGTAAAAATACGTTTTTGATTACACACAAAGACCAATGATGACACAGCAACAAAAAGAAGAATTCCTCAAACATCCCTTGATGAAATAAATAGATTATATAAAGGTAAAATAATTCAAGTCATAATTCAAATACAAGAGGACCTTAATTACTTTGCATATGCATAAATAATATTTTCAAAAGTCCAAAATAATATTTTCAAAATATTAAAATCTTTATTTTTAACAAAATTCAATGTCGTATTCGAATACCAATATCTTGTAGTCGAATACAGGATAAAAACATGGCTAAGTCAGAGAGTTGGCCATCTCATCTGTATTCGACTACACAGTGAAAAATTTTGAATGATTTTTTTAACGTTGCAATCTGTATTCGAATACACAAATCCTGTAGTCGAATACAAGACAAAAACATGGCTAAGTCAGAGAGTTGGCCATCTCATCTGTATTCGACTACACAGTGAAATGTTTGAAAGTTTTTAACGTTGCAGCAAGCTGTATTCGAATACAGAAATGTGGTAATCGAATACAACTGCAACCAATGCAATTTTTCAGCTTTGAATTCAATTTAAAACATTGTAATTCGTTCTCAAACCTCTTGGATCAAAGGCCACGAATCTAAAGAGTTGTTTGAGGACTATAAATAGGTCATAACTTCATTTTCAAATTACCAATTCAAATTACACAATTTCAAAGACTTTGAACTAAATTTTCTAAATTTTTCTAAGTCTTTTTCAGAAGTTCAAGTACTTGCATATCATTGTCATATCCTTAAGGTTCTCAAAAGTACTTGAATAAATCTTGAATTATACTACCTTCATTCTATTCCTATATCCTTATCAAAAACAACAAAGTGATTGTAAAAGAAAGTTGTGCTTTCTTTTGAGTGCTGTATCTAAGATAGTAGTGTTCTATCTTTGAAAGTTTGTTAGAAGATTGTTGCCAAGGTCCCAGGGTGAGGACTTGTACATATTCTGACAGATAGTGAAGAAAATCTCTTGTGGTGAGCAAGAGGACTGGACGTACCCTTGGTGATTAGGGGAACCAGGATAAATCTTTTGTGTTCTTTACATTACTGCCATTTACATTATCCTTTACTATCCATAAGCGCAAAAATCAATCACTATAATTTTAAAAACGATCAAAATAACCAAACACCTAATTCACCCCCCCTCTTAGGTGCACATCTGATCTTACAATTGGTATCAGAGCAGGTTCAAGGTAATTTACTCCTTGATCAAATAACTAATGGCTTCCGCACTACCAGTTTTCAGAGACGGTGGCAGCAGTAACAAACCACCATGTTTCGTCGGTGAACATTACGATTTCTGGAAAATCCGCATGCAAGCATACCTTGAGGCACAGGGGGACGAAATATGGGATGCTGTCGAAAATGGTCCATACATTCCAACAACAGTCATCAACAACAAAGAGGAAATTAAAATAAAGAACTCTTGGACCGATGACGATAAAAGAAAAGTGCTATTCGATAAAAAGGCTAAAAACATTCTACAATCAGCACTTGGTATGGACGAATTCTTCCGCATATCTCACAGCAAAACGGCCAAGGAAATATGGGACACATTGGAAGTAACCCATGAAGGCACCATAGAGGTAAAAAGATCCAAACTAAATACACTTTCTCAAGAATATGAATTGTTTCGTATGCAGCCTGGAGAAACCATATTAGACATGCAGAAACGATTCTCCCACTTGACAAATCATTTGACAGCCCTCGGAAAGGTCTTCTCCAATGATGAATTGAATCTGAAAGTATTACGATCACTAACGAGGGCGTGGCAACCAAAGGTGACTGCTATATCAGAAAAGAAGAGCTTGTCCAAAATGTCACTTTCTGCATTATTTGGCAAACTACAAGAGCATGAAATAGAACTTGGACGATTAGAGCAAAATGAAACCCAAGAAAAGAAAAACAAAAATATTGCTCTAAAGACCGAATCAAAGGAAGTAGTCAAAGAAGAAATTTCTGATGACGACGAAAACATCAACCTCCTTGTCAAGAAATTCGGCAAATTTCTCAAAAATAACAGAAGTTTCAAGAAGAAAAACTTCAGAAAGAAAGATAGCACGACCAACCAAAATTTCACATGCTTTGAATGTGGAAAACAAGGACATATTAAAGCAGACTGTCCAGATCTCATCAAGAAGAGTGCCGGCAAAAGAAAAGATTTCAAGAAAGCATATATAGCATGGGAAGATAACGACATAAGTTCAACATCAGAAACTGAAAGCGATGAATGCGCAAATGTTGCACTAATGGCGTCACATCACTCCGATGACGAAGAGGTTAGTAACTCAAACAATCTTCCATATAATCATGAATTAGTTATAGAATACAATGAAGCACAAAATGCTATAAAGGAACTTCTTGCTGAATGTAAAAATTTGCTTAAACAAGTATCAACTCAAAAGAAAGAAATCTTATATCTTAAAGAAAAAATTAATCTTATGGAAAAAGATGCTGAAAAATCTAAACAAAATTCTACATGCAATAATTGTGATTCACTTTCATTTAAAATTATTCAACTAAATAGAGTAATAGAAAGGTATGAAAAAGGACATATAGGATTAGAAAATGTTCTAAACATGCAAAGATATTCTAATGATAAAAGTGGTATTGGATTTTATAAATTTGATAAACCAAGCACTAGTAAGACCATTTTTGTAAAATCAAGCACTCAAACAAATTTAAGAAACATGACAATTGTACAAAAAGAGCATTCACATAAAGGAAAGTTTATTAACAATAAGCGTCATACATACACAAGTAAAATTCCTACTTGCTCATATTGTGGTATCTATGGACACACACCAAATACTTGTCATGTAAGAAATATTAGCATTCCCAAAGGCCATTGCATATGGGTCAAGAAAGGCACTAACCCCCAAGGACCCAAAGCACTTTGGGTACCTAATAAAATCTGATTTCAATTTTGCAGGGATGCTCACAAAACACTTCAAATTTATGGTACTTAGATAGTGGGTGTTCCAAACACATGACGGGAGACATAACAAAATTTTCAGCATTGACCCTTGAATCGAAAGGACATGTAGTATATGGAGATAATAACAAAGGGAAGATCCTAGGCATTGGAAAAATTGGAAAAGCACCTTCTCCAACAATTGAAGATGTTCTTTATATGGAAGGCCTAAAGCACAATTTGATAAGCATCAGCCAGTTATGTGACAAAGGACACAAGATAGTCTTCAACAAGGAAGAGTGCATCATTCAAAATGCAGCAACAAGTGAAGTCCAATTTATCGATAAACGTTTCAAGAATATTTTTATACTTAATCTTGATAATCTATCCTTGAAAATGAAATGTCTTTTGGTAAGCGACAACAATGATGCATGGTTATGGCATAAAAGAATTGCTCATATTCACATGGATCATTTAAACAAACTTGTCAAACATGATCTTGTTGTCGGATTACCAAAAATGAAATTTGTCAAGGATAAATTATGTGACGCATGTCAAAAAGGTAAACAAACGAAAACTTCTTTTAAAGCCATAAATGCTATATCTACTACAAGACCACTTCAATTGATACACATGGATTTGTTTGATCCATCAAGAACTAAAAGTCTTGGTGGAAATTCATATGGACTAGTTATTGTTGATGACTTTTCAAGGTACACATGGACCTTGTTTTTGGCAAACAAAAACGAAGCTTTTAAAGCCTTTAAAAATTACGCCAAACTAGTCCAAAATGAACAATCATCCAAGATTGTATCGATTAGAAGTGATCATGGTAGAGAATTTCAAAATACCTTATTTGAAGAATTCTGTGAAGAAAATGGAATTTTCCACAATTTTTCTGCACCAAGAACACCTTAACAAAATGGGGTGGTTGAGAGAAAGAACATGTCCTTGATAGAACTTGCAAGAACAATGTTAAGTGATTCAAATCTACCAAAGTATTTTTCGGCAGATGCTGTAAACACGGCATGCTATGTTACTAACAGAGTAAACATTCGACATATTCTTAAGAAGACTCCGTATGAACTATACAAAGGTAGAAAGCCTAACATCTCTCACTTCCACATCTTTGGATGCAAGTGTTTTGTGCTAAATAATGGAAAAGATAATCTTGGAAAATTCGATGAAAAGGCTGATGAAGGTATATTTATTGGGTATGCATTATCTAGTAAAGCTTTTAGGATCTTTAATAAAAGAACTTTAATTGTAGAAGAATCAATACATGTTACTTTTGATGAAACTAACCCCTCGAAAGAGGACAAAGCTATTTCTTTTGATGATGATGATATTGAAAGTAGTGATCCACGTGAAGAAGATCCAATTGATCAACCGAGTCAAGAAAATGAAGTCGACATGGAAAAGGAAACAAATGAACTCCCAAAGGAATGGAGAACCCATCGATATCATCCGATTGATAACATCATTGGTGATATCAACAAAGGAGTTACAACTAGACTCAAATTGCAAGATGCATGTTTAAACATGGCATTTGTTTCACAAATCGAACCTTCCAAAGTTGGTGAAGCACTAAAAGATGATCAGTGGATACTTGCTATGCAAGAAGAGCTTAACCAATTCGAAAGAAACGAAGTGTGGGAACTTGTTCCTAATCCAGGTGACAAACATATCATTGGTACAAAATGGGTATTTAAAAATAAACTTGACGAAAATGGTATAGTTGTCCGCAACAAAGCAAGACTTGTCGCCCAAGGATACAATCAAGAAGAAGGAATCGATTTTGACGAAACATTTGCTCCGGTTGCAAGGTTAGAAGCAATACGGTTATTACTTGCTTATGCCTGCTCTATGAATTTTGAATTATTTCAGATGGATGTGAAAAGCGCATTTCTAAATGGATACATCAATGAAGAAGTATATGTCAAGCAACCACCCGGCTTTGAAGACTTCAAGAATCCTACACATGTATTCAAACTAAGGAAAGCTCTCTATGGTCTAAAACAAGCACCAAGAGCTTGGTACGACAGATTGAGTGCCTTCCTGTGTGAAAGAGGCTTTGAAAAGGGAAAGGTTGACAAGACATTATTTATTAAACGAAATAATGGTCACACCTTGTTGGTCCAAATTTATGTTGACGATATCATATTCGGTTCAACAAATAACGCAATATGTGAAGAATTCTCATTGATGATGCAAGGTGAATTTGAAATGTCCATGATGGGAAAATTAAACTATTTTCTTGGTCTTCACATCAAACAACTCAAGCATGGCATCTTCATCAATCAAGCAAAATATTGCAAAGAACTGCTAAAACGATTTGACATGGAAAAATGCAAGGAGAGTGCAACTCCCATGGGCTCCGGAACATATGTTCATAAAGATGAAACTGGTGCATCTGTAGATATTTCAAAATATCGAGGTATGATTGGCTCTTTATTATATCTAACGGCCAGTCGGCCAGATATCATGTTTAGTGTTTGTCTATGTGCAAGATTTCAAGCAGATCCGAAAGAATCACATCTTGTAGCAGTCAAACGAATCATGAAATACTTAAAAGGCACCATCAATGTTGGACTATGGTATCCTAAAGGTAGCATCTGTAGCCTCGTTGGATATTCAGATTCAGATTATGCAGGATGTAAAACAGACCGTAAAAGCACAAGCGGCACTTGTCATGTACTGGGCAATGCACTCGTATCTTGGTCATGTAAAAAGCAAGCATGTGTCGCACTTAGTACTGCTGAAGCCGAGTACATAGCAGCAGGAAGTTGTTGCGCACAAATCCTATGGCTCAAGCAACAACTATGTGATTATGGAATTGATCTTGGATGCATTCCGCTCCGATGCGACAACACTAGTGCAATCAATATCTCAAAGAATCCAATCATGCATTCTCGGACCAAACACATTGATATACGACACCACTTTTTGCGTGATCATGTGCTTAAAGGCAATGTTGAAGTAACCTTTGTGGATACTCATAACCAACTTGCGGACATCTTCACTAAACCACTTCCTAAAGACTCATTTTTCAAAATACGACGCGAACTCGGCATCTTAAGTGAAAGTGATCTTTAAACGTCAGGTAAACTGCTATCATCAGGGCAAAGGTATGACTTAATTCGTATCTTCACATGCTTACATGATACTTGAATTTAGTTGACTTACATGTTATTTAAATTTAGTTGACTTACATGTTATTTGAATCTAGTTGACTATTTGAATTGACGATATTATCAATATGTTAATTCTTGTCTTCACATATTAGAATTTAGTTAATTGTGTTTACATGCTATTTATATGATTATATTAAGTTTATGTTATGTTCTGTTTGATAAAATCATGTCTGTCTCCAAAATCTGGAGGTCGTAGCCGAATACAATCAATCTGTATTCGAATACAGATGATTCTGGAAATCTGTATTCGATTACCATCATCCTGTATTCGAATACAGGTTCGCATTCTTCTGTCATATATACAGCTGTGACAGTTAGTAGCCGAATACAACTCCTGCCTTCCCTGCGAACTCGTATTTTTCCTCTGCGAACTTCATCTTCTCTGCAACTCAACCTCCAGAACTGCTTCGTTCATTGAAGCTTGACCTCCCAAAACTTGATTTCATTCAATTAACTGTGAAATCCAGAACCCTAACCCCCAAAGATTCGCGATTTCACAAAACCCAGAATATGAGAATCCCTCATCTCCCTCTTCAATCTCGCGAAATTCAGAACCCTAACCCCCAAAGGTTCACGATTTCCCAAAACCCTCACTTGGATTCTCGAATTCCAGATTCCTTCACACCTACATCTCAGTTTCAAATCCGAACCCTAAAACTCTCAACAAAATGTCAAACATCTCCACCTCTGTTGAAAACGCACGCAAGCGTGGCCCTCGCACCAAGCATGCAAGCTTAGGTCCTTCCAAGCGTCGCTCAAAGAGCATCAGCGTCACGGATTTGTCTCGTCTTCTGCATTCTCCCGAAGAAATTACCCGGTTTCGCACACTGTACTCCGACAAAAGGCTCATCATTCCAAAATTCGGTACTTTAGACTCTTTCTCTGCCTTTCAATTTCCGGATTTACTTAGGGCTCAACAAGTTGAGGACTTTATTGCTTACAAAGGTCCGATTTATCCTGATTTGGTTCGAGTCTTTTATTGCAATCTTCGTCGGGATGGCAAAATGTTGATTTCCCGTGTCAAAGGAATCACTATTGAACTTGATTCTCATACTATTGGTGCCATTCTGAAAATACCTGATCATGGTCAGAAACTTAGTCCGACCAATTTATGCAAATGGCATAATATCTCGAAACAGGATGCTTATGTGGCTCTGTGTCGCTTTGACAAACTCACCATAGAACGCAAGCAACTTCAGGCTAGCTCCACCTTTGCAAGACAAAGATTTAGTGTTGGCAACTTAACAGTCGACTTTCGTCTGCTCCATTATTTCCTAAACTACATTCTGGTTCCTAAGGCCGGTAACTACTCTCAACTCTCTGAATTTGAACTTCAGATTCTTTACTTCATGAATGACGGTCTTTCTCTTAACTGGGCATACTTTGTTAAGTCCGTCATGTTTGTATCTTGTGAAGCTGCTGGATTGCCCTATGCTAAGGAAGTTTCTCGCATCCTTGAACATTTTGGGGTAGATTTTTCTGAGGAGGTTGTGTATACCATCACTAAGGATAATCTGCTAGACTTGAGTGTTCTTCCTAGCATGAAAATCATTTGGAGTGAACCGCTGCAAAAATACATCCATCAGAGTGATATTGGTCAGGCCTCTGCTAGTGCTCCTCCAGATGATGCTGCTGACGATCCTGCATCTGATGACGATCCAGTTTCTAATCGCATGATTATGGATAAACTTGACTCTCTTCAGACCAGCTTCTCAGGATTTACCACTTCGGTCGATGCTCGCTTTCAGGCTCTCGAATCCACCATCGCTACCAATCACGACAGCCTAGTCCACGAGATGTGTATCATCGCCGATAAACTTGATCACTTCCATCTACCACCGGATCGTCGCTGAGATTGTACTTAGTTTCCTCGGTCTAGTTCGTTTTCATGTGTTACTAGGATTGACCTTTCTACTGTTTTGTTTAAGATGTCATCGTTGCTTCCGTAATTGTTGTATTACCTTTATGACTCTATGCTTGTATGACTTTTTGAACCTATGTCTTGTCTGACTTTATGTTTTTATGACTTCATGAATCAATGACTTTTATGATTATATCTGCTTATTTGCCTCCAATATGATCTGTCTTAATTTATGATATGTTCAATCTATTACTTTCCTATTGCTGGTATTCTTCTTTTTGATCATGTCAAAAGGGGGAGAAATTTTTGTGTATTTTGTTGCTTGTTCTTGTCCGTTAAAATTTAAATGTAGGTACACAACACACATATTCC
This sequence comes from Cicer chorassanicum, assembly GCA_037974735.1. Lineage (NCBI taxonomy): Eukaryota > Viridiplantae > Streptophyta > Magnoliopsida > Fabales > Fabaceae > Cicer > Cicer chorassanicum. The sequence goes on along the minus strand of JBBPBP010009778.1, from coordinate 8,506,398 downwards.
CTCCTCCTTCGACACAGATGTTTGCATATATTACGGGGGAGTATACTACGCCTACATTACGGGGGAGTCGTCAACAACAACAGCTGGTTTTGTCATAATCAAAAAGGGGGAGAATGTAAAAATACGTTTTTGATTATACACAAAGACCAATGATGACACAACAACAAAAAGAAGAATTCCTCAAACATCCCTTGATGAAATAAATAGATTATATAAAGGTAAAATAATTCAAGTCATAATTCAAATACAAGAGGACCTTAATTACTTTGCATATGCATAAATAATATTTTGAAAAGTCCAAAATAATATTTTCAAAATATTAAAATCTTTATTTTTAACAAAATTCAATGTCGTATTCGAATACCAATATCTTGTAGTCGAATACAGGATAAAAACATGGCTAAGTCAGAGAGTTGGCCATCTCATCTGTATTCGACTACACAGTGAAAAATTTTGAATGATTTTTTTAACGTTGCAATCTGTATTCGAATACACAAATCCTGTAGTCGAATACAAGACAAAAACATGGCTAAGTCAGAGAGTTGGCCATCTCATCTGTATTCGACTACACAGTGAAATGTTTGAAAATTTTTAACGTTGCAGCAAGCTGTATTCGAATACAGAAATGTGGTAATCGAATACAACTGCAACCAATGCAATTTTTCAGCTTTGAATTCAATTTAAAACATTGTAATTCGTTCTCAAACCTCTTGGATCAAAGGCCACGAATCTAAAGAGTTGTTTGAGGACTATAAATAGGTCATAACTTCATTTTCAAATTACCAATTCAAATTACACAATTTCAAAGACTTTGAACTAAATTTTCTAAATTTTTCTAAGTCTTTTTCAGAAGTTCAAGTACTTGCATATCATTGTCATATCCTTAAGGTTCTCAAAAGTACTTGAATAAATCTTGAATTATACTACCTTCATTCTATTCCTATATCCTTATCAAAAACAACAAAGTGATTGTAAAAGAAAGTTGTGCTTTCTTTTGAGTGCTGTATCTAAGATAGTAGTGTTCTATCTTTGAAAGTTTGTTAGAAGATTGTTGCCAAGGTCCCAGGGTGAGGACTTGTACATATTCTCACAGATAGTGAAGAAAATCTCTTGTGGTGAGCAAGAGGACTGGACGTACCCTTGGTGATTAGGGGAACCAGGATAAATCTTTTGTGTTCTTTACATTACTGCCATTTACATTATCCTTTACTATCCATAAGCGCAAAAATCAATCACTATAATTTTAAAAACGATCAAAATAACCAAACACCTAATTCACCCCCCCTCTTAGGTGCACATCTGATCTTACATTTTCAATACTAAAACACTTAAAATATAAAGCTTTCAACGAGTGATTGGCTAGATCTTAACACTTTTGAACACAAAATACTTAGAAAATATAGCTCTTGAAGCTTTTAGAGTTTGTAGTTGTTGTTTGTCGTGTATTGTTTCTGTCCTTCTACTTCATCCTTTATCCACTATTTATAGATACGTGTCCAGAGGCAGCATGGTCAGAGGATATATGGACCAGAAGTTGCATGGTCAAAGGATACATGGAAAGAGGCAACATGGTTAGAGAATACATGGACTAGAGGCAACATGGTTAGATGATACATGGACCAAAGACAACATGGTCAGAGGATACATGTCCCAGATGCAGCATGGTCAAAGGCAGATAAACAATTATAAGAGTTTGAGACAAATGAACATGAAGGTGCGCAAAAACGAGAATGGAAGGTTGAATTGTGTTTGTCTAATTTTAAAACTCTTTTTATTGTGATTCTGATTTGGTGATAAGTTTTTTATATTAAACACACACATTAATAAACAAACAGAGGGAAGTAAAAATAACACACCAGATTTATCATGGTTCACCACCAACTTGGTAGATTCGTCCAGTCCTCTCATATAGAAGGATTTATCCACTAATTCAAACTTTGATTTAGAACATCACGTGTCCCTACAAATCACTCTTCTCAAAAGAAACTAAACATACATACTTTTTTAGGCAAACCACACCTTGACCCTACAAGTCAAGTCTTCTCTACACAACCTGAAACTTACAAATTGTTAGAGGAAAACTAGAGTCACTAATGGGGCTTGGTTACAATGATTTGAAACTTGTTGGTTTTGCTTCTACTAAGCAGATATTACACAATGATTTTCAATACTAAATCACTTAAAGTATAAAGCTTTGAACGAGTGTTTTGGTAGACCTTAAAACCTTTGAACACAAAATACTTAGAAAATATAGCTCTTGAGGTTTTTAGAGTTTGTGGTTGTTGCTTGTCGTGTATTGTTTTTGCCCTTCTACTTCAGCCATGATCCACTATTTATAGATAGAATTTGGGTTTGTGAATTGTTTCTGAGTTAATTCTAAATTGTATCTCTTCTTCATCTTGGTCAACAAAGATTTTCTTCAGTTTTAGTTCTAAAAGATATGTTCAGTTTTAGTTCTAAAACATATGTTCAGTTTTAGTTCTAAAAGCTTTATTGAATTCAACGCAAATGGAAACTTGGTTATGTTTCTTGAACCTTCTGAGTATACGCTAAAGCTAAGTCGAGTTTGTTTATTAACTGAATTGTTGACTTTTCATCAAAGGCATTGACTCTTCTTCCTCGTAAACATTGACTTGATTGTTAGAGTCAGATATTGTGTTGCTTGAATGATTAGAGTCAGAGGTAGATGCATAACTGCATGACTTAGAATTAGTGGCATGGGCAACTTCACCTTTATTGCATCATTAGAGTCATAGAAACACCATAGTGTGCACTGCATATCAAAGGCAATATTGTGACGCATGTTGCAATATTCAGGGAAAACAGAATGAAGGCTTTCATATGTAGACTTTACACATGGCTTCATAAGTCAGAAGCATGCGGAGAACTGTTCATCAGAGCGTGTTGGAACACTCTTCATCAGAGCATGTTGGAACACTCTTCATCAGAGCATGTCGAATCTTCAAGGGCACATAACTCTTCAGAGGCAGTCTTCAGATGCAGATTCACAACAAGTCTTCACACCAAGACTTCAAAGGCCAATATCAGAGGCATGATGCGTGTTCTTCTATAGACCATTTCGTTGACCGATTTTGACGATTTCATTGATCGGTTTTTCTTTATTTCCTCTGACCTTGGTACTGCCTCTAGTGACTTCCTATGGTCACTTTCCTCTGGTCATATCCTCTGGTGGGTTCCTATGGTAACTTTCCTCTGGTCATACTTAATGAAAATGTTAGTGCAATAAATTATTCTCACAATGTACTTTTGTTAACATCAAAACTAGTTAGATCAGAGGCAGAGGAACTTGGATTAAAGGTAGCATGATTAGAGGAACTTGGATCAGAGGCAGCATAACCATAGAGAAACTCTGATCAGAGGCAGCATGATCATAAGAGGCTTGGATCAAAGGCAACATAATCAAAGGCAAACTCTGATCAAATTAAGCATGATCAAAAGGGGCTTTATTTAAGAGCATTTCACTAGTGGCAAAATACTCATAATTTAAAGAATAGAAATCATAGGCAGAAAGAGATACAACCATCAGAGGCAAAACACTTAGAAAAAAACATCAAAGGCATAAGAATAGAGAAGGATTATCAGAGGCAAAAGTAAGGTTATAAAAATGACACCCAGAGGAAAAATTTCAGAGGCAAGGGTGGAAAACATCCAAGGTACGCGCATTTACCTTCAGTAGAAGGATTCGCACTTAGAATTACATTTTTTTTTTCCTCAAAAATCTGATATTTCCTAAATTACTAACACAAAAATCAAGCAACAAGCAAATGAACAACAAGCATGACAATTTAAAATCATTTGGGAGCAGATTCAAAACACCTATATGCTAAAAGTTCCATTTTTCTCACACATCTAAGTTCTTCTAACCCGTAAAATCTCCAAAATAATTTCGGACAAGTAAAGGATTTCAGTGAATAAACTCTCATAACCTTCATGTTAAAATAAGTTAATGTAACAGAACTCACAGGAATTTCACTAAGGAGAAGAAGTTTTTGGTCCAATACAGCTTTGAGCTACCCTTCAAGTCAGGTCCCTTTCTTCAGTTTTAAATTCTTCTTGTCTAAGTTGTTCTTTCCTTGCTTCATTGTTTTGGTCTGACTCTCAAAGATTGAGAGATGGAAACATACAAGCACGGGGTCAGGACAAGTTTAGCCGATGAACAGTGGCAGCGTTGGCGTTTTCTACAAAAATTTGAGGATTTTGAAATTCAAAAGCTTTGCAAAGTTAGGTTATTTTTCAAACTTCCATTAGTAAGTGGCGTTTTATAAATGAAATCAGGTTTTATTTAATGATGATGTGGCTTAATGATATTAGTGTTTGACACATATATAAATTTAACTTAAAACAATGAACAAAGTATATTATTATGATTATGATTATAATTATGATAGTCACTAATGGAAATTTCTTTTTCTTTTTTTAATTTTTTTTAAAATTCTCTTTCAAAACTTGGATTGACAAAAAATTGATTCATAAGGATTGTAATTGTTATGTGAATAATAGCTAAAAAGCTTTAGCATAACTTCTTTTTCTCAAATGTAAATTTGATCTTCTTTCCAAACTTTTTATAAATAAAAAAAAAGGTATTATATATGCTTAAGGGAAAGAGCATCCGTGTTAAAGTTGTTCTTAAATAAATCACTTTTCAATAACATTTTGAGTAGTAAAACAAAATCTCTGTATATAGATAAGTGAATAGTCAAAGAGAAGAATGGATATGAGAATAGATTCTTACTATGTCCTTCAAATCAGAGTAAGCATCTCAAAGTCGCATCTACATGGGAAATATTATCTTGGGATTCAAACTATCTAAGAAAATACTTGATCATGTGGTTAACTTTTAACAACATATTTGTAGTACCTCAATTTTGTCCGATTAACTAAAAATAACTCTAAAGTATATAATGATATGTTTAATAATTATTTTACAATTACTATCAAAAAAATCTAAAAAAGAAAATCTGATGCCACATTTGTATTTTACAATTATATCCCATTATGTTTAATAAAGTATATAATTATTTTACAATTTTATTTGGTTAGCCATTCTATAGCTATTTTCAATTTTCATTTGGTTAGCCCTATCTTGCCCTGCCATGCCTGCCACAACAGGCTGTTCACGCAACCTCTGGCACATCTTTCCCTGGCACATCAACGCACATCAACCGTAAAGAACACAAAAACAGCAACACACAAACTTCCTACAAAACAGCAACACAAAAACAGCAACACACATACTTCCTACAAAACAGCAACACACATCTTTTGAATTCATTTTGAATGTTGTTTCAAAATCATGTATTCTTTTATTTTCTTGGTTTTATTAAGATCCCTATTATAAACATGCTATAGACTAATTATTTGAGTCATCTGATTTTATTTTTTAGCTTAATAAAGAAATTATTTGTAATGCACACTCAACATAATAGATAGGTAGAAGATTACTTTCCTTTAATTACACATTGCTTAAATTTTTTAAAAAGACAATACAAAATCCAGTTAAAATTTGATTGTAAAACAATACAAAATCCAGAGCTTAAATTTATCTACTCATCAAAAACATTCACCATTTTACTTATAATTGAGATAAGGGGGAGGATTTTTTTTTGGGAGATAGATATGAGATTAACACTACTGACAAAAAAAACACATACCAAGAAGGAGAAGAGGAAGAGGAAGAATTCAGATCAGTAACAAACATCAAACAAAATAATGCAAAGGTATATTTGTCTTATACATTAAATCTGTTTATTCCTTATTTTAAAGGTATAATTATTTATTTTGTTATAAAGATGTAGATTGCTTATTTTTATGAACGAAAATATAATAAAAAACACTAAAAATTTGAACCTGTGATATGTGATGATGTCGGCTGTTTTTTACTCATTGATGAATGCGGCTGTTTCCCTTGAACTAGGTTTTCAACCTTTTTTTTTAACCCTTTTTCTTTTGTTTTTTTTAGTTAATCTTGGGCTTGGGCTAGTATAAAAAATCAGTTCCTCCAAACCAAACCCATTTAGAGTTATTTTTTGCTAAAAAGAAGTTAATTTTTCTTTTTTTACTTCATAACTAAATATCAAATTTCATAAAAAAAATATAAACAATAATTATTCTTAAAAGGATTAAATTAGATGTGACATCTTTTTACTCTTTAAATTTTTTGAGATACCAGTTATACTACTTGACATTGTTAAAAACTTAATATTTAAAACTAAAACCATAAATATTCTTAAAAGGATTAAATTAGATGTGATATCTTTTTACTCCTTAAAATTTTAATACCATTTATACTAGATATTTTCAAAACTTAATATTTAAAATCAAAAATAATAATTGTTCTTAAAAGGATTAAATTAGATGTGACATCTTTTTACTCCTTAAATTTTTTTTGAGACACGAGTTGTACGATTAGATAGTCTTAAAACTTGCATTTTAAATTATTATTCAAATCAAACAAATTATTTTGTCAAAACAACTTTTTTTTTATCAACCACAAAACAAATTTTTCTTTAAAAATAATAACATATCCGCATTTCTACCCAAGAACTACGTAGCTTTGATTTCTCCATCGCACCGGGAGATACGTAGGAGCAAGATCACACTCTTGTTAAGCATACTAACAAAATCTTTTTTTTCTCTCTATATTTTAAATGTATATTTATCATTAGATTATTTTCGTAAAAAGATCATATTTGCATTTTAAAAAGGAGAAATAAATATATTTAAGTTAATATTAATTTTGTACAATTAATTATAGGTAACCGTTTTTTTAACGGATGTCGTAGGGTGCTAATACCTTCCCTACGCATAATCGACTCCCAAACTCAAAATTTGGTTTCAAAAGACCATTTTTTTATTTTTTTATTTTATTTTTAAGGGTTTTCCAATATTTTCCCTATTTTAAAATAAACTTTGGTGGCGACTCCATTGAATTCGAGAAACAACTCGAAATTTTAGGCCGCGACAATATTGAAGTTTTTTTTTATGTATCTCCTTCTCCAATATCTGCTTTTATATGCTCGAAAATTCTCTCAATTTTACTATGTTTTTTGGTTGTGACTCGTGAAACTCTTCAATGACAAACTAGATAAAAAATCTTAAGCTTCTATCAGGCACAATGAGTTAATTAGTGAGAATAATCAAAATGCTTTTACTAAAATTAATCATCTGATAGAGAGAAGTATTAGTGGATACAACATAATTGTTAGTGAAAAATAGTGAAAACATTATAATGCATTTCAACAATAAAACTAACCAAAACAGGGAAATTTTTTCTAAAACCTTCAATGATGTATGTTCAAATGTTCATGTAACCCCTTAGAAGAAAATGTAATTAGTGCAACCTTTCTCCGTACAACATAAATTCATAAAGTTGAATGGAACAAGTAGAAGATCATCATAAGAACAAAGGTTGGAGGATACACTAAAGCACCAATGTTTAAACCAGCAATGCTTCAAATGGATAGATCAAACATAATCAATCATCTGATCACCATAATCTAAGAAGAAGAAGCAAGCACAAGTATAATGGTTGAAACAAGACTATCCTCAAGGAAGCTTGATATGCAAGATGACCAAAACTCTCATGGAATATCATCTTGTGATCCCTCCAACTAGAGAACTTTGAACAATAATGAGTTTAATAACTCACCATCTGGTCAAACTCGTGAGGATATCAAAACCAAGAAAAACTATCTTGGCAATCCTCTGACTACAAGGTCTAAAGTCATTCATCTGTCTGCTCAAGGAGAAGATATTTACCTCTAGTATATAAAGGTGCTTGATTCATTATATAAGCTATATATAGATAACTCACTTCACATTGTGAGGTTGGTGGTTTAGAGGGTTTCTTTTTTAAATTCAAAAGCTTTGCAAAGTTGGGCTATTTTGGGAGATGAGCTAAGAAAGTTGGGTTATTTTTTAAACTTGCATTTGTAAGAGGCGTTTTAAAAATCAAGTGAGTCAGGTTTTGAATTTTGAATTAAAGAGACAAAATGAAAAACTAAAGTAGAAAAAAAGTAATATTATTTAATGATGATGTGGCCTTAATGATATTAGAGTTTAACATTAATATAAAAATGTAACATAAAATAATTAACAACGTATATTATTATGATTATGATTAAGATTATAATATGATATTCACTAATTGAAAATATTTTAATCAAGTTTTATTCTTTATGTGGCCAATAAGGTATTATAGATGTGAATTTTAAAAGATTTTGTTTTTCTTTTATGGTGTTTAAAATTAAAATTGACTCAGATAAATTTGGTGCATAAAGATTCCTTAATGAATAATTAAAGGTACAATTTTTGTTGATTTTATGTAAAAAGAAAAGCAGTAACTATGTTATTTGTTCTTTTGACAATTGACAATTTATGTAATTTTTTGTTGACTTCTGTAAGCTTCTTCAATTTTGAGATTTTGTTATAATTTCAATTATTTGGAATTGATTAAATACAATCTACAAAATTATGGAA
>JBBPBP010009778.1:8437681-8470088 GCA_037974735.1 Cicer chorassanicum | reverse complement strand
GATTTGATTTCTCTATGTAGAAGAAGCACACATTTATGTGTAGGAAACGATTTAATTTGTCCATTAATTTGATATTACTTTGTCAAAAATATTAAATTAACATTTGATGATATTAGAAAAAACGATTTAAATTTCTTATAAAAAGTAGTTTACATTATGATGACATTGATATAAAATTAATGCAGAATGGTCAAATATTTAATTAACATGTGACATCATAATATTTAAGGATAAAAGTTTAAATATGAATTATTTCGATTACTATTTTACAATTTCAATGATGTGTTAACCAATTTTATAAAATTCAAGAATTAATTTAATTAATTTTATAATTTAAAAGACTAATTTGACTATTCCCTCTTATTATATTTCTTGTTTGAAAATAGTTTACAAATTTTTAAATTTTAAAAATACACAGCAATAGACAATAGTTAAAATTGGATTTCCGTAATCTCTTTGTGACTTCAACCCTCAAAAACTATTAACCTACTTTACTACTCCTAATATGAATATATATATTGTTTTATAGTTCCTAACATGACACAACAGGTACCGAAATTGTATACACACGCATTAGATAGAGGAAAATTTGTATTTTATCATTCACACTAGCCTCCATTTGTATGGGCTAAAAAAAATTGAGTTTGAATTGATTGAGATTTATTAAAATTAAGGGTGTTTAATAAAAATATATAAATTATTAATTTTAATATATTTCAATGATATATTAAATTATTTTAAATTTGTATAAAATTTTATATTTACGATCTATATAATATAAACTTTCAATCTAAACCAAAAATATTAAAAGTAAAATTAATAAAAACAAAGATGATTGAGAGAATAGTTGGAAGACGTGTTTTAGACTCTGCTACCTCAAAATTATCATGTAACAAAGAAAAGACTAGATAAAGTGTTTTGCTGAAAAGTTGTGAATCTATTTTAATATAAAGATTTGAACTTTTTATTTATAATTTTATCATTATTTTCTTAATTAGTAATTGAATTAATCTTGAATTCATATTTAAATCAAATCAAATTTAATCTAATCCCAATATAAATTTTAAATCAAATCTAAACTATTTATAATTCACATTTGAATTAAAAATATAGTAATTAAAATAAAAACAACAATACTAAGATGTCAATTATAATCTTCTTCTTCCATTAAAAAAAGTATAATCTTCTTATTTGTCAACAAAAAACTACAATCTTCGTATGAGAAAAACAAACTCTGGACATCAGTAAAATAGAAATAAATATTGTTAAAATTTCAAAATATTATTCTATAAACAAGACAAATAAATATGAAAAACTAATTAAAAATTAAATCAAAATAGTCATCAATTACAAACTAGTGTAAATCTATTTGTAAGTAATCAATTGACAGTAAGGTCTTTCAATTGAAGCAAAATCTCTTTAACTTGAATTTGTTTTAAAAAATAAAAATAAAAAACTTGGCAATCCCACTGAAAACTTGGCAATCCCACTGAAAAGGTGGCATAACCCATACAGGAGGTGCCACACCCTTGAAATAAGGTTTGACAGGGCAATGAATACCAAAACTTCCATCTTTTACATTATAGATTCCCATATCAAAAGGGCCTTCAGGATAAGGATTTGGTACATCGCCCATATAATTATCAGCATAATAAATAGAATTTTTTTGTACGTAACTTGAAAAATATGAAGCTGATATAGATATTGAGTCATTGTCACCCAAGAATAAAACATTATCTCCCAAAGTCTCAAGTTTGATCATATTGATAAGTTTTTTGCCTTTGCAATCCAATTCCAACTTAAACACTTCAAATCTTCGTGTACCATTATTGTTAGAGCGACCAACACGAGTCGACAGTCTATCTATAAACCTCCTCACCATCCACAGATCTCCCTCCAATGATGTCACTAGATAAGTTAGTGGAGAGTAAGTGTCATCTTTACTTCGTTGTCTAAGAACATTTGGAATTCTCTCTTCAAATCGATAAGGATCATTAGTATAACAAAGATCAACGGAGACAATTTTTCTCCAACGAGTTACAGCATACACCAAATCTTTGTAGAATACAACATCGATGAAACCAGTATGGTGATCGTCTTTCAAGTAAGTCCAAAACTCTTGTCCTGCTTTCATGAAAGCAAGACACCCACGGTTAGTGTAAATTGCTGCAACCACGTAATCATTTGGATTTGTTATAGGGTCAACCGACAAAGTAACCTTAAGTACATTGAATTCATAATTGGCATAAGAATCATAAACATCAATGCGAGGTAGAATAATAGGAGCTACATCCTTAAAAGGATTCACCAAAGTTATGACATCTTCTTCATCTACGGTTGCTATCCAACCATGACTTGAACCACAAAATCTCTTATTAGAAAACATTGTCAATTCAAATTCATACACTCTGTTTGCTGATATGCTAAACAAACTTCTTTTTTCTGGATTCTTCTCTGAAGGGATCATCAGCATAGGCAATATATCGTACCTAAATTTGTGGTTGTTTTGATGATAAAACTTTGCAATTGAGTGCCAATTCTTGCATACGGAACCAAACCAAATGTGATGAATTGGTTCAATTAACTTATCAAGAATAAGATCGAGAGCAAGTGACTCTAAGTTTGCCCAATCTCTAACCATGGCTATTCTTGTAATTAGGTAGCTGGTTTTGAAGGCATGTCGTACTTAATTTATTTAATATTTATAAGGATTTCATCAGCTCAAGATGTTTTTTTTTACTAAATCAACTCTAAGATTTAATCTTTTTTAAAACAAAATGAACTCAATATTTTTTTTTTAGACAAAATCAACTCAAGATTCTGGGGCACCCACGTATCTTGCTAAAGATATTTATCATTAGTGCAAGTTTGTTAGATCACCCCAAAAAAAAAGGTGCAACTTTGTTAGATCCAAAAAGAAAAAGTGGAAGTTTGTTAGGAGAATATTTCTAATAATTTTTTTGATTGCTATTTTTTTCAATAAAAATAAAAGATAAATATAATAATGATAAAAAAAGTGTTAAATAAAATTTTAGTCTTTATAAATTTCAAAATTTTATTTAATCCTTATAAAACAATACTCAACATTTTAATACCTCAAAAAAGTACCTATAAAATCAAAATAGGAACTAAAATTTGAATCTTTTGAAGGATTAAACTTGAAATGACATAATTATAGAGACTAAAAACATATTTAACTCATACAAAAATTATTAGAAATCATTTTGTTATTGTTATTTTTTTAATTGTTTCTTTCGAAAACATAACTAATTTTAATCATAAAATAAATGGAAATTTAATTTGAATTAAACAAAAAAATATATTATGTCTTCCACATTGCTTTCGTAACTTGATTGGTTATGCATGAACTTGATTGGTTATGCATGTTGGATTAAAAGCTTGTTTTCTTGTTAATATATAACTAACATGGTTGCTTCTATATACATGTCCCGATTCTTTTTGTCATGGATCAAAAGCTTGTTTTGTTAGGTATTGGTCTAGTAAATATTTATTTGTGTGTTGTAAATGATATGTAATAGTTTTAGAATGTCGACTAATTATTGGATAAAAATTTGCAATGAGTAGAGAAATGTGTGTACTTAAATTCAGTTCACGTAAATGTACTTAAACTGAGTTCAAATACATGATAAAATGTGCAGTGACTAGGGAAAATGCGTACTTGAATATAGTTCACGTACATATAGGTAAATTGAGTTCAAGTACATGTGATACTTTGCAGCGAGTAGAAGAAATGCGTATTTGAACTTAGTTCACGTACATGTACTTAAACTGAATTTAAGTACATTTAAATTTTGCAGTGGGTAGGGGAAGTGCATAATTGAACACGGTTCACGTAAATGTTCGTAAACTGAGTTCACGGACATATACTTAAATTGGATTCCTGTAGATGTAAAATTTTGCAGTGAATGGGAGAAACGCATACTTGAACTCAATTCACGTAAATGTACATAAACTGAGTTCACATACATATAAAATTTTGCAGTGAGTAAGGGAAGTGTGTACTTAAACTCAGTTCACGTAAATGTACTTAAACTAAGTTCAAATACATGTAAAATTTTGCAATTATTAACGGAAGTGCATACTTGAACTCAATTCACATAAATGTACATAAACTGAGTTCACATACATGTATTTAAACTAAGTTCAAGTACATGTAAAATTTTGCAGTGAGTAGTGGAAGTGCGCACTTGAACTCATTTCACGTAAATGTAAAATTTTGCATTGAGTAGGGAAAGTGCGTACTTGAACTTATTTCACGTAAATGTAAAATTTTGCATTGAGTAGGGAAAGTGCGTACTTGAACTCAGTTCATGTAAATGTACATAAGCTAAGTTCACGTACATATACTTAAATTGAGTTCAAGTACATGTAAAATTTTGCAGTGCATAAGGAAAGTGTATACGTAAACTCAAACCACGTAAATGTAGTGAGATCAAGGAAGGTGATGGATTTCACGATGGAAGAGGAAAGAAGAAAAAGAGTTGGCATATTTGGTTTACTAATAAAGGCAATTTAGTCTTTTCAACAATGATATGTGTGTAACTGGCAAAAGAGGGGGTGTGATTTAGTAATAAGGGCAATTTTGCTTTTAAAAAAAGTTACATTTTCATTTTGGTAAAAAATAAATTATTGTCAAAATAAATATTTAAATCAATAAAGAAATTTATATTATAAAAACAAATTGGGTCAAAAAAAATTTTGGAGCTGTCAAGAAAATACACAGAAACTTTAGCTGCGGAAATTTTCGACGATTTAACTATTGAAAGTATTATAATAGGATTTTGTTCCGGAAAATTTTATAAGCAGGAATTCGCATCTAAACTAGTAAAAAAACGCTAAAAATTTGCTCCAAAAATAATATTCCAAGGAAAAGAAAAATTTACTTGACATTTTAAATTTTGTTTTCGCCAAAATTTTCCAAATGAAATGAAACTGTAGTAAAATCCTTATGTATTTCCTACAGATTTTTTCATAGGCAAAAGGTTAATTTCTTGTAGTGGAAGAAATCTTGAGAAACTAATTTTTTAGATATAAAAAAAATTTACACCATAAAAAAAATTTGTGTATATATATATATTGTTGGGATAATTTTGAAGAAGACTTTTACTATGGATTCTTTATTTTTAAGGTCATGCCAATGAGAAGCGTTGACCTAAGTTCAAAGGTGAATACTTTACCATCAAGCTACAATAATTATTATGTAAAATGTGAACAAATCTAGTATATATAACATTAGTTCGATAATTTAAAGATTTGAAAACTATAATATAGTGTATATATATATAATTTAAATATTTATTTATTTATATATGATTTATTAATATTGATTGAATTAAAAATTACATTGTTAAATCGTCGAAATTAGAATTTTAGAGTCATAATTTGACTAAATAGTTAACATTGATCTATTGAATCATCGAAATTAAAAATTTTAAGTTATAATTAGTCTAATTATATTAGATTGAATTTTTTATCATCAAAATTAAAATATTTAAGTCATATTTAGTCTAAAAATAATAAAGATTGAACTATAGGATAATCAAAATTTAAATTTCTATGTCATAATCACTTAGTTAAAATTTAACCTTTGGATAACTGAAATTAGACAAAATACTACTAGAAATTCTAATTTTGATCATCCAATGATTCAATCTTAACAAAATAAATTGATTATGACTTCAAAATTATAATTTTGATGTTCCAACTGTTCAATTTTAATTAATTAAAGTGATTATGACTTTGAAAATGTAATTTCGACAATCCAACAATTAAATATAAACTAATTAGCTAAATATGACTAACAAGACTAAATATGACTTGTAATTACTAATTACTAACAAGGTTCAATCTTAACAAATTAGACTAAATATGACATAGAAATTCTAATTTTCGACAATTGAACGGTTCAATCTTAACTAATTAGACTGAGAAATTATAGTTTCTACGATCAACGGTTCAATCTTAACTGATTAGACTAAATATGACTTAGAAACACTAATTTTGACGGTCAAACGGTACAATCTTAACTATTTACACTAACTATAACTTACAAATTTTAATTCTAACGATGCAACCATTCAATCTTAACTAATTAAATTGACTATCACTTAGAAATTCTAATTTAAATCATCATAACGGTTTAATCTAACATAATTAGACTAAATATATATGACTAAAAAAATTTAATTTCAATGATCCAACAATTAAATCTAACATAATTAGACTAAATATGACTTATAAATTCTAATTTAAATGATCAAACGATTTAATCTAACATAGTTAGACTAATATGACTAAGAAATTCTAATTTCAATTATCCAACGGTTCAATCTAACATAATTAGACTAACTATGACCAATAAATTACAATTTCGATTATTAAACATTTCTATCTTAACTAATTAGATTGACTGTGACTTAGAAATTAAAATTTTGATGATCAATGATGTAATCTTAACGGTTCAATCTACCATAAGTAGGTTAAGTATGACTAAGAAATTATAATTTCGATGATCAAACGATTCTATGTTAACTAATTAGAATGATTGTGACTTAGAAATTTAAATTTTAATGATCCAACGATTTAATCTTAACAAATTGAGCTAAATAAAACTTGGAAATTATAATTTCAATAATCCAAACATGTCATTCTAACATAATTAGACTAAATATGACTAAAAAAATATAATTTCAATGATCCAACTTGTCAATCTAACCTAAATAAACTAAATATAACTAAGAAATTCTAATTTTGATGATTAGACGGTTTAATTTTAACTAATTATGTTGACTATAATTTAGAAACCTTAATCTTGGTAATTAAACCGAATATGACTTGGAAATTTTAATTTTAGTGATCCAACGGTGCATTCTAATTTAATTAGAATAACTCTAACTGAAAAATATTAATTTTAATGATCCGACGATCGAATCTTAACTAATCAAATTGACTACGACTTAGAAATTTAAATTTTGACGATCCAACGATTCAATCTTAATTAATTATAATGACTATGACTTAGAAATTTAAATATCGGTGATCCAACAATTTAATCTATACTAATTAGACTAAATAAGTCATTAAAATTAAAATTTCGATGATCCAACTATTTAATCTTAACTATTTAGACTGAAAATTAAAATTTTTATGATCTAATTGTTCAATTTTAATTAATTAAAATGACTCTGACTTATAAATTTAAATTTCAATAATTTAACAACTTAATCTAAACTAATTAGAATAAATAAGTCTTAGAAATTTAAATTTCGATAACCAACAATTCAATTTTAATTTTAACTATTTATAGTGACTATGACTTAAAATTAACAACTTAATATATATATATATATATATATATATATGAGAGTTTCATCTCTATACATTAACGGTGTAAAAAGTTTTACAAAGTCGACAAATCTTTACATGATTATACTTTTTTTTTTACAAACATTATATTTTTTTATTAGTATTAATAAAAATGAAGTAATATGATATATATTATATTTGCTCACATTATGAAAAAGAATGGTTAAGCATATGTTGGCACAACAAGGAATTCAAAAGGCGTTGCGTGACAAGAAATTGACAGACATGATAGATGTCGATTGCACGGAGATGAAAGATAAGGTCGTAGGGATGATTCATTTGTGTGTATCATATGAGGTGATATATCATATCCTAGACCTAACATCTCCAACAGAGGTCTGGGAGAAATTGGATAGTCAATATATGTGCAAAAGCCTTACGAACAAATTGTTCGGCAGGCAACAATTATATAGGTTGAAGATGCAAGAAGGATCCGATTTTCAACAACATGTTAATACCTTCAACGAAATAATCACTGTTCGGAAGAGGTTTAAGTCCAAGAACAGAAAAACAGCAGAGTGCTTCAGTTGCAAATAGATTGGGCATGTGAGGAGAGACTTTCCAAACATTAGGGTTCATCTAGTTTTGAGAACGTGGTTCAAAGTGATGAGTCTGGCATTGAAGGAGATATTATTTGTGCTTCATCTAGCAAGAGCACATAAGCGTGGATTCTTGACTCTGGTTGTTCTTATCACATGACATCGCACAAGGACTAGTTTACGACATTCAAGTCAAGCACTTTTTGGTTTTGTTTATTTGTGTGATGATAAAGCACATGTTGTCACTGGAATATGACAAATTAAAATTGCCATGGACAAGACTGTCGTGCGAACGTTGATATAAAAAATTGATCTCATTGGGTACTCTACAAACAAGTGGTTTCTCATATGGGTCTGATGGAGATATGGACATTATGAAGGTTAGCATAGGTGCATTGATAGTGACGAGAGCAAAGAGGACTACAGGTAACATCTACAAACTATTGGATTGTAGCGTTATAGATGATGTTGCATCAATTGAGTTTGATGATGATGCAATGAAACTGTGGCACGTGCGTCTGGGTCATCTCAGTGAGCGTGGGATTGCATTACTCGATAAGAGACATTTGTTGAAGGAAGTCTGTAGTTAAAAGCTGGATTTGTACAAGTAATCTATACTTGGGAAACAAATCCTTGTTCGTTTTAAATACGGGAAACACAAAATAGAGGGTCACCTAGACTATGTGCATTCTGATGTGTGGGGACCTGACAAAGAGCCCTCTATAAATGGTTATAGGTATTTTTTGACTTTTATAGATAATTTTTCAAGCATGGTTTGAGTGTATTTACTCAAATACAAATATGAAGTTTTTGTCAAATTCAAGGTGTGCTAAACAGAGGTAAAAAATTAGATGGGCAGAAAAATCAAGTATTTGCAAACATATAATGGGACAAAGTACACTGATTCAAATTTTAATAAATTTTGTGCATAACACGGTATACAGAGTCATTTTTCAGTTCAAAAGACACCACAACATAATGGTGTGGCAGAAAGAATAAACAGGTATCTAACAGAAAAGGCAAGATGTCTCTAGTGAAGATAAATCTAAACTTGATCCAAAGTCGAATAGTTGTGTCTTTGTCGGTAACATAAAAGGTGTGAAGGGGTTCAAGTTATGGGATCCAGTTTCAAAGAAGATGGTGATTAGTAGAGATGTTGTGTTTGATGAACAATTCATGTTGAATACATTATAGAAAAACTTCCAATAGTAAGTTGATTCAGGATGATGTTGAGCCACCACCAGTAAGCAATAATCAAGTAATACATGTACCATAAGTCGAACCAGACTTTTATATCATTCAAAATTCAGGTGGAGTACAAGATTACTCCTTTGTAGGGGTGGACACCGATCGGTTACAGTCGGTTTCGGTTGAAAAATGTCAATCGCAGACAAACTGAAGAGCACAAATAGCATCTGTCCTCGACCGTTTTTTGCTACGGTTTTGGCGGGTATTGGGTTTGGCGGTGTCAGATTTCAATGAGTACGTGGGTTTTCTTGGTTCTAGATCTCTATACGAAGTTCTCCTTCCGTCTGCAAGTCCAGTCCGTGTTCTTGTTCACTTCCACAACCATTGACGACCTCTTGTTCTCTATCTTTGTGTTGTTTCTGATTGTTGGAGCAATCAACTGTAGACATGAAATGTTGAGTTATTCGATTTTACTTAACCAAATTCATAGATTTTTTGTTAGAGTTCGTTCTGGTGAAAAGTATCAAAAAATAATATAACTTATTTGAATTGAGAGTACTTTGTATTTTTACGTGCTTTCTTTTGAAATTTGCTTTTGTTTAGCGATGATGATGCTAAATTAAAACCATCCATTGGAAAAATAATTAATAAGTATTAAGTTTGAAAAATAATAGCATAGGCTATAGGTCCAAGTCCACATTTTTTGTGTCTCGAGAAATAATAGCACAGAGCCACACACCATATGTACAATTTTAATTAAGATTAGACACTACCAGACACAAAGAGTACACATCTTTTAAATAAAAAATTTAATATGCTATTCGTTTTACGGTCGGACTCAAGTTGCGATGGATCAACTTTTCACATTCGAACCCGACCATAGAAACCCATACGAACTCGAGTTTTCCTATTTCTTCACCGAAATCCAATTGCAACTTTTACTTTTATCAAAAATCAGGTCAGATCATGCGGGTCCCAGACGTGTCTGGATTTCTTGTTCACCTCTACTCCGTCGTACGTGAATGAGAGCGTCATTAGATTAAGCCCCTAGAAAAATATGAATTTGAAGACTTGGCAACTTATACACTTCTAACTAGTATTGGAGATCCATCTACCTTTCAAGAGGCTATAGCTAGCCATGAGAAATATAATTGGAAGGGTGATATGGTGGAGGAGATAAAGTACTTAAAGAAAAATCACACTTTGGAGTTTGTTCAGCTTCATAAGGGAAAAATGACTATCAATTGCCAGTGGGTGTACAAGATAAAATCAGCAGTAACAGAAAAAGAAGAGGGAAAGTTTGAGGCTTGTCTTGTAGCAAAGTTGTATTCAAAACAGAAGGGGATCGACTACTTAGAGATTTTTTCTTCATCCATTAGTGTTAGCCTTGGTAGTCAATCAGGACATGCATTTAGAGTAGATCGATGTGAAGACTTCATTTCTTCACGTAATCTAGATGAAAAAATTTACATGAAGCATTTATAGGGTTTTAGTGATGCTAGACATGACATACTAGATTGTAAATTGAAGAGGTCTTTGTATGGTCTAAAGTCGTTTCCTATGCAGTGGTACAAGTGCTTGGGTTCATACATGCTTCAGATTGGCTACATAAAGTGTGAGTATAATTGTTGTGTTTATGTTAGAGGCATTGACGATGACTCTTTTATTTTCTTGTTATTGTATGTTGATGATATGTTGATTGTTGCTAATCATTTACATGATGTAAATGAACTGAAAATCATGTGGGAAAGGAGTTTGGCATGAAATACTTGGGTGTTGCTAAGAAGATTCTTGGTATGGAAATTCACAAGGATAAGAGTGCTAGAAAATTATGGCTCTCTAAGAAAACTTATGTTGAAAAGATGTTATAAAAATTTGAAATGAGCAATTTGAAGGTTGTGAGTACTCCAATGGCGAATTACTTTAAGTTGTCGTTTGATCAATATCCAAAGACTTATGCAGAAGATGAGTATATGTCAGAGGTTTGGTATGCCAACGTTGTTGGTTGTTTAATGTATGTTATGGTTTGCACTAGACCAAATTTGACACAAGCTGTAAGTCAAGTTTGCAAGTTTATGTCCAAACCAGATAAGCATCATTGGGAAGCACTCAAGTGAATTTTCAAGTACTTGAAGGGTACAATAGGTCATGTTATCATGTTTAGCAGCGGACATGATAATCCTTCAGATGTAGGATATGCTGATTATGATTATATATGTAGGTGATATGGATGATAAAAGGTCTACAATATGATATGTCTTAACCCTTGCAGAAAGATCTATTTGTTGGAAGTCATCAGTTCAATCCATAGTGGTGATGTCTACAACTGTAGTAGAGTGCATTGCAGTAGCTGAGTCTGCCTAAAAGGCTTTGTGGCTTACAACATTAGCGAAGGAATTGGACGTTGAGCAAATTGGAGTTCGATTGCATTGTGATAATCAGAGTTCCATTTATTTGGCAAAGAATCAGATGTATCACGCCAAGACCAAGAATATTTAAGTGAGGTTTCACAAGATCAGAGATTTACTTGCATCTAGACATATATTACTTGAAAAATTTCATAATTCAAAGAATGCAGCTAACATGTCGACAAAGCCAATCATTAGTGACAAGTTCAAGCACTACTTGAACTTGTTACATATTTCTCAATGTTAAGTAGGAGATGTACCCCCTAATTGTTAGGATGTGAGCGTCATGCAATAAAACTTCATAGAGGTTTGATATTCGTCAAGGTGGAGATTTTCTAGTATGGCTCATAGGTAGTATCACGTGGACAATTTGATCCAACTGATTATTGTGGAGCCACACTTGAGGGGAAGATTGTTGGTGTCAAGTGTGAGGGGAAGCATACACATATGAATCGATGGACTCACACTTGAGGGACAGATTGTTGGTGTTAAGTGTGAGTTAGAAGTCTCACATTGGTTGAAAAAGTGAAAGTTGAACTATATATAAGTTGGATGACCCATATAATCATTGCCTTATGATTTTGGATAAAGATGTGTTGTCCAACCCATTTGTATGGTTGCTCTTGGCCAAATGTCATGATCCCCTGGATCTAGAGAGGGGTGAATAGATTCCTTCCATGCAACATATAAAATGATTTTTTTTTAGTTTTTTGCAAATAGAAAATTATGCTTATTGGAACTATTAATGAAACCTTTGAGATTTATTGCAAAACATAGACTTTGATAACAATAGTTCAATGTGTTAATTCTCTAATTAAAGAGAGACTTCAATTACGTAATTACTAAAGATCAATCAAAAACCAAATCCCAAATTGAATAACCCTTTGAATAAGATCTAAACCAAACTTAATAACACAGAATACTAACACTAAGAACTAAAACAATGCAAAGATTTTGATGAACATTAACAAAAACTTCTACACCAACACTAGACTTTGTTTTTCACTTGATGTCTAAAAAAAAAGATGAAAAATCAATTTTGAATACAACTAAAAGTCATACTAAGAACATAATTTTTATTAATGTTCTTGAGACATGTTTTTCAACCAATTTGTGAAGCAATTTTCTGCATATACTAAATCAGAAAATTTATCAACAACTCTAAACAACTTATGAGCATAAACTTCTTTACATTGCCCAAAAATTACTTTTCAAGAATCAAAACTTTGCATAACTAATTATTGCATAAATGAAAAATTAAGGGAAAAGGAAAACAACACCAGATTTTATCTTTGGTTCTTCTATCAATCGATAAAATATTTTCTTCCACTATAGTAAATGATGAGTTTTTATGATTACATTAACAAGCTCTTAGAGCCAATTGAACAAACATTCTTTGATTCAATGCCTTCGGCCCCTTATGAATCTTGAAAACTTCAATTCTTGAAAAACCCTTCAAGAATCTCCTTGAATCCCAATTGATACAACTACAAATCCAACCTCTTTGAAGCCTTCAACCTTGAATCTTCACCTTTTGTTGATTCAATTCCTTCCTTGGCAATTCAATGAGAAATCTAAAAACCCAATTATCCCTAATTAGAGTGAAAAGAAATCTCTTATTTTCCTTTCCTCTTGATTGTAGATGATGAACCCTTATCACTCACTCTCACAATCAATTGAACACTCACAATCACAAAGTTTTACCTAGCTAAGAATCTCACCAACAATCACTCACACCAAAGAATTTTTAAGAGTTCTCAAAGAGTTATTTGTATGAAAGAAAATTGAGAAGAAATTAATATTATGTTATAATAAAAGTGGGTGAATAGTATCTATAGTATAACATGAATAACCCCCTTTTGATGCATTAAAAAAGTCAAAAACACGTGTCTGATTCAAATTACATTTGAGTTAATTCGAATCAACATAAATCCAATTCAAAACTGATTTTTGACAGGGTGATTTGAATCACCTCTAGGTTGATTCAAATCAACTTGATCCAATTTAAATGATTTTGACAAGTTGATTTTAATCACATATGAGTTGATTCTAATCACTTATGCGTCTAACAAATTGATTCTAATCACCACTAGGTTGATTCTAATAACATAAAATTTATTCAAAGTAATTATAATGCATGTTTATAAATGCAATATTTGGTAATATTTTAAAATATAAAAAGATGTAAAAATTCATTTTAATGCAAAATTAAAAATGTTAATTTTCTTAGATCTTAAAGTGCCAATGATTAATAAGAGAAACTTCATTACATCATATAATCTCAACTTAATTTTGACATCACTCAAAATAATTTAAGTCTTAAACACAAGGGATCATGCACTCACGGTTAACTATATTTTCATTCTTCAACGTTTGTTTTCTGGAGACCCACCTACCGCCACCAGCATTCAAAAATGGAAAATTTTCGTGAAAGAGATGATTCGTCTGAAATGTTGGTGAGTGTAACCAGTTCCTGAAAGAGGAAAGTGGTCGGAGAGGTGCAATTCTGGTGGCCAAAATTCAGGCAAAAAGCACCAATCATGAGAATACTTGTTTGTGTTCAGTACATTATGATTAATGAGTTGGTCTGATTAGTATTAAAAAATTATAAATAACTAACATGTAATTGTATCCATTTAACCTAAATAAACATACCACTATTGCACGTAGATGCTCTACAACATTGGATTAGCACCTTTGAGCCTTGTTGCTATTACAAACGCAATTTTCTTTCTTTAGATCTAATATATCAAGTTTGGATATCGGTGTGGGTGTGATATGACTCGGTTAAAAGTATTTTGGAGGAAAAAACTTTAAAAGTCAAGTCAATATTTTAATATATATTTGATATTTAAAAAAAATTAAAAAACATGATATTATATGTTCATTTATCACGATGTTTTTTTTTTTTTAATATATATATATATATATATATATATATATATATATATATATATATATATATCAAATATAGAATTAGCCTTCCAAAATTCAACTTACAAACAAACTATTTCTCTTTTCCGTCGCCCCCTCTCCATTGTTTATGATTTCTTTGTACATTTTCTTAATTAATTAAAGGCTTAAATGTTTTTCAGTTCTAAATTTAACTTTTAGTCTTAATTTTTAAATTTAGATTTTTGATCTCTGTATATTTCACAGGTTATGAGATTTTTTAAGTCTTTCTATTTTTATGATATGACTATATTATCTATAATGTGGCATGTTATGACACTAATGAGTTGGAAAAAAACAGTATCTCAACATTTAACTTTCATTTCGTTATTATAAATTTATAAATTTGTTTTTATAATTAAATAATATTAGAAAAACAAATTTCATACTTTATAAAAAATTCAAACCCAAAAAACATCAAAGAAACGATATTGTTGGTGGTTGGATAGATCTATGTGAATCATTGATTCAGAAGCGGATCTAAAGCTCAAGCTCACTATTCTAAATCTAAACAACAAACTTGGATTTTTTTCTTTTCTATTTCTTCTTCTCTGCAAATTTGCACCTATTGTAGAATATTTTTCTTACATGCAAATTATATAGAACTGATAAATAAGTATTCAATTTTTGGAATTTTAATGTTATAATATATGCAACATTATAACATATTGTACACATCTTACATGATTATGAATGGCGTACTTTTTGGATTTATGAGAATATGATTAGTAGGAAATGAGTAATGAACTATTTTAATTGTCATTTAGAATTTTTAACAACTTATTTAATATGAGACAACGGTTAATTAGTTAAATATATGAGGGAAGAGGTCTTAACAAAATGGTCAAACATATGACCCAACATATACTCATCAATTAATTAGTGGTTAATAACAATTGATCATATTATATATTAATAATAATTCATAACAATTAATTATTGTCAATCTATAGTTGATTAATTAAATAGTTAATCTAACAATATGTGATTTAGATGATTATAATAAATTATTAAAATAATATGAACTTATAGACTAGAATATTGATTATGGTCAAAACATTTGTCATCCAACAATAAATAAACTTTAATGCTGCAAAAATTGTCATCCAACAAGAAGTAAATATTTGTCATCCAACATTTGTCATACATATCAAAGACTTAAAATTTATAAAAACAATGAACAAAATGAAACCTAGATAAAATCTCTCTCTCTAGAACATATAAAAAATCTCTCTTTAGAACCTCAACATAGGGCTGATCGATATCTCCTCGATTGCTTGCATTTCGAATTATCACCTCAACAATAGATATGCATTCTTTTGATGTTTCTCACTCAAAGTTTCATTTGCAAGCACGATTTGAATTAGAAAACGTGTAATCTAGATTATGATCTTGAATGTATGAAATTCTATAAATAGGTGAAAGTATTCTTAATAACAATGAAGCTTCAGATTAATATAATCAATATATAGAGACAAGAATTGGTTGATCAAAGTGTAATACATCTTAATTGAAATAACCACTTTATAATGGTCAAAAAATTTTAAAACGGTTCATTGAAGTCGGCCAAAAATAAATAATAATACTTAAAAATGTGCGCAAAAATATATAGGAAAGGAAAACACAAATGAAAGGGTGAGCTTTTTTAAAACATTTTAAAGGTCACTATTTTTTTTTTTAGTATGAAAAATATATTATTAATGAGTATAAAGGCACCCCACCCCAATCTATTACAGTAAAAATATATTAATCACTTTACAAACACACTAAACAATTAGAGCACCAGTGAGTAAAAACGTAACAAAGTTTGAAACTTTGTTTTAGATACATACCAAAGCCAAGAGATTGCTTTGATATTAATCAAAACAGTAGAAACAGTTGAGACGTGCACTCCGGTAGGTACTCGTCTATCCATTTTTATATTTATGCTAATGTAAATAATTAATTTCAGATTCTTTTTAATATAACAACTGAGGATAACTTTAGATCATAATTATAATTGAATGGATCTCTTTGAAATATTCTTGCGTCACTTGAACATTGTGATTTGCAATTGTCATTAATGTTGTTTAATTGCAATGAGAAAATTAATAGAAAGAAAAAATAAATAATGGAAAGAAAAATAAATGATAGATTTTTTTTTGATTTAATTGTAGTTCCAGTCTCCATATTTTTTTTATCAATTTACGAAATCGGTCATGCTATTATAAAATCTGACAGCTTTGGTCTCATTTTTATTTTTTAGCTAATAAACAATGATGTGACATACTTTAAATAACGTAGAATATGATATGATGTAGAAAGATTAAAACCCATAAAATCACAATATCACCCTATAAAAACTCTATTTCCAACTTCGTAAATTTTTTATTGTTATAATTTAATTAATGATATTTGAATAATTAACGGATTTAGATGTTTCTATATCATAAAATTGTACGTCACATTAATTAAAATATGTCGTCATTTTTTAGTTTAAAAATTTGAAGGAAAGACCAAAATTGTCGAATTTTAAAATAAGGGGACCGATTTTATGAATTGGTGAAAATAAAAGGATCAAAATTATAAGAAAATTAAATTTTATTTAGGCAGATAAATGATAGAAGTTAGTAACTGAGAAGTTAAGAATTTAAAAAAAAAAACTGTTTTTTAAAAGATAGTAATTGAGAAGTTAAAAATTTGAAGAATTAGACTACACTAAAATGGTGTATCCCTTTTATACATGTTATTGATATTTTTTCTCATCATCTAGATGAATAGCAAATTTTGAGTAAACTTACATCGAAAAAATTGTTTGGAATGGAAGTGTGATTGCCTCTTGTCTAAGGTATCTTTTAGTGACAACAACCATATGAATAATATGACCATAATGAAATACCTTAGATAATAACTTCAAGATGCTTAAATACGAAATGTACAATCACTTTACATCTGATGCACAATCTTCAAATGAAAAAAACTTGCATCTAATTCAAAAGAATAAAAACACATCTAGTTTCTTTCAAGAAGCATCATCTAACCACCTCTTGGAATTGTCATCTAATTAGAAGAAAGAAGCAATGAAGTCACGAAGGAGATAACAGAAGCCTTGTGGAGGCATCTCATGTATTCATAACTGATGTACCTAATCAAATATCAACACGTAATCTAACTCAATACTTATTTTTTTGGTCAAGGACTATATTTAACTAATTTAAACTCTAAAAAAAGCTTATAATTTAACGGGAACTAGAATATGACACCTGATTTACGCGAGTTTAATTTTAATTTTTTTAGAAGGTGATATATATATATATATATATATATTATTTATTAATATTGTAAATTTTTATGGTTATAAGAAGAATAAACTGAATAAAAGAAATTATAGTGTGTGTAATTAAATGAGTATTTTTACAAAAAAATGTTTTGCAAAAATGTAATCATAACTATTTTACGACCGTTTTGAGTTAGATTTTAACCTGTCTACAATATAAAATTTGTACCATTTAGATGACACCTCATGGTCCATGGACATAAAATATTAACCATGATTTAAATGATAAATTATATAATTGATAATTGTAAACCGTATTTTTATTAAAGTATATAAGTTATGTAGTAATTTTTAAAATTTTAACATTTTTCCTACACATTTTAAATTTTTTCGAAATAATCTTCACTGTAAATATATGCATTGATAACTAATAAAAGAAAGAATACACAAGTTTTTTTTATTAGATTGATTATTTGTTGTATATGGTAAATATATATGTCAACACAATAATAATAATAATAATAATAATAATAATAATAATAATAATAATAATAATATTAATAATAATAATAATAATAAAGTACAATAGTTGTATATTGACTTTTTTTAATGTTTAAACGTATTTGAATGTTTTATCAACATTAAAAATATTTTGGTTTAAATATTTATTTATTTAATTTGGTTTAAACCTAATTAGATTGTCTATTTATAATTGATTATTGGTTTTTAAGTTGTGATTATTATGTTTTTATATATTTTACAGTCATTTAAGGTGGTTGTTACTAGGGATGACAATTGTTAGGGTTTGGGTAGAGTATTATAGTACTTGTCCTCATACCTGCAATTTAAAAAAATACCTATACCCGTGCCCTTACCCTCTTGGGTATCAATTTTAATACCGTACCCTTACTCTTTGGGTACCTAAGTGCTATACACATACCTATTACCCACGCTTTAACTAAAATAGATCGATAAATAAATGATATTGTCGTGATTAAATTTAAAAATTATCCAAATATCTTAAATTCAATCATAAAGTATCATAAATCAAAAAAATTTCTAACTCAAAACATTTCAAATGAATACATGTTACAATACATATTAAAAATCCATAATAATACTTTATAAAGTTGCAAGTCATACAGCGGAATTATTCCAGATCCGTAAAAAAAATTGATAGGAAGTTGCAAGTATAATTATAAAGTCACGATTAATAAGACATAACTCTTAGTTATAAAGTCATAATTATTTACCTATTCATCAAAATTAAATTCTTAAAAAGTTTGCAAACATTTATCTTTCGATTATAAATATTGTAGTGGTTCAATGATATCAATACATGTTAAAATATAAAAGAAAATAATTAATTAAACTAAACACTAATACAATATAATATAATAAATAAATAATATATAGTACTCGTACCCGCACCCATACCCGCTTAATTTTGCAGATAATTACCGTCCCCGTGCCATACCCATTATGCAGATTTTTACCCTACCCATTATGAGTTTTTTTGCGGGTACCCACTGGGTCTGGATCTAATTGTTATCCCTTGTTACATTTTAATAATCAAATTGTAATTAAAATATTGTAATGCATTTATATGTAATTAATTACCAAGAGTGACTTAATATGAAATTAAATTTGTAGTAGGAGTTGTGTTTTTATTGTTAGTTTTTCAATAATAGAGATATACATAAATATATGGTATAATGAAAAATAGAGAGGTTTTAGTTTTTCAATCATAGTTTTTTGTTGTTGAAAAATATTGTATGTTTTTTTAATTATTTGTCATTTTTCTTCCTGTTTTTTTGTGGAGAAGTTATCTTGTCCTCACCACTTTTCAAATTTATTTATTAATTTTTTATACATGCATTACAACCAAAATAATATTGATTAAAACTGACACTCTATATGATGTACACTATTGGTTGTCCAAATGAGCAATTGGTGTGAATTGTGAACAAAATTACGTGAAGTCATGTTCCCATATGCCATTTGGTTAGTGCGTATACTCAAACTGCTAGCAGAACAAATCTGTTTATGCTAATGGACATTGTAAATTATTGGCTAAAATGAAATGTAGGGTTTGTCTATATCCATTACATATAGTTGACCTAAAAATCTAAAAGAATATAGAAATTGATAATGCCAAAGATCAGATAAGAAAAATCATTTTGTGGTTTAAGAATTCGAAAGTTTTCAATGGATCCAAAATAGTGTTAGTTAAAAAAAAACAAACAATTTGTATCTAAAAGTTAACAAATACAAGGAGTAAATATATTGAAAACATAGAAAAATTTAAAATATAAAGTAATGAGAAAATACCTAAACCTAAACCAGAAGAAGCCGAGTTGTGCATATTAAATTAGAAGTGAAAGGCATAGATAAAAAAACAGGGAAATAAAAATAGAAGAATAAAATTAAGTGGAGAAAGAAAATGACTTGAACATAAAATTTGAACAAGCTGAAGAAGTCACCAAGAAGTTATACAATATCACATTTTTTATTGATATTTGGGATGAGAATTGAGAAAACATGAAGGAATTGAAAATGCCAAAGATCAAATAAGAAAATCATTTTGTGGTTTAAGAATTAATTAAATGTGTTCAACAGATTCAAAAGAATATTAGTTAAAGGAAAAACAAATGATTTGTATCCAAAAGTTAAAAATATATGGAGTAAATATATTGAAAATATAGAAAAGTGTAAGATATAAATTAAATAGAAAATAATACAGAGACATAATAATTACAGAAAACTCACATGAACATGATGTAAAGAAAATTTAGTTTTAGAATAAGATGTTCAATTTTTTTACATTTGACAATTTGATAAAGACTTAATAAGGAACAAATAAAGAAAACATTACAACTGCTTCTATTATACCTTATCTTAAAAACATTGAAAAATAGAAAGTCAGACAATGTTATCAAACAATTCTAAGATATATTTTTTTAAAAGGAATTATAAAATATGTTAAAGAGAAGAAACGACAGAAAGATTTTACTACTGATTATATAAAAAGCAAACACTGATATTCGAGTTGAGAGTAAACGTATTGATTGTTATACACTAAGAGGATGATGGTCATGAACAAATCTTATTCATTGTCTTCATATTGCTCTTAAGTAAGACTTAATCGTTCTACATATATTTTTCTTTATAAGAAGAGTGCAAGACTTGCGGATGTTTAAATGAGTGATGGATCTGCTACAATACAACTATGACCAAAATGATGCACCCCAATTTTTAGCCATCTTAGGGAATTGTAGAACACTCCATGAAATGTACATGTGGGTGAGAAACCATAGACACATAATTGCTTTAGTGGTGGGTAACTTATGAGTCAGCACAGAAAATGGAAAAAGAGTCTTGTATAATAAGACTAATTAAATGCTCGGTAACTGATAAAATATCTATTATAATGAGACTAATTAAAGGCTTTATACTTGATCAAACATAATTATTATAAAATGTGTGCTAAACAAAAGGTGTAGAATGAAAAAGTTAAAGGAGCAATTCTAAAAAGTGACACCTAGGAAAAAAAATGAGGTGACACAAATAACTTTTCAGACGTACAAAGTGCTGATTTGTAAACGAAGTGAGTTGGGAAATTGTTTTAATATATTTTAATACATTCTATGACTATATACACAATTATTTTTGTGAATATCAAGAATCAGGGTATATATGACATGACTTTCATTATCTATCAATATCATATATTGTGTAATTAGTCAAGACCAACATATAAATTTTTCTTCACTTTATTTTAACCATGAACTTAGTCTCTCTCTCTCTCTCTCTCTCTCTCTCTCTCTCTCTCGAGAGAGAGAGAGAGAGAGAGAGAGAGAGAGAGAGAGAGAGAGAGACCCACGTATAATTCAAACTTTTATATGGTCGGTTGGTCATGGAAGACTATTTGAATCATAGGCGACACAAATGGAGATGAACACCTTTTGTCCTCTGAGATTGCGACTCATGTATGGGTTAGATTTATTCATTCTAACAAATCACTCAATTTTATTCCTATTATTTCAGGGATTCAGTGTTTCAAAATCGCCAAGAATGTGTACATCGTGTGGATTGAAGCTCCCTCTTTATGATCTCTTGCTAGTTCCTAATGAAGTGGCGGAACATGGTTGAGAATGTTGCATGGATATGCTCACAAGATTTTCAATTGCTTTTATTATGATTGAAATATGAACAATGTTGCATAGATAGAAGTAGCTTGCGGATACATGGTTGAAAATCTCATAGTGGAACACAATTTTTAAATATGAATAATGTTAGCAACGAACACTTTAATACATTTTTTTATTGGTTGGAATTTATATAGATCTCAACAAAATTTATTAAGATTCATGTGAATTCTAATCAATAAAAAATAGTGTGTTAGAAAATGTGTTGTTACTACTCATTTAATATGGTCTTACAAGACACCTTAAATGACCATAATGCCAACTTTGATGTACAAGACACTTAGTACTAGCATTGTTTGTACAGTTTTCTTTTTTCTTTTTTTACATGCAGTTTTTTTATTTGATCTAAATGGTTTTTTTTCCTAAATGATCCTTTTTCAAAAACATATTTACTGAAATATTTCCTTTTCAAATTTATATACTTAAATACTCTATTTTTTCACTAAGTTATAAGTCGTCATTTGGGATGGCGACTTCCCAAAGGGTTTTTAAAAAAAAATATATTTTTTTCAATTTTTATTCAAATAACAAAAATTATATATATATATATAATTAATATAATTCATAAAATATATAAATATAAATTTTAAATTACATAAATTGACTAGAGTTGACTGTAACATTTGGACAATGTTTTCTTCCGCAACACTTCTTCCTAGACATCTTCAACCAGAAAATCTCGGCAATGTGGTATGCCACCTCAATATTAATTTTATCGTAATTTGAAATTTATATTTATGTATTTTTATGAATTATATTAATTATATATATATATATATTATTTTTGTTATTTGAATAATTGAAAACAAAACTTTTTTCTTTTTAAAAATCCCTTTGGTGCAGGGCCGGAGCTAGCTAGGGACAGGAGGCCGCTAAAATAAAATTATAAGTAAAATATCAAACTGCCTCATTAAAATTAAGAAATTACAATTATACCTTAAACTTAAATATCTATTCCTCTCTCTTCTAGTCCTCACCTCTCTCTCTCCCTCTTGATTTCAACCGCTCTGCTTCGCAACGCCTTCCTCCACTTCCGCTTTGCATCTCGCCTCTACGACTGCTCGCTGCCTCGGCCTCGCCTGTACGACTGCTCGCTGCCTCGGCCTCGCCTCTACGACTGCTCGCTGCCTCGGCCTCGCATTTACGACTGCTCGCTGCCTCGGCCTCGCCTCTACGACTGCTCGCTGCCTCGGCCTCGCCTGTACGACTGCTCGC
Source organism: Cicer chorassanicum (assembly GCA_037974735.1). Lineage (NCBI taxonomy): Eukaryota > Viridiplantae > Streptophyta > Magnoliopsida > Fabales > Fabaceae > Cicer > Cicer chorassanicum. The sequence continues at coordinate 8,446,936 of JBBPBP010009778.1, read as the reverse complement.
TGCCTCGGCCTCGCCTCTACGACTGCTCGCTGCCTCGGCCTCGCATTTACGACTGCTCGCTGCCTCGGCCTCGCCTCTACGACTGCTCGTCTCCACCTTTGTTGGCCGTACGTCAAAACAAGGTTCGGATTTCAATTCGTATTATCATCAGAAATTTAGAATTGATGTTTGGAGTTTTGTTTTGGAATTTTTGTTTGTTTCAAATTAGATATTAGTGTTGATTTTTTTGGAGTTTTTTTTTATGCATATAAGGTGTTTGATATTTTGTCCATATAAGATGTTTGATTTTAGCTGCCTCGCCTTGAGCTCGCCTCGCCTGTTCGTCGTCAAAACTCCAAAGGTTTTGATTTTGCTGATTTGATGAACAAGGTGTTTGAACAAAATGTTTGTGCTGATTTTTATTGTTTATTTGCTGATTTTTGTTGCATAGAAGATGTTTATGCTGATTTGCTGATTTTTGTTGCTGATTTTTGTGCTAATTTTTGTTGCTGATTTTTGTGCTGATTTTTGCTGCTGATTTAGAATGTCTGTGGCTAAATTGTTGTTACTAAATTGGTTGATTTAAATTGTTGTTGTTGATGACTGCCTGTTTATTGAACAAGATATTCGGCAGATTTAGAATGATTGCAGCCTGATTTTGTTTCCTAAATTGCTAATTTTGCTGATTTAGAATAAAGAATTGTACATAATGGCTGCATGTTTTAGAATGCAACTCTTTAAATTTAGAATGCTAACTCTTTGTATATTTGATTTATACATATTATAATTTTATGTCGGCCATCCCAAACTTTTTAGTCAACCTCCGCCACTGCTTTGGGAAGTCGTCATTTGGAACGTGGACTTCTGAAGTAGACATTTCAAATGGACTTGTAACTTAGTGAAAAAAGGGATATTTAGATATATAAATTTGAAAATGGAGTATTTCAATAATTTTTTTTTGAAAAAGGGTTATTGAAAAAAAAAACACCGATCTAAATAACTAATAAAATGTATTTCTATTTAATCCTTAAATAAAAAATCATATTTTAAATAAATAAGATTGTAATTTTCATACTACACTATTATATTAATGGTAGATATACGGGTCCACTATCAACGTTACCGTTTGGTAAACAATTTTCAATTTCCAATTTTCAATTTTCAATTTTGAAATAGAAATGTTGGCGAACAAATTTATTGTTTTGGATGGGCCGGGCCCTTACAATTAATGACCTAATTTGACCGGGCTTGCGTTTCACAGCTCCCTTATTAAACAAAAACGCGAAGTCTCATACAGTAAATACAACAATACATCAACCACCGGCAGAACCCCGAAGAGAACAAACACTCAGCTCCGCGTTCGACCTTCATTCTCATTGTGATACGGCATGTCGTCTCTCAGAAACTCTCTTCCTAGGCGTGCTCACAAAGAGCGTGCTCAACCGTAATAACTATCTTTCTCTTTCTTTATCTCTTCCTATAATTCATCGCGTAATCTGCTTCAATTTAATTTAACTTTTTTTTTTCCCGTTAGGTCTTCGAGGGAAAGATTCGGGTTGCTCGAAAAACACAAAGATTATATTGAACGTGCAAAAGCCTTTCACAAGAAGCAGGACACTTTGCAGGTACAACAATTTCACCATTCCCTCTCATTCTATGCATTATTTCACTTTTTATTTTTTATGTTCATTTAAATTTTTAATCAATTGTTTTATTTTTTTCGCTCACAGAAACTTAAGGAAAAAGCTGCAAATAGAAACGAGGATGAGTTTTATTTTAAGATGGTTAAAACAAAAACCGTTGATGGAGTTCATAGACCAGTGTAACAACTTTCTATCCCTTTCTTTTATGTGGCTAAATTTGTTGGTAGTTATCTTGCTTAGTTTTTGGGTTTACCTATGTAGGAGTGAAGATAACAAGTATACTCAAGATGAAATTATGTTGATGAAGACACAGGATACTGGATATGTTCTTCAGAAGCTTCAGAGTGAGAGAAAGGTAGTCCAGTACACTCAATTTTTTTTTGTTTATGCAAAAATTGTTAATGTAGGTTTAACTTGTGAATATCTTGGATTTTTTGTGTGTGTAGAAAGTTGAAAAGCTAACTGCAATGTTGCATTGTATTGATAATCGGCCATTGAACAATCATGTTTACTTTGCTGAGGACAGGTTTGAGTTTCTGAGCTATCTTTCTATAACATGCCAATGTTGTTATAGAGCGCTATAGTGTAGATGAGTTTGAACAAATCGCCAGTGTTTTGCGATATACTTACACTATTTAGTACAAAATGTTTTGGAAAATAGTGGCTATAACAGTCCAATGGTATTGTTGCATGGCAGAATTTGAACAAACTGATATTTTTCTGTGATCCGCTATTGATGCTAGATATATATTATATTAGATCGGAATAGATTGTTACCTTGTCTCATTTTAGTTGTAGTTTTGTGTTTTTATTTTTATGCTACAAATTAGAAGAATTCAATGCTCATATTCAACGGATGGTCTTTGTGAATGTTATGAGAGCTTCAGTTATCTTCAATTTCAAATTTGTACTGTAGTTTATGCTTAAGGCAGTGAACTTGACTTGGCCGTTGATGTCGATTGAAGAATTGAGATCAAAAGTAGAAAATAATGCTATTTAATTTGAATGGGGAATCATAAATTTCACCATTGAAAAAGAGAAACTTTTTACTAAGTTAGTTTTGATTGTTCCATTATATATTAAGTCTGCGACTCTGGAGACAACTGACAACTTGTTCTTGAGATGCAAAATCGATGATTAATTATGTGGAACATGTCCTTATGACTATGATAAAAAGGAGTTGGTGTACAGATTAAGTGGTTGCTTACTTGCTTTTGTAATTTATTTTTGCATGTGTAGGAGCCCTTGTGTATATTACATGTTTTGGCTTCTAATATATGTGCTAATGCTATTTAGGTGTAATCGTATTTTAAGGTCCCGTCATTGGGCAAACTCGTTGTCATTTTCTAATTATTGACGATATGTTATTGTTCCTTTCATCTCCCTCCACCCTCTTCTGTATTCTTGTTGATGTTATGTTGCATGTGTGTACTAGTAGATTTATCCTCATTCCTTGGGTTTATTTTGAACGAATAGCTTTTTATATCATCATCTATGGAGATGCAGGGAAGAGGCTAAAGAGTTAAAGTTATTACACTCAAAAAGAGAAATTCCACTCACTTCTGACGATATTCCCGATAACATTAAAAGGTACCTACATTTGGCTTTGAAGACTTAGATTGATTTTTCTCATTTTGTTTGATGTTTTCTATGGGATTAAACAACTTATAAAGAATTTGGCACTAAAGATGTTTTAGGGTTATGTTCTACTTAATATTTTATTTGTTCTCTTCTAAGCACTTTCAGATTGGTAAGTTTGAAAATATCCTAATTGCAGTAAATGCCCTGAACCATTGCATTATTTTCATCTCCGAATTTATGTGGGTCCATGAGAATGATTGAATAAATCAATAGCTTTCTAAAAAAAATTTTGGCTCATATCTTTATCAAAGAAAATCATTTCAATAAAGTTCCACATGGGATATTAATTCAGAAGTAATATGTTTCCATGAAGCCTCAACCGCAATCACAAGGTTTGAGGATGTAGTCATGACTCATGAGTTATGAATTTAGTATCATATATGCATCTTACTATGGTGTTTTTCATTGGCACCTAAGATAACATTTGATAGACAAGTCAATACAGCCGAAGATAGAATGGTGCCAATATTTGAGTCGAAGAGGGACTACCAATAGGCATTGCGATCCTTCCTAAGGGCTTCATGTAATGTTTGACGCCGAGAAGGCCATCAGAGTTGATCATGTAGACGATTTCGTCGTGAAAGTAGGATAATCTAGATCTTTGAAGGGACTGTACTTGGTGGTGAAGTTGTGGGCGGCGAAGGATGATAGAAGCGAGCTTTGTCGTTGTCAGCCGGCGAAAGAGATTGATTATTGTTTGAGATTGCAAGGGAGGGACAACGGGGGTGGCAGATATTGGGCAGATCTTAGGTTGAAAGTGGTTTTGGGAGATTGAGTCTGGGGCTAGATAATGTTTGCAGTCATAATTAAGGACTTTTTAGTAATTTACAAAATATAGAAATTGTTATCTTTTTCAAAAGCTTTATTATTACAATTGCTATTAGTTTTATGCTTTTTGACCACATTGAATCCATTTTTATGCTGGGTTGATTCTTTCGTGATATTGCTCATTGAAAGCTGGCTTGTGCTGTACTGTAATATATCAACTGCTATAAGATTTGTTTATTGTCTATAAACACAGTTTTTATTTCTATTTGTTCTTTAGTCTTGTCTTGATTTTTAGCACCATGTCGGATTTCTAGATTTTTTTTTTTCATGCACAGGAAAACAGAATTAAATTCACGTAGATCACCTATTTGGGTGTTTTTGAAAAAAATAAAAATGTAACAAGTGTAAATATTTAGGTGATTTGAGTAACAATGATGCCTCTTTACCCATATTTGTTCTAGTCAAACCCTCTATGTAGATATTTTTTGTTGTTGATAATTCTATGTTTTAATATTTAGTTTGATAAGAAAAGATTAATTCAAATATATTTTGTTACTCAATTAATTCAAATATGCTAGATTTAGATTTTGCCTCATGTTAGTTTTGTGAAAGTTAATGTTGATGAGTCTTATCATAGGTCATATGGTTGCCCGACCAGTGAAGATTTAGTGCATGTTTGGTGTACTTTTGGAATAATAAAAATTAATTTTAAAGGTCTAAAATTGATTTTGATATGTGTTTGAGTGTTATCGAGAATAATTGATTTTGTCTAAAGAAGTACACGAGTTGAGTCGTTTTTTTACCAAATCCAATACTCGGACCAATTAATTTCATTTGGGTTGAATTAAGCTTTCAATCTCTGATTTTTACATCAAACTCGAATAAAACCAACCCGATTATGAGCGAGTTAGGTTGGATTCACTGGTATAAAGAAAAAGTATATTTTTTATTTTGAAAAAATGTAATTAAATTTAAATACTTGAATATCTCAAAAATAATAAAACTATATAATATATCATTCAATTCTTAAAATACTTTCACAAAATACAATAAAACACTTAAATCAATTAAAATAGCAACAAACTCTCAAATATAATCCAACAACTAAATTTTAACTATACATCAGTTATTCCCATTGTTATCTAGTAACAAGAATAGAATAATTAAAACTTTTAAAGAAAAAAAAAATACAACATAGTTTCTTGTTATTTAATAACTTACATCTCAATGTAATCGCACTTTGCAAAGAAAATATGTAACTTACATTTCATAACACTTTAAAATAAATGTATAAGAGAAAGAAAAAAAGTTAAATATAAATTTAAAATATTTTTAATTGATAAATTTTGTAACAAAGAACTACATCCTCTCTCTCCATGTATATATATAATTGGTCATCTCTTCCTTTACAAACAAAAGACTACATCATCTTTGGTTACTGGTCAAAGATGATGGTGGCTATTATTAGAGGTGGGTAGGTGGTGATGATGGAGGTCGATTATGACGGTGGTCAATGATGGGAGATGTCAGTCAGTGGTGGAGGTGGTCAGTGGTGGATGGAGGTGATGGTCGGTGGTGGTGATTTCTGGTTGTTGGAGTGCTACTTATGTCTAATAATGTTAATTTAAAAACATAAACAAGAATTATAATTTTTTTGTTTGTTTTGATTATGAGTTTTTAAGAGAAACTGTTCTCAAATTAAATAAACAACCATCTCAGCCCCATTTTACTCAGACATGTTTAGATTTTGAAATTGACTTTCAAGACCAAAAATCACAAACTAATATTTTAAAAACGGGTTCGATAAAAGTATAGAGTAACCGAATTATTGGTCGAACTCATGAGTCACTGGTCGAACCGTATAACTAAATCGAATTAAACCGATGACTCAGTTTCTGTAAGAATATTGGCTTTGTATTGAACCATTTAAAGCTATATCTTATTTTGGTGTAACATATTTCTTTATTTTTATCCTTTAAAGAAATAAGAAAAAGAAAGAACAAAATATATATACATTAAGCGCAGTAAAAAAACAGTGTGACGGGCAAGTGCTTGTTTGAACGCTAGTATCAATTAAATAGGATAAAATTAGATGATTTGATTGTATATGGTTGTGATTAGATGACACTAGAAAACTCTTTTACATGCATATTCATTTTTCTCAAATTTATATATAGGTGTCAAAAATAGCTTATATAAATTAAACCTAACCCAATTAAATAAAATATAAGGTGAAAACTCCATAATTAAAAAAATTACCATGATTATTATCTAATAATAAAAAGAGAATAGTTACCACTTTTATAGAAAAAAATAGTTATACTACATAAATTTTTCTCAAACAACTTGCATCTCAATATATTCACATTTTTCAAAGAAAATAGTTAATTTGCACCTCACAACACTTTAAAAAAAGAGTATAAGAGAAAGATAAAAGAGTTGAATATAAACTTAAAGTGTTTATAATTGATAAATCTTGTAACGAAGAACTACAACCTATATATGTTGAATTTGTCTCCCTCTCCCTTTACAATACTAAGCTAAATAGAGTTTTTCTAAGATAACTCAATTTCAACCACACCCAACAATAAATAACATATAAAATAAAATGACTTTTATAATGAGAAAGTGAAATAAATGAATCGTAGTCATTGATCAAATCATGAATCACTAATGAACCGTCCTGGGTAGTTGTGAGTTTCTGGTTTTTTATTTTGAAAGTCAATTTCAAAACCAAAACTTGTTCGGGTAAAATGGGGTTGAGTTGGTTTTTTTACTTAATTTCAAAGATAAGAGTCAATCATTAGATTCATAAAAGTCAATGAAAGAGTTAACAAGGAGAAAACAAAGATATTTTGCAAGAAGGCTCACTTTAACGAAGTCGGTTATCGAAGCACTTATGAGCTATGTGATGCAATTTGTTCACCTTCCTAGATCTATTTGTTATGTGGTGCATAAGAAGTGCAAAAACTTTATGCGGAGAGAATCTGAAAATAACATGAAGGTTCATTTAGTTTCTTGGGATGAGATGTGTATTCCCAAAGACTTTGGTGGTCTTGGGCTTAGAATTGTTGGAACCAAGTTGGTTTTACATTTAGAGTTTTGATGTTAACAAAAGTATTTTATGAGAACAATATATTTGACTTCAAAGAGTATGAAAGAAGATTAATATTTTTGAAGAAAATCTAAAATAAGATTTGATTCAAATTTATAATTGAAGAAAAATCTTAAATAAGATTTGATTCAAAATTATAATTGATGAAAATCTAAAATAAGATTTGATTCAAATTTATAATTGAAGAAAATCTTAAATAAGATTTGATTCAAATTTATAATTGAAGAAAATCTAAACTAAGATTTGATTCAAATTTATAATGGATGAAAAATCTAAAATAAGATTTGATTCATATTTATATTTGAAGAAGATTTGAAAAAGATTTGAAGAATATTTGAAGAAGATTTGAAAAATATTTGAAGAAGATTTGAAGAATATTTGAAGAAGATTTGAAGAAGATTTGAAAAATATTTGAAGAAGATTTGAAAAATATTTGAAGAAGATTTGAAAAATATTTGAAGAATATTTGAAGAAGATTTGAAGAAGATTTGAAACATTTTAATGAAGATTTGAAGAATATTTGATCAACATTTAATGAAGATTTGAAGAATATTTGATTTGAAGAATTTACAAAGTCAATCTACACAAAATAGGAACAGAATCATTCTGAAGAATTTACAAAGTCAATCTACACAAAATAGGAACAGAATATTTGAAGAATTTACAAACTCAATCTAAACAAGATACAATTCAGAATTAAATAAGGACTAGATTGAAGCCCAAATTTTCACTATAAATAGACACTCAAGGCAAGACTTGTCGCACAAGGCTACAGTCAGCAAGAGGGCATTGATTACACTGAGACATTTGCTCATGTGGCCAGGTTAGAAGCTATTCGTATCCTACTTTCTTTTGCTGCAAATAATAACATTACATTATTTCAAATGGATGTTAAAAGTGATTTTCTAAATTATTATATAAGTGAAGAAGTTTATGTTAAACAACACTCAGGTTTTGAAAGTTCTGAATTTCCAAATCATGTTTTTAAACTTAGGAAATCCTTGTATGGTCTAAAACAAGCACATAGGGCGTGGTATGATAGACTTAGTAACTTCTTGCTTAAAAAATAACTTTGAAAGAGGACAAGTTGAAAATACACTCTTTAGATGACATTCTTATTATTCAAATTTATGTTGAAGACATTATTGGATCTACTAATGGCATTCTTTGCCAAGAATTTTCTAAATTGATGCAGCTTGACTTTCAATTCAGTATGATGGGAGAACTTAAGTTCTTCTTAGGGATACAAATTCAACAAGTCAAAAAGGTATATACATTCATCAAACTAAATATACAAAAGAGCTTCTTAGGAAGTTTAAGATGAGTAATTGCAAACCTATGGCTACACCAATGCACCCTACTTTACCTTACCGCTTCCAAACCTAACATCATGTTTAGTGTATGTGTATGTGCAAGATTTCAAGCTGACCCTAGGGAATCACATTTAACTACTGTTAAGAGAATCCTTAGATACCTAAAAGGCACTACCAACCTTACCTTGTTCTACACGAAATCTCATAAGTACAAACTTAGTGGATACTGTGATTCTGATTATGCTGGAGATAAACTTGAAAGAAAGAGCACCAGTGGCAACTGCACATTTTTAGGTGACAACTTAATATCTTGGTCAAGTAAGAGACAAAACACCATTGCAATGTCAACAGCAGAGGCTGAGTACATTTCAGCAGCTAGCTGCAGTTCTCAACTACTTTGGATGAAACATCAACTTGAAGACTACAACATCCTAGAATCCAACATTCCCATCTATTGCGATAACACTTCTGCCATTTGTCTAGCCAAAAATCCTATCTTACATTCTAGAGCTAAACACATAGAGATCAAACACCACTTCATTAGGGACTTTGTTCAAAAAGGGGTTCTAACCATTCAATTTATAGACACTGAACACCAAGGGCTGACATATTCACCAAACCACTACCTGAATATAGGTTTGACTTCATCAAAAAAAACCTAAACCTTACATTCATACCTGACTGATGTTGTGATCACTTCAAAGTATTTTAGTTTTACACTAGTTATTATATTTTCTTATATTATGTTATATTTATTTATTCAAAAAAAAAGAGAAAAAAAAGAGAAAAAAAAAAG
>JBBPBP010009778.1:8418861-8432270 GCA_037974735.1 Cicer chorassanicum | reverse complement strand
AAAAAAAAAAAAAACTACACATCAGTGTTCATATTGTTCTTTTCAAATGAAAAAAAATCGAGGAAAAGAAAAAAAATAATAATGAAAGGTATGTTAATGCCCATTTTATAACTCTAAGATATTTTTCTAGATAATTTGAACTTGGTTCTATATTGGTTCTATAAAGTACTCAAATTAAATTTTTACCGTTGAATTGACATGAATAAATGCATATTTAATAACTAAAAATAATTTCATGGATAGAATTGAAGTTATAATCATGATGATATTCAGAGGTCAAACATTAACTAATTCAGCAAGAAAGTGTGGCCACTACAACATTAATTAAGGAAGCTTATTGAACTATAAATTTTGACCCAACCTAACTCAGTTAAATAATGTGGAATATTTGGTAAGAATTAGAATGAATCGAAGTCAGTCTTTTAGAATTAATAAATCATCAAATTATTTTTCTGAAACAAGTTCTAGAAAATTAGTAGATTCAATGTCTAATAAAAGTTGAAATAATAGTGAAAAGTTGCTTTAATTCTTGTCAGTCTTATCAATAGAGGCGAGCTGGCCTGATAATGCATTTCTTAGTCAAAAGTAATACTGAATTATCCTAGGGCTACTTTACATTTTTGCCCTTACATGATTCAGAATTTTAATAATTACAACACGACAAAATTAAATAGTAAAAGCTGAAATAATAGTCAAAGGTTGCTTTAATTCTTGTCGGCCTTGTCCATAGAGGCAAGCTGACCTGATAATGCATTTCTTAGTCAAAAGTAATCACATGTTGTTGTCGGCGAATGATAATGTAGATGTTACAAATAATCGGGATTCCTTTAATCCTAAACCATTATTGGAGGGACAAAGTTGGGATTAGGGACACAACATAGAAGATCCTTATGATGTGTTGTGTGCTATCAAGTTGGTGCAAAATAGTAATCTTCAACAAGTGGAGTTAGAGACTGATGCAAAGGTTCTGAAAGAAGCTTTGTACTCTAACAAGACAAACATTTCATAATTTGGCATGGTTATCAAGGAATGTAGGGATATCTTGTCTTCTTTAAACAATTGCATAGTGTCTCATGTGAGTAGAGAGGTGAATAAAGTAGCACATGACTTAGTTAGAATAGTTATCTCTTGGCCAAATTTTTATGTTATTCCTGATTGTATTCACAACTTAACTAAAATATTCATTCATAAAACTAATAGATAATGCTAATTTTCATAAAATTAAAAATAATAGCAAATCATAAAGCATTAAATAGAAAAATCAATTCAACCCAAATGAGTTAGACTTCTCCAACGTGCAACAAGTTGAATTCTTCGATATGCTAACCAAAGTTCGCTGAAATAAAATTATTGAGTAATGCTGTAAAAAAAATGGTTCAGCAAACAAAATTAAATTAAAAAATTAGAAAATTAAAATTACAATTGGTTCAACAAAGTCACGACCACCGTGAGGACCGTAAAGCAGTGGCAAGATCAAAATTCGAAGTTTAACGATGACTCAAACAGCGTTTTCAATTTCACCACCAAACCATTGGCACCCAACAAATCAATCAAACCCAAATACTTTCACCACTTTACGAACCCCAATTCAATTCCTCCGTTTCCCCAACACAATCAATCAAAACGACAAAAAAAAACATCCAGACCCTGCGTTTCACTTTAAATCCATCCTCACACACCACACAACCAGTCGTCGTCGTAGGGTCCGTCAATGCCGACATCTACATCGACATCGACCGACTCCCTAAAGAAGGCGAAACCGTTTCCGCAAAAAGCGGCCAAACTCTAGCCGGCGGGAAAGGTGCTAATCAAGCTTGCTGCGGTGCTAAGCTGTCGCATCCGACTTATTTTGTCGGTCAGATTGGGAGTGATGCTCATGGAAACCTCGTTGCTGATGCTCTCCGTGACGGCGGTGTTCGGCTCGATTATCTGGCCGTTGTTCCATCTGCTCCGACAGGTCATGCTGTTGTTATGCTTCAGTCTGGTGGACAGAATTCCATTGTTATTGTTGGTGGTGCTAATATGAGTTTTTGGCCTCAGAATTTGCCACGTCAGCATTTGGAGCTTGTTTCGAATGCTGGCATTGTTTTGTTGCAGAGGGAGATCCCTGATTTTGTTAACGTTCAAGTGGCAAAGGTTTGTACTTTGCATCTATGAAACACATATGGACACCGGACATGCCACTAACTCTTCGGCACCGAAAATAATTTGAGAATTAATTGAATATAATCAAGGCGTTAATGTCGGGCATAAATATACCTTTTTTTTGTTGAAAATTGTAATAGCTAGTTTTGACATGGAATTGTGTGTTTGAGTGAGTCTAGGAAAAGTTATTTTGAATAGAATTGATTTTGGAGATATGATTATTTTTCGATTGAGTTTGAAGTGATTTATTAGAGGTTTCTTCAAAAATAATTTAGCTCGAGTCTAAGTTTGGAGGAGGCAAAATTGATTGAAATATATAATTGATTTTGACATGTTTGAGTGTAATCGAATAAAAGTATAAAATTTATTTTGCCTCTTAGAATTGAAGTTGGGATTTGAATGTTTGCCTCTCAGAATTGATCTTTAACCTCAAATATAAATCACTTCCTATGGAATTTTTTCCGAAATTTTAATCAAGATCAGTTCATTTACAATCAATTTTCACCTTGTTGTATGTCTTAGTATGACAGTAGTAAAAGACGTGTATTTTTATACTAAAAAAATTATGTTTGGCAGAAGTAAAATTAGTTTTGATACTTTCAAATGAAGAGCCTGTCTACTATGCATTTTGTACTTGTGAACATATGATATGTTTCATGTGAATAATATGTTCCATCCATGAAATTATTAATTAGTCAAAATGTACTATGCTCTTGTCTTGTGCATATACAGGCTGCAAGGAATGCTGGTGTTCCAGTAATATTTGATGCTGGGGGACTGGATGCACCAATTCCACAAGAATTACTGGATTATGTTGATATTTTTAGTCCTAATGAAAGTGAACTTGGTCGCCTTACGGGAATGCCGACCGAAAGCTTTGAAGAGATTACACAAGCTGCTGCAAAATGCCATAAATTGGTGAGTTCAAATAGTACCTTAGGGATAACATTGAAATGCTTTACACATTGCTCTACTTGAATGCTACATCCATTGCCTAAGGATATCTTAAGAAGAACACTCAATTTTCAAATATTTTTAATCCTTGCCATGTTCATTGTTAACATGCATGCATGTATCACATCAGAAGTGTCGCACGTCTTGTTATCTGGGTTTTCACTACCTATCTTTGGTAGCCCTACTTCCTTCCCAACCAAGGTTTTGAGCTTTCTTTTATGTTGAGAGAAATAGAGCAGTTTAGCCATCCTGCTCTTTACAACCTGCTTGCGAAAAAAAAGTGGGAGAAGGATTGTAATTTTGAATTTTTGGTCTTTTTCCTTAAATCCAATTAAATGCACCATAAGAGGAAAAGGTCATTGGTGACCAGTGGTTTTAATTAGCAGCTATAGTGCTAATGCTATAGGGTAGCGGAATTTAAACAAAATCACTAATGTTCCGTGATACACTTTTTAGTACAAAAGGTTCTCAAATAGTGGCGTTATAGCACTGTCGTGTAGCGAAATTTGAACAAACTACTATTTTCTGTGATTCGCGATCGACAACACTGCGAGTGACAAATAAACTGTTGAATTTGCCAAAAGTACAAACTGAAGGGTTGGATCCATTGTGGATCTGTCGTAGACATCCTTGTCTTGCATTTGCAAGAGATTGATTCCACAACTCAAATCGGTAACCTCCAATTACATGGCGGTAACACCAATTATTGCACATCATTCCACTTCAAACTATTGATTTGAATTTTCTATTTGCTGACTATGCCATTGATTTGACATTGTCACTTCAGATGCCTTGTTTGATTCCTGAAGGCTGATAGATGAATGTGTCTTTTGTCTCTCTGACATTGCATTATAAGAGTCTCTCAGTGGTTCCATCTCCGGTGTTTGTTTTTTAATCTTAAATTTCTGAAATGTTAGGGAGTTAAGCAAGTTCTTGTTAAACTTGGAGCCAAAGGATCTGCCCTATTCATAGAAGGAGAAGAACCAATTCAGCAACCTGCCATCTTTGCTAAAACAGTCGTTGATACAACTGGTGCTGGCGATACTTTTACTGCTGCTTTTGCTGTAGCCTTACTAGAGGGCAAGTCCAAAAAGGAATGCCTCAGATTTGCTGGTACGTATGGCAATATGTAGTTTGCTGGTTTTTTTTTTGGGAATTAACTATTCTGTGAAAATTTTACTTTACCACAACAGCTGCTGCAGCATCTCTTTGTGTTAAAGTCAAGGGAGCCATTCCTAGCATGCCGGATAGGAAATCTGTTCTCGAACTTCTTAATCATCATTGAAGATACTTGCAAAAGGTCAATTTCTGCTTAAACGCTTTTATTTGTTTTGTTCTTGGGGTTTACCCTTTTGATCTTATTTAGTCGAGAATTTTAGTTTTGATTTTGTTTACCCTTTTGATCCTGGTGTCAGTATCTTTACATGCTATTCGTCTGTTGTTTTCCCTGCTATTTTGAATCAATTTGTTACGTTCATGCCTATAAGTAAATGTTCTATGCCATTCCATTTCCTGCGTGATTCAATTACATAATTCTTATTGGATATTTTTATTATAGTTCATATTAAATTTCATTAGATGCACTCCTGGTACAGTTGTGGTGTGCATAAATTAAAATGGTTTTTTACCTTATTGATCCTGGTTTGTGTTTTTTACTTTTTAGTTGTTTCAATAGACACAGGAAATGTGCTGCTATTGCTTAAATATGAGTTATCTTTAGCAAGAGGTGTGAAACCATGAAGATTTTGAAATGCAAAATTGCTTTCCTTGACTGATAAAACTATAACTTTTGATTTAGAGTCCACAATACCTGAGTAGCAGGAACAGAATAACTGCATGGCAGAGAGAAGCCCTGGTAAATGACAAGGAAAACAACTTTTCTGAAGAAGCATTTTTATGAGAAAGGCACTTCGTGTTGTCATTCGTCGGTCATTTCAATAAGACAAGGTTGATTTGGAGGGTTAACCTAATAGGCATCGTCCTGTGTTAGAAGGTCAGCCCTTAGATATATTGTACAAAAAAACGGAAGGTTCAGATTTGATTTTGGAAACTTGTTTAATAAGTTTATAATGAAATTGCACTTGGATGATTACTTGTAAAACCTCTTCCTTGTCTAAATTTCATTCTGTCTTCGTTACTAAGTTTTGTATTTGGCTCTTGCACTATGAGTATAATTTCAGTTAATCATTTGTATAAACCACCAAGTTTTGAATGTCAATTATGATATGAGATAATATTTCTTCAATATAATCCGTTGATTCAAGGAGTATTCATCAACTGTGATGTGTACATTCAAACTTTTGGTACAAAATTGAAATGGATTCCAAATTTGAAGAACCTTGGCACCAATTTCTGTGGCAAAGTAATTAAAATTACCCAAGAAAGGTACGGAAAATTTCATCTTGCTAAGTTTTAAAAATACTTATTCCATTTTTTTAATTAAGAGGAGGCAAGATGTAAAAGTAACCAAATAAAAGCCGTCTAAGTAATTGTCAGGGGAAAATTTGTTTCCGCCTCAAAATCATTTCAAAATATCAGAATAATAATAATGCAATAACAATGTAAAATAAAATAATTTTACAGTGTAATTTTATCATAACTTGATTTGACATATCATAGTTAGATAATTGTCGTGAACGATTAGGATTAGACAATAGTGTAAAGTTACTTTATAGTGCAAGTGTACTACTTTTACACTTGTAGAATATTATATGTTTTTACTGTTTGGATTGTACTTTTCACAAAAACACCTTTGAGTATACTTTCAAATAATGTCAATTGTCTTGAGATGGTTAAAAAAAAATGAGTTTTACTATATCTCATATTTTTAGAGAAAATAGTTAATGTGTGGACAAAATTGATAATTTGAGATCTTACAGTGTTAACCGTAATTGATGGTATATTTTTACTTTCTTTTCAATAAATATAAGGTTGGTCTTTTTGAATATAAATTTTGTTGATGTCTTTAAATGTTATTGCCTTTTTTTTTCTTTCACCATGATTTTATTCCTTTGGGTTTTCCTAAGGTTTTTAATGAAGCAGTAGTTTATATCCCTAAACATTGTTTTCCCAAAACATCTTTGTATTTTCTTTTTATTTTTACCTTCAATAATATTCTAGTGCTTCAAATGATAGACGATTAGATTAAGATGCCAACATAGTTGAAATATCAAGTCACTCATGTGATGTCTTTGGACTTTATTTTTGAAGTAAAAATAAATGTTACCATTTGCCGGTCACAAGAATGTCACTCCTATTAGGCTTCAATCAAGTTTTATGGAAATATATTATTACACGTACCTCACATTTTATTCAAACTACCTATTTTATCTTGTATTTTGTTTTAAAAAATTGTCCTACACCGATGTCTTCAATTTGTGTTCATGATAACTCAGTCTATGTTTTTTAGAACACATTTGTATTATAGAATTAAATTTATTGAAACACTAAAGTATTTTGAAAATTTTAGGAGCCGTTTACTTTGAAAATATTTTCTGTTTTTATTTCTTAAAATGTGTGTTTATTTTACTTTAATGAAAGACTCTTAAAGTAAATTATTGTTATAAAAATATTAGTTAATAAATATGTATTTTTAAAAATAATAAAAACAATTCTTTTGACAATTAACGAGTAAAATTAAATAAATTTTAAAAAATAAAATAATACAACAAAAAATTCGTTAGCACCAACAAAAATATTCTACAATACAATAAGTGTTGTCATCTAATTTTAATTTTAACAGACATATATATAAAGGTTGTGATGTGATCTGAAGATAATGAATGAAACAAATGGAAGTGGTCCACCGAATCATCACAATCAAAGCTTAAAGATCTTATTATTCAATAAGAAATAAAGATTTTTGCACGGCTGTAGTTACCCCAACTTCCAGAGATACCAAGTGACTCGCAAGCACAAGTGCACTAAGGAGATCATAATGTGCCAATTGATTGAAAATTTGAAGGCAACTAACTCCAAATATGGACAATAATCTTAATTGGTTTATAATAGATTATGTTTTAATTCAATCTCAATCATGGAATTTTAGGGCGTGAGTGTGAGTTTTTGATATATTCTTAATATTTAAAAAAATTAAATCAACAACATTATATTATATATTCATTTATCATGGTGTTTTTTTTTTAAAATTTTTTAATATATATATATATATATATATATATATATATATATATGAAAGTCTTTCTTTTTAAAATTCTACCGTAAACAGACCCTTAGAGTCGGTTTGGTTCAACTAAGTGGAGGAAAGAAATTTTAATGGAGAAGAAGAAATTTCCGGAAGAAATTTTAGTTACATATATATTTGATTCAAAAGAGAAGTGGTGCAGAATTTTAATTATATATAATTTTGTTTACAAAGGGAGGAAAACTAAACTAATTTATCTTTTTACTTTTATAATCTCACAACAAGTTTCTTTTGGAATTTAAGAGAGTTAGACACAAAATTATAACATTCTACAATAACAAGAATAATCAAGAACAACCTACCTTTAAGATTCGACTAAGAAAGTTGACAGAGAAAAAATGATAAGAGGTGAACTACTTCTATTGTCGTCTATGTTTTAGGATGAAGATTTCATAATTTAATGTTTAATATTAATTAATCATAACTATTAAATAATAATAATTATCAATTGATCGTTATCAATTTATAATTTATTAATTAAATAATTAATTTAGCACTTCATAATGTTTATAGTTATTTGGGGCAAATCAAACTATCTATCCAATAAAAATTTGCTCATCCTTGATGATCCATCTAGCCAAATAAAATATTTGTAAAATAAAACCTTACATAAATTTATAAAATAATGTATTAATATTAAATTTGTTTTAGTGATTAATTTTTTTTTTAATCTCAATTTAATTGAAAATAATAGAAATTTAATTATTATGTTTTATGTGGATGGGTCCCTACAGGGACCATGGGAATGGGCAGAGATGAGGTATAGTTAAAAAATTCTTCGAAGCAACAAGGAGTACTTCAACTGTTAGTCGAGATGGGGTTAAATAGAGTTCAATTTTTTTTCAAAGTATTTTGCAAATACCTTAATTTTTAAAAAGAGTATAACTGTATAAGCAAGCTATTTATCGGACGATTTTAGTGCAAAAAATGGGCTGTAATTGCAATCAACACAATTAATTGCAATCAAATGTAGTAAACTTAGAATTTGTGCATAATAGATTGCAACAATGATAGAAAAATCATATTTACGGAAAGTTTAATTTAAATACAGTTTATGATTGTTGATATCTCTAAAAAAGAGAATGTATCGATAACAATCAAAATCATGAAAAAGTTCAAAATAGTAAAACAATATGATCCCTTCTAAACACCAACCTTGAAATATAATAAACAAATTCATCAAAGGAAAAAGTTTTAGAGAAAGAAAAAATCAAACGACAATTTTTTATATTTTTTCCTCTACGTGTCCTTGCATGTTGAGTACATTTAGTCTCCGTTCATGTGAATAACAATTTCTCTCTTTATCTATATTGAACATTTACAAGATCCATTGACAAATATTTATAAAACTTGTACACCAACTCATTCTTCTTTAAATGTTCAAAAATTAGATTTCTTGAATACCCTTTTCAAGAACCAATATGAACCATTTTTTTCGAGATCAAGAAAACCACTTCAAGCTTGCAAGATACAAACCCCTAGAATAAATAACACTATAATTAAAAAGATATCACTTTTCAAACCTTCAACATGCAGCCAATAGATATACCTTCAATCGCTTGCGTTGGGAACAATAACCCCAAACAAATGATATCTCACATTTGTTGTTTCTAACACAATCACACGAGAATCGAATCAGAAATTTTTTTTTAACCTTGATTACAATCTTGAATGAATGAAAGTTGATGAATAAATGAAAGTTTTCAACATTTGAATAATGAAACAAGTTAGTATTTAAAGAACATGAGTTGGTTAGTGAAAGTATAGTGCATCATAACTGAAATAATTGATTTGTAACTGAAAAAACTTAACTCTATAGATCATGTCAATTGATTCACAAATATATGAATCGATTCATAAGTTGTTTAAAACCTATAATTACAGTTCTTAACTGTGTGAATCGATTCACTTAGTTGTAAGTCGACTTATCAAACTTCCTGGAATTAGATAAGTCGATTCACACATTTGATGAATCGATTCACCTTTCCTAAACATCATGGAATGATTTTAGGACTTTTTAAAATCGATTTACAACATATGAGTTGATTTATGAAGTTAAAAACCACTTAGAAAATGTTATTGATGCACTGCATGTTGTTCCAACATGTTGCTAACATGCATGTAATGTAATGCATGATAAAATGAAGATTTTAAAAGATTTTTATGATTCAAGAACATTCAAGGATATTGAGAATTGAAGAATCAACAAAGGCACACAAAACATCTAAATCAACTTAGTTTTGACGTCCATCAAAACACTAAGTATATTTCAGAGTAACTTGCATTTACATCTGCTCTCGTTCACCTCATTGATATCCCTACCTAAATTCTATGTTTAGCATTATTTGTTTATATATCTTTTGCATCGTTAATCTAATATTGTATCAAGAAACAAGATGAAACTATTTTACTGAATAATTTCTCATATATTGAAAAGAAAAATAGAAAAGTTACTTTACAATATAGCATCTCAACCTCTTTATATACAATGGGAGATAAGAGATATGAAGTTGTGTAACAACCATAATTGAAATAACCGAATTAACTAACTAATAACAACCTAAGGCAAGTATCCTATGAGCCATTACAAGCAAACTCATAGTTAGCTTGTTTGACAATAAACTATCAAGTTGACTGTGAGGCTGGTTGGCTGACTGGCGGACTAGTGATAGCTGGCTGGCCAGTGAACAAGCTGGCTGACTGGCAGATTAGTGGACAAACTAGCTAACTGGTTGATTGGTGGAGTAAGTTAGCTTGGCAGGCTGACTGATGCACAAACGGGATAAGTTAGCTTGGCAGGCTGATAATGGTGACAACACCTAATTATAGTATCGAGGAGAAGTGAGCAAAGGATAAGGGAGAGTAGGTTTGTGGAAAGTGAACAATGGTAAGAGAGAAATAGGTTAGTTGTCGATGTGTAGAAGGAGGAGTTAGAGTAAAATGCTCAAATGCGTTAGATGATGTATCATAAGGCTTGTAAACTTAATTTAACTAAAATATGAATATATTGTAGACCACGTATCATTGTTTAATTTACCTAAGATTTGTGAACTCATTTTGATAAATTGATTTTAAACTAGACTCCGTACGTCTCTAATTTATGGTCTATTACATTTTCTTTTTTTGTTCAATTTTTTTTGTTGTTTTAGAAAACTATCACACAATTAAACATGTTGTTTCCTTTGCATCTTTCCAAAAAAAAAATAACTTTTAGTTTTATTAAACAAATTAAGAGGAAAAAAAATCTACAATTATTATTTTTTTCATCGAGTCTATACTTTTATATATATATATATACACACGTGCGCGCACAAAATTTAAAAGATTAAAGATAGAAGTAGTGGTTCATATTGAACCACCTATTAAAGTGGGTAACAATAGAAGTAGCATTAATAAACCTACTCTTTGATTTTTGAAAGTTAATGAAAGAGACATCAAACACTTTTTAATTTTTTATTTCCTAACCAAAGTGAGTGTGTGTGGGGAGGTAGAATTATTTTATTAGTTTAACATTTCTCTCTCTTTGAGAATGTGTTAATATTTTGACCAAAAAAGAAAGAATTTGTTAAAAATATGCATAAATTTAGTTCTATGACCTCAAGCCTATCGTTTACTGCAACATGTTTACTTGTGGAATCATTCCTAAACTTGTGCTGCTAAGAAAATATTCCTTTTAACCATCTGTCTTTTCATTAGGTCATGGAAGACTTGTTTACTATTATTGTTGATGTAAACATTTTTCTCAAATTGAGATAATGTAAACATTTTATGTTGTGGGTTTATGAACCTTGAGAACATTTCATCAATCGTTTCTTCCTCCTTCATTTCAAATAACTCGAACTCTCTTACTCCCATGTCAATCCATGCTTCCTTCACATGGCTTGATCCTTCATGATGAATCCTTAAAGTATCCCAGAGTTCCTTGGCGTTTTTGCATTCTTCAACTCTATCATATTCTTTCCTTCTCAAATCACACGTTAGAAATAAATGAGCTTTGGAGTTTAGGAGTACCTTAGCATTTTCATCAGCCGTCCATTGTGCTTGAGGTTTCTCGTCGAAGGTTGCATCTGTGTTGTTGATTCTGATGACATGATCCCCGTTTTCAATAACAGACCACATGTTGTTATCTTGTGATATGAGAAACAATCTCATCTTACTTTTCCAATGGTAGTAATCTGTACCATCAAAGTAAGGAGGTCTAGTGGAGGATCTTCCTTCAGGAACATACTTAGCTTTTGACATTTTTTCTTTGGATCTTTTTCTCTTACACTGTTAGATGTAATATTTCTAGAGAACCTTGCTCTGATGCCAATTGATGGAGCTAAATATCACTAGAAGGGGGGTTGAATAGGGATTTTGGCGTTTAAAAATAATTTCAAGTGTTTATGAATTTTTGTCCTCTCAGAGAGGATGCGATCTGAAAATAGATTTTTAAACTTTTCAACTGAAAGCAGAATAAATGCAAGGAAAATATAAAGGGATAGACACACAACTTTTATACTGGTTCACCCAATGATGGCTACGTCCAGTCCTCACACCCTTGGGAGATTTCACTAAAACAATCAGATCAACCTCTCACCGAGGATGATTACACTTTGTGTATTCTCAAGCTTCACCAAGCTTACAATCAAGTTTCAAATATTTTCAAGTACAACTTACTTGAAAATTACAGAATGAAATGAGTATGATTGCTCTCTCTTTTCTTAAACACTTTCTAAAAAGATATTTCAAAGATCTAGTGTATGATTGTAGAAAGTTTGAAGAGAGGATAAATATTGCTTAAGATAAATGTTAAGATTCTTGATCTAATTCTGCAATATTTGTTCTGTGTCCGAATGATGAGTAGCTTGCTGCCTTTTATAGAGTTCTTGAGATGTTCTTCCCATGAGACAAGCTTTTGTGACCGTTTGGGATCAATTCAAATCAATCCATGGTCTTTCATTATATTTACGAAAATGCCATCAACTGTGTTTGGATCTATGTAGTCTATCCTTAGCCTAGCATTGAGCCTTGGTCTTGTGTAGCCTTTTTCTTTTCTCATTTTTCAAGACTTGTGACTTCTATTTTGAGTTTGTTTGCAGTTGTCTTTCAATATATTGACTTTGCTTTATTTTTCCAATCACCCAAATATGAAATATAGGGCTGCCCTTAGCCTTTGCACATGGGATGGTGATTTGCAAACATGTGACTTCTTGAAAATCCAACGTTGAATCACCTTTGAACCTAGTACATATGGCCTTTGGATTCCTTTTGATTAGATGCTTCATATATTTATTTATTCATGTTATTTTGACTTCCTTTGATGAATTAAGAACATTATTTCCGCGAGGATGACTATCCAGCTTGAAGACCCATCCTCTGACCTATCCTCCAGCTTGAACATTTAATGTATTAACCCAGATTTTTCTCCCTTTTGATCTAATTGATGATTAACCTGTTTTCTTATAATAATTCACTCAAAGGCACAGATTAGTCATAAAACACAATCATAATCTTTAAACAATTTTGTTATCATTAAAATCATTTGAGAGATTTTGTCTCAATAAATATTCCATGTTTGTTATAAAAAATAAAAATTTATTCTAAGTAACAAATTATACCTAAGAGTTTTTTTTTTTAATCATGATGGCATGATTTTTATTAACAAGTGATGAAGGTGGGAAACTTTTATTCTCATGATAATGCAATCAGTTGTACGTGATGTTTACCCACACACACATCATAACTTCCAATTTGTATGCATTTTATTAAATAATTAGATAAAATAAACAATCCATTTATATATTTATTCACAGGAAACTATTTTGAAGCCAAACAGTTTTCTTAACCTTTCCCTGAAAAAAAGTTCCACCGTTATATTTTTACACTTTTTAAACTTTTCTCGAAAAAATATTCCACCATTATATTCTTAGGAAAGCAATCCTAAATAGATTTTAAAACCATGAAACAAACCCACTTTAAAGATTTTTTATAACATGAATTTAGGAATCACCCGTCACCCAAAATTATATTCTAGTAATCCTTTTTTTTTTTTTACAGAATACAAGTAATCCAATTAAACAGTGAAATATTGATTGAAAATTATGTTTAATTCTATGTATTGAAA
>JBBPBP010009778.1:8386608-8414020 GCA_037974735.1 Cicer chorassanicum | reverse complement strand
CATACTTCATTTAATCTTAAATATAAGACAAATCGAATCAACAAAACAAATAAATCTATTTAATTTCAAATTAATTTTTTTTTGAAATAATCAAAATTAATAATTAATTATTATATTAAGTTATTAACATTTGTTTCCTTCATCTGGATTTGAACTAAAATTATTCAATTCTTTAACATTTAATTCATATTCACCCCAATATAAATACAACAACTTTTTTTTTACTCCAACTTTTTTATATATTCAAGAGACTAGAGGAAGTAACTATCTATGATTGGTTATTTAAAAGTTAGTTCAATTATGTATTTTTGTTTTAATAAAAAAAAAACGTATTTTTGTATTGATGTCCAGATTTATTTTTGCGATGGATCAAAAGTTTCATATTTTAATTATAAATAATTCTAGGGAAAATAATGCGTGGGTCAATCTCAGCTATTCTCACTGTCAAAAAACACAAGTCTCAACTATTTTCTGATAGCACACCACAATGAGTCGCAAGAGAGACAAACCCTACTTTTCCCGCCACGACTCCAAGCGCCGTCGCCCACTGCCGGAGCCGGCGGAGGACGACAGACCAACTACGAGGCCGACACCTCCGTCTGCGGTGGTCGTCATGGGTCTCCCTCTGGACTGCTCTGTCCTCGATCTCAAGTCTCGATTCGAGATCTACGGCTCCATCTCTCGCATACGTATCGACCGTGACGCCGTCGGCTACATCACTTTCCGGAACAAGGATTCCGCCGATGCCGCCATCGCCGCTGGCCACGACCCTTCCTTTGGAGTCACCGTTAACTCCAAAAAGGTGCTTCCTTTTCTTTTATTCCCTTGTCATCTAGGGTTTTGAGATTACCACTTAAAACGCTGCAGTTTCGTGGTGAAGTATGGAATCGAACACAATCGATAAGTTTTGATCTCAATTTTTTACTACATCATAATTTGTTTTTAAAGCCTGAAATAGAACATAGTTAACAACTTTTTTACCTAATTATTTCAAATTTTGGTGAAAGTTTGAAACTTGAAGTTAAAGACAACTATGGGGTAATGCTTGAAAGATGAAACTGAGGAACTTTTTTAAAAACCGAACTGAACATTGAACTGATGGGACTTTTAAGCCCTGGTTCAACTGATTTAAACCACTCCAATTGAGATGAAATCACGATTAAACCTCTCAAATAACCAAACTGTAGATGCACGTTCATGATGCCAACAGTTGAACCATCGTGTTTGGGTTTTTAAAACATTGATAATTAAGGTGCTTAACTAGCAATATGCACCCTTGTATATCTTCATAGCTTAAGTTGATAATTTTCTTCACATGGGGTTGTGCGTTGTGTATTACTGACACTTTTGGTTGAATGCGTGTGTCTCAGTGTCCAACACGGACACGTCAATTACATTCAATTAATATTTTTTTAAATTATTATGGGTGTCGACGTGACAATTTCACTGTGACAATTAATTCATGTCTAGTGTTTGTGTCAGGATTTGTGTTTCTTAGGCTGTGCGGTCTCCCACTGGTCGTTTCCATGTATACAACTCTGGTTTTTTTGTTTTTATTTTTGCTGGGGAGTGTTATGTTATCCTCTCTATACATCTATACTTAGTTTGTTTGTTTCATGTGAAATTGGGGGAAAAGGGGTGAATTGCATATTTCTAATACTGTTTGTGGAAAATATGAAAGAATGACATTGGTGTGTGTCTAACAGGTTCAAGTGTTGTGGGCAACGGATCCTCTGGCTATGTGGAGGGAAGGAGTTGGTAAGAACAAGGACAGTGTATCGTCGTCTAAGCTTGCGCGAGCTGAGGTACCTTTGAGGAGACATGGAAGAGGTAATAAACTTGCTTCAGCTATAGGGAATACCAAAAGTAGTGAAGATAGTTCTGGTAGCTCAGTTCTTGAAGTACCTTTCAGGGGCAGAGAAATTGTTGCTTATGACGATATCATGTAATTGTGAAAATCAATATTTAATTATTTTATAGGGTTATCTTATTATGTATCAATTATTTGTTTCCATATTTTATACTTTGGAAGTTAGATCTATGTTTTTTTTTTTGCTTTGAGGAAGATCCTCAACGAATGAGCTTCTAGAAAGTAACTTATAAGCTAGCTAATCATGTAATTTAGTTTGTGGTTTTTTATGTTTGATGTCTACGTTATAAATATAATTTAGTAAATAGTTTGTTTAATTTATGTTGTCTTCTCGATTATTTGGATTTGAAATTCGAAGATGTTGTTTTGTGATTGCTCTAATGAATCTCAAATCAAAGGTTAGCAAGAAACCTACTGTTTTACATTTTGTGGTCATTGGTTACAAGTTTGACTTGGTCAACTAGGTTGATTTGAGGGTTTTGTGATGCATAATGCTTGGAACACTTTTTCTAATTTGTGTAATCAGTGTTTCAAATTATCCGGATGGAATTTTGCATTAATTTGTTTGTGACCGTTTGATTAAGATCTTATTTGAACCTTTAAAAAATATTAGTTTTTATTTTATAATTTAAAATATCCGTGTTTTAAATTTGACATCTAGTTGAAGGATTATAATGTTTCAAATACGTGAATGCTAAAATGTGTGTATGGAGAAGAGCCTGATTCAAGAAATTAACTTCTTCTAATCATAAATTTGCATAATATTAGATTTTTTTTGCCGCTGGCATTAAGGAAATTAACTTCTTCTAATCATAAATTTTCATAATATTTGAATTTTTTTGCCGGCATTAAGGAACGGCTTAAGGTTCATAAAATTTTAATATGAGATATATATTCTTAACATAATTCGGTTAAATTTTAATTTATTAAACTCAATAAGCTTAAGTATAGTTTAAATAATTTGAATTAAAAAAAGTATTGTTTAAACAAATAAACCAACTATTGGTTTAGTGGTAAAAATCAACCAAAAAGAACAAATGTATTTATAATAGAAAATTTCAACCACTTTGTAGATTTGGCATGCATGTCTGCTGAAAAGTAATATTATAAAAATTGGACCTGAGATTGATCCGGCAAGATCTCCGGATCATGGTCGGATCATGGTTCAATCGATTGAATTATGATTGGATTGTTCAATAAAAAAAATCCAAAACTTTATAGTGTTTAAAGTAAAACTCTATAAAATTTATAACAAATACTCAATGTCCGTAGCAAATACATTAAAATCCACCACAAATACAAGTCTTCATACTATAAATTCAAGCATCAAATTTCATATGAATCAATCGATCAATACGGGTGTTTTGTGGATTAAGTGAAATAAGATTTTTTTTTGTTAAAGTTAAACTTAAAAAAGTTATTTTTTATTTTTTAATTTAAAAAACTATTTTTTGCAAAAAAAAAAATTAGGTGTCTTAAAAAAATCAAATGATTTTTCGAAATCAAGTCCAATTAAGTTCAGTGACCTGACTGGTTCAACCTAGTTTTCCCGTTTCTTCCCAATTTTTACTAACTAGCCATTTTTGTGTGCTAATCGAACCGGACTTGGGTCCGATTCTCGGTTGATCCGACTAGTCCGGTTCGATTTTTAAAACATTGAAAACATGCAACATGTTGATGGAATATCCAAAACTTTATAGTATTTCTATGTTTTAGATTAAGGATATATTTCTTTCCTACTCGTGGCCTTCGTTGTCCCCTTATCTCTTGTTATTGCCATGGAGCGACTTAGCCACTATATCCTTGATGTCGTACATAATTGCCCTTGGAAGCCAATGAAATTTGGTCGTAATGGTCCTTTGGTGTCTCACTTGATGTTTGCTGATGATATCATTCTTGTGGTTGAGGCCTCCATCGAACAAGCTATCAAAATAAAAACTATTCTTGATGCCTTTTTTCTACATTTAGGTCAACATGTTAGTACTTCCAAATCTAGAGTTTTTTTTTCTCTTAAATTACTCCTCAGTTGGTTGAAGAATCCATAAATAATATTATGAGTATTGAGACCACTAAAGATATTGGAAAGTATTTGGATGTTCGAGTGATTACTAGTCGAAAGGATAAACATTCTTACGTTTTCATATTAGATAAAGTTAGAAATAAACTCTCAACTTGGAAATCAAATTCTCTATCTATGGCTGGTCGGATTACTCTTGCTTAAAGTTGTATCACGAGTCTTTCCAATTATGTGATGCAATATACTATTATCCCTATGTCTATTTGCGATGATTTGGAGAGTCTTTGTCGTAATTTTATATGGTGGATTTTAACCAATGTTAAAAGGTGCCACTTAATCTCTTGGAAAACTATTTGCAAGCCAAAGGAGGATGAAGGTCTTGATTTTTGTAATTGGAAAAGTGTTAACATAAGTTACATGATGAAGCCTGGTTGGGAATTGTTGACAAAACCTAATGCTCTCTGGGTTAGAATCATGCGAGCTAAATACAAGTGTGGTAATTTGACAATTTCATCTATGCATTGTAGGTCTAATGCTTTTCACATTTGGAGGGGTATTGCAAATAATTGACATTTGGTTAACACTGGTATTTTCTGGGTAGTGCATAGTGGCCAATCAATCTACTTTTGGCTAGATGACTAGTTGCCTAGAGTGGATAAACTTTCTGATAGTGGTACTACAATCCCCTCCCATTATCAAAATTTAATTGTAGTAATTAGGCTTCTAATATAGGGTGAAATTGGAATCTCATTAATCAATCTCTTCCATGTCATTTGAATACTTTAATTGCCAACATTAAACCTCCTTCTCCAGGTCTTGATGATTTCCCTATTTGGAAATATTCTAATAACGGTTGTTTTCTCCATTAAATCTGTTTATGCGTTGTTAGTTAAAATATCCAATACTACACATGATCCTAATTTTAAATTCTTATGGAAGTGGTATGGTCCTCCTAAACATTAAACCTTTATTTGGAAAGTATCTCATGGCAAAGTCCTTACAAATGCAAAAAAGGAAGTATTGTGGTATTTCTGACACCGATGAGCATTTGTGTTGTCTTCCAACTCCTAAAAATATTATGCATGCTTTAAGAGATTGTGAAGCGGTCAAGGAGTTATGGAAGAAATTTATTTATCTAGAGGATAATCATTGAAACTCTATTTTCAGTGAAGGACTTTCTCAGTGGGTGAGCTTCAACCTGCAAACCACTTATACTGGCTCCAATATTTGTAAATGCCCTACTCTATTTAGTATTATGACAAATATGTTGTGGCCGAATACTATGTTGTGGCTAGCTAGAAACCAACTTGTATTCTTATGGACGTGTCTGGATTATGAGCAGTTCATTATCAATTTTAGAGTTATCTTACTTCGACCCATCACCATCTTTTTGTATGTCCTCCCTCTTATATTGACGACAATAAACATGATATCAATATTAGGTGGTTACCGCCTCCACCTGTTGACACCTAATTTTGTCTTTTTATTTATTTATTTATGTATTTATTTATTTTTACTTTTTATTAAAAAAGGAAATAATAATAATAATAAATGTATATATAAATGTGAAGAAATATAAAAATAAAAATAAATAATTAGGGGCATAAACTTTAGACAATCACGGGTGTTTCTAGTTCTTGTTTGCCTCTAATTCCTGTCCAGACTCTTTTCTAAAATATAAAAAAAAATATAAAAATAAAGGTATGAAAAGAAACCGAAAAGAAATAGATTGATGGTCATAAAAATCGGTATAATAATGATCAATTGAATGAAAAGAAACCGAAAAGTAATAGATTTATGGTATAAAAATTGGTATATTGATGATAAAAGAAACCAAAAAGAAAAAGATTAATAGTAATAAAAATGGTGATCAATTGACAATTATTCATTTGTCTTTTGTAACCTACACCAACAAAATCTATAAATTATTGATAGCAAGAGCAGAGAAGGAAGGAGCACGATTAAGAGCACAAAAAAAAAAAAAAAGAGAGAATAATAGGCTAAAGAGGAGCAGAGAGTCTTATCTTGGAAAAATCATCAAAAAATCAATTCAGTAGTAAAGTATCACTTTCTTATTGTTTCTCTAATTTTCTTTTTATTAGTCTTTGTATTGCATCCTTTTAAAAATGTTCTTTTTTTTTTCTTTCTCTTTTTCTGTTTATGCAAAAATAAACTTATATGTTAAGCTTTCATTTTTGTAAAGTTGTCTGTTCCTAAAATTGTTTTCTTTGCAACACAAAATACTAAAAAAATAAAACTAATTGATGTTTATAAACCAATCACCAAGAAAATAAATTTCACCATATTGTAATACAACAAAAAACTCATATCACGTCTTTATCAAATAACTCAAAAAAAATCATAACAACTAATAAATTGTTTTTCCCTTAGGATTAGAATTAATGGTCGCTACCGCCAGATGAAATTCATCATCGCTCGCCGCACCACATCACTCACCCCCAATTGTTGTTGACCTTTGTGTCGGGATAGATACGAGGTTGCTTCACTATCGCGTCCATCTATTTCGTTCACATACCGCCACGTCATGTTGTTTTCTAACAAAAATCAATTTTTCTTTACTTTAAAACAAAAATAAAAAAGATACAATTCGTTACATTTTTGTTACGTTGTTTTATAACAAAAATCAATTTTTCTTTAAAACAAAAACAAAAAGATACAATCCGTGAACAAACATCTTACCTCTTTTTTTCTTCGTTATTATTATTATTACATTTTTACTTTTAGATACGTATATAATAGTTATTATAATAAAAAATAATCAAAATAGAGTAATAATAAAAATCGGACAACACATAAATATTTTCTACCCAAGAACTACGTGTGTTTTGATTTCCCTATTGCACTTGCGGATACGTGGGAGCAAGGTTTTCCCTTGTCAAATCAAATTAATAAAAAAATATTTTTTCCTTCTTTTATTAATGTAAATAATTTATTTTCTTTTTTTATTATTTTTTAAGGGGTAAAATAAATAATTAAATAAATAAATAATTTGTATACAATTAATTATAGGGTAACCGTTTTAACGGACGATGTAAGATAATATTACTTTCTCTATTCGTAATTGACTCCCGAATCCATTTTTTAGTTCAAGAATTTTATTCTAGGTTTTATCTAATTTTCCCTTTTAAATAAAAATAAAATTGGTAGCGACTCCTTTTTCGTGGACAAACTGGACGCGACAGCTGGCGACTCTGCTGGAGACTTTTATATTACCCCTATTGTTTTATTTGTTTTGTTATATTGTGAATATAATTATATGTGTCTTGTTAATTTATTTTCATTGTGATGATTTTTTATTTTATTTTATTTATTTTTCTATACACTACCCTAACACGACTCACACATTTATGAGTGAGCTCTATACCTAGACTGAGTGCAACCTAAGATAAATTAGAGACTATGTAATGTTAATATTTTAATAGTTTATCTGTTAATTGGTTTAATATTTTAGAATTGAGTTGTGTGCTCTAGGAACCAATTTAGAACTATAGAGCCACTTATAGTAAATGTTCACATTAAAAATAAAAAAAACAATCAAATAAAAAAGAACCATGTAAGACACATGTATATATGAAACAAACCTACCTTATCTATATCTCATATTCATCATAATGCATTGTATAATCATACATGTTTCATCTTTAATTTCATTTTATAACATGTTGTTTTTCTTTTTCTCCTCATTTTTTTAGAAAAAAATAATTGCATATTAGAAGGTAATAAAATGTTTCAGTTAAATACATAATCATTACATTCACTTTTTTTTACATTCTCATAACATTTTTCTTCAAGAAAAAAAAATGGCAAAAAAGAAAAAGAAAGCAAAAGAAATAGTTTGGCAAATAAACTTTAATAATTTGATCGGGATAAAAAATGTAATATTTCTTGTTTGTATATAAGTAAAATGAGATAATTACCATCATAAATGCGTACACAATTAAGAGATTTTGAATCCAAACTAAGAGAAATGATGTCAATAATATAAAAATTTTGTTAGTTGAATTAAAATTAGAAGAAAAAAAAAGTCAAATATTCTTTTTTAGGAAAAAAAGACTGTAAATCAGTTAATAAAAAACCTCCGCCCGCAAATAAAACTTGATAACAATAGTTACTTAAAAATAATTTCGAATTTTTTTTTTTTTTTAAAAAATCCTCCGAGTTTGAGGAACATCCGCACGAAACAGTATAAAAGTGAAAAACAGGAGTCTAAACTAAAGTAGTTGGATTGGTAGAGAGTAGAAACATAGAGAGAAACATTAAGTAGAATGATGGAAGTGAAAAGTGAAGAGAAAGATGAATCAAATGAAAGATTGTGGAGTTGGGGTGCTGGAACAGATGGTCAATTAGGAAATGGTAAACTTCAGGATGAACAAATCCCTCAACAACTCTCTCTTTCTTCACATATCTCCTCGCTTGCTTGTGGCGCCGCTCATGTCATCGCCCTAACATCAGGTACTCCTCTCTTTTTCTCTAACTCAAATTTATTTTATACAAATATTCTATTAAAATAAAACTAAAAATCTACTATCGTTGATAATTTATGTATAATAAGTATCGAGTAAGAACTCTAATAGCCAAAATCAACATTAAGGATATAAAAAAAAGTATAATAAAATATAATTTATATAATCATAAAAACATTAACTAGAGTATATTTAAAAAATTAATTTGTAGTTAAATAGATTGTTGATGTATTATCTTCCAATTAAATGCGTTTTAAATTATATTGATTTTGCGTTGTTCTAATTTGTTTAGTAATTAATAGGTTTAATATAAAATATAGTATATAATATATTGATATACTAAAAAGATTAAATTACATAATAAAAACATCAATTATGTTTAAAATATATGAATAAATAAAATAGAATAAATTAAACCGAGAAGTATTAATAAAAAACATTAACACCAACAAATAATAGTTTAATATAACATTTCAAACTAATAAAAAATTAATAAATATTAAAATTTATATACGTAGTTTGATTCAATTTTGAAAAATAATCCGAAATTTGATATAATCTGAATGATTTTTACAAAAAGAGATTCAAAGACATACAATAATTTCCAGTTCTATACAGTTTTAAGTTTTTCGATCAGTTTACAATTTTTAATGTGATCGGGTTGAATTTGAGCACCCATAATCACAACTCATATTATTGGGTCCTATCTATCTTATAAACAATTTTTTGTCAGATAAAATCTTATAAATAATTTATGTACTAATATAATAAGGTAAGTTCTATTGTGAATTTTATAGGTAATCAACTTTGAACAACTATTTAAAAATCATTCAATACTCTAACAAGGAACGGCGTTGGTTTTCAAAAGTAGAAGCTTCAAATCTTCTTGTTGTTACATCTGAGGCAGTGTTATAATGTGTCAAGTTTGACAAAACTCAATTCATATATGTTTATTATTATTTTTGTTAAGTTGACATCAATCAAGTCACTATCTCATTTAAAATAGTGAAGACAATTGTGCTTCCACTTTTAAAGGATGTCATGTTTTGAACTATTTACAAGTATCATGGTAAAAAGGTGGTTCAACTTATACCCTCCATCAAAATAGTTATTTTAGAGTTTGGAAGATTCAAAAGCATTTTTACAATGGTCAAAATAAAATTTTTCCCAATATAGAAGATCAAAACGTAATTAACTTTTTTTTCCTGGTTTTCACTTAATGTTAATATTCAAAAGTTAAAAAAAAAATGCAGGTGGGAAAGTATTGTCTTGGGGTAGGGGCAATAGTGGTCAACTAGGCCATGGAGAGGTTTTGAGTAACATGTTGTATCCCAAGGCTATAACATCTTTGGACGAACATTTCATAACACATGTCTCTGCTGGATGGAGCCACTCAGGTTTTGTTTCAGGTTTGATTCTTTGTCTCCGTTATGTCTTTGGAAATGAGGTTGGTTTTCTGAGGAAAGTTGATTACGAAGTGTTTTGATTTGCTCTTGGTTGGTTTCTAGATACTGGGTCCCTGTTCACTTGTGGGGATGGCTCCTTTGGTCAACTTGGGCATGGGGATTATGCCTCACACAGTTCACCAATCAAAGTGTCATTCTTTGTTGATCAACATGTTGTAGGGGTTGCATGTGGAATGCGCCATTCTCTTGTCTTGTTGAAAGGTAAAGGTTGTCACACTATCAAAGTCTATGTAACACCAATGTGCACTGTCCAACATGTGTCAGTGTTTGACGTCAACATGACACTGACACATGTAGTTATATTTAATCAGTTCTATTTTCATAAATTATTATTGTTATCTATGTATATGTGTTGGTGCTTCATAGATTAAAGTCTTTCATATAGTAAAAGCTTATGGTAAAATATGGCTGATAAAATCACAATTGTGGTATTAGAGATATTAGTAACCTTGATGTCACGATCACAATCACAGTTGTGGACTGTGATTTAAAACGTGTGTTTATCTTTCACTTTTGACCGTAAGTTTGCTTATTCTTCAATTATCAAAGGTCATTTGTGATGATGCAGGTTGTCTTTTGAATCAAGTTTATGGATTTGGCTCTGGGAAGCGTGGTCAACTGGGAGTCTCCAAAGATAGAATCAAATCTATTAATCTTCCTAAAGTTATCAGTGGCTTTGAAGACATGGAAATAGTTGGAATTGCTGCAAATGGAGATCATAGTGCTGCATTATCTGGTAAATCCACCACTCTCTCCCTTGCATGAGATGTAGTTTACAGTTTTCTCAATAAATAGGATTAACTAAGTCATCTAGTGAAATTCATATAAAGCAGTAGTTGGCCAAAAACTCACATTATATTCTTTTCTAAACAGTTTCATGATCTCTTTCTGTTGGTTGTTGTTGCATCAGTTGATGGACATCTTTTTACTTGGGGAAGAGGCTTCAAGGGCTTTGAAGATTCTCACATTCCACAAAGCTTAAACTCTACGTTGAAATTTACTAAAGCCACTCTAGGATGGAACCACGGTTTAGCTATGACTGGTATTTATTGATACTACATCAACATTTCATGATTTTCTCACTTCTTTTACTTCCTTGTTTAAGATGGGTGAATTTTGTTTGTTAAATTTGTGTATAGGTGAAGGGGAGGTTTATATGCTTGGTGGCAACCACCTTGGAGTGCTTAGTGATCTTCACAGTGTATGTCAAGCTAATCAGTTAACTGGTAATGCTTGAGTTACTTCGATTCTCAAAGACATCATAATTGTTGTACTGATTATACGCAAGACTTTTCTAAAGTAAACTTATTTATCATGTAGTAGATTCAAGAGAAGCCAATTTGGAGAAAGTTCCTGGTCTTGATCGGACGAAGGTTACTGATATTGCTACTGGAGCTGAGCATTCTGTCCTTGTCACAGGTAAGATGTAGTTCTCTTATACCTAAGAAAGTTTACAATCACATTAATGTGCTGACTTATTTCTTTCTCATGTTTAGAGAATGGAGAAATCAAGACATGGGGTTGGGGTGAGCATGGTCAACTAGGGTTAGGGGATGCTGATGATCGAACCAGTCCTGTTACAGTAAGAGTTGGTTATGATTTAAATGAAGCTGCATCAACCCGAGTCTATTGCGGAAGTGGCTTCACATTTGCTTTAACCAAGTTCTAATTTCTCCTCAAACTTATGCATCTGGAAAAATCACCAAATTTGTGCGGTCAAAATATGTGCTTCCAGATAATTTGTCCGGTCTAAATACGCATTTCGGAAAATGTAGAGGGTTTTGAGTAGTGGGTAGAACGTGGCTGAGTAATACATTTCAAGAAAGTATTTTGCACTCATGGTGTTTTGGGTTCAGGCTGCATTACACTTGGAAGCCAGAATCCTCTAGCTCCTCAGAGTTGGGAACTAGGAAGCAAAAGGATCTCTGATATGGGTAGGGGTACCTCAAAGAAATAGAGAGCCCAAATTACTATATTTTATGGTGTATAAGGACACTGATCTCTGTGGAAGCCGGTTTAACAAATTCTAGTTTGAGCTAATACACGGCTGGGATTCTCCTCTAGACTACAATTGTAAATTTATAAGTTGGTGGTAACTCATTTTCCTTTTTACTGCAAGAGTTTCTTATATTATAAAATATAATACTTTGGAATGTCGAATAGCTAGGTAGAAAGTAAAACCAGTGTTTTCTTCAACCCTCTACGTTCATCAATGGAAGAAACATGTACAAAGAAAAATAAAAGATCAAGCTGGTTCTGAAAAGCATGAACACTTCTACAACCGTTCAAATAAATTTAATTAAACCACTTCTCATCTTCCACAATTAATCAGGGAGTATGCTAGGAACAACATTGAAACCCAAACTACTAACATTGACTCGTATCGTTACGGTGTGACACCAGTTGCACAGCTATATGAACGTGTTAAAAAGGATTGAATGTGATTAGTTTGTAATCACTCAAAATATCTACATCTACAAGTGTTACAAGGACCAAGTAAAAGAATGAGCTACTCACTCTGTACTTTGTACAAGAGTGAAAAATTGGCTAAAAAATTGGGTGACTAACCTAATGCATGTAATCCTCTCCTGTGTTCTACAGATATTTTCTCATCCGCACTTGATCTTTTTGTTACATCAATCATGAACGACAAGAAGATTATTCACATGGCCATTATTGTTAACCAATGGACGCAACGGATCAATTTTCCATTCACCGTCAACGATGAACTTAATCTGCAACAGAAAACCAAATCATTTTATCACCTGCAACATATATCTTATTTTGTCAAAACATCAACATGTTTAGGAAGGCATACCTCATATTTTCCAGGATACAGCTGCAAACACACAGAAAACATACCAGTTTCTGATTTCTCCATCTTTCTCTGCAATGTTATACACTCTGTTAACTATCATTTAAAAATGTGTTGTGCTCACTATAGGTATCTGAACAACATCAGGAGAGTCCATATACAAAAATATTGTTATGCTGCATTCCTCATTCTACAAATCACAGACAAATCAGAATCGGTTTTTGCAGAATTCAGTGACATAAGCAAAGGCATATTTATTTTATTGATTAAACACTTGCAACTGACCCTAGGAATGCTAGAGAATAAAACAGGCAAAATTGGGGTTCATTCTTTAGAGAACTTTCATCTATATTGTATGCACATATCCTAAGCAAGATTGTTTGTAAACCTTGACCTGACATTTGACATGGCATCCAAGCGACTGACATAACATTTTCAAAATCATAAAAGCATTTTCAAGAAAAATGGTCACTGGAAACTATTTATCCAAACTCAACACAATGAAGACACATAATGTCTGACTTGTTATAGTTACTAAAGAGGGAGGTATGAAAGAGTTTCTTTTAAAACAATTGCAAAGTGAAAAAGACCTCTGACTTTACTATATGTTCTAAAGGTGAGAACCACCAAACCCATCTAGAGAAGGCGTCACATACATCAGAGGTCATTTCCGCTCCGCGATTGCGGCACTATTAACAACATTGCATGAGCTTGCATAATACAATGATGCATTTGGATAAACTTATAAACAAAACCGCATTTATTTCAATAGCTTTTTTTTTTTTTTTTATATATATATATATAAAAACAGTACTCTTTCTAAATTATGAGAAAAGACACTGCACTACAAAAGTTTTTTTTATTTTAAAAAAAAACATATCTACAGTAACCTAAATAAAAAGTTCTCAGAAAAAGAATAGACCTGGGAGGACCAACCATCAAATGATCCTACTAAAAATACTTCTGTAGCAATATTAGGCCAAACTACACAAGTAGTCTTCAGAAGTTTCAAAGCTTTGTCGACATGATCAATCTTCTTCTGCTTCTCATCCAGGACCTTCTGGGCATCCCTGGGATTAAAGAATATGATATTGTCATGATTTAGTTTGCGTGTGTGTGAGTGTGAAATTATTTGAATGGTGTCTGAGGATACATTATTGCCAATGTCATCTTTCCTTCTAACACAGCCAACTTAGCACGTAATGAACGCAGTCTGGCTTGAGCATTCATGATTTCAGTTTCCTGGAATTCCCACGCATCAGAAAGCTTTGCGAGATCATCAGAAGAGTTCTCTGGCTCCTATTGAAGAATATACAGTAGACAAATCAAGACTAGTTTTAGGATTTTTAAGTAAACTAGGAGATGCTTTCAATGTGATGTTGACACTTGAAAGTGAATGAAAAACTATTCTATTGAAAAAGTAACATTCTTCTAGGCTCTAGTTTCTTTCTGGCAAACAAATGTGCATGTGTGGTAGCTAGTAGCTACTCGAAAATCAATTAAATCACATGTATATTGTAAAATGTATTAATAATTTAATATACCAATTTTTTTCACTAAAATGAAAGGTATATGTGCCATGTTAAGACCTGAGAGAGATATGCCCCATAAAATGAAAGGTGTCAAAACTGGATAAAGAAACAAAGGCTAAGCTTCTCTCATCAACAATAATGGATTAACTCATCGCAGACAGTTTTGCTCGACATATTAAAGCATAAGATGAAATTGGTAAATAGATTTTGTCTTTGTTTCTTTTGATGTGATTTTGTGTGGTTATCCCAGCTCCAGTCAAGTAAGTGGCACAGAGCAAAACTCTCCTATTCTCTCCAATATAGAAGTGGAAGAGAATTCTACTTTTCTTATCCTTTTTCATAGTAGAATATACCTTTTATACCCCCTATCAAATAGAGGTGGTGACAAATTCTGATAAATCTATATTTTTTTTGGATTTTCTACAAATTCTGAGACTGTGAGACTCTCAGTCAGTGTGTAAATCTTGTGTTATTTATTGACTTTTTATTGGAGTAATTTACATGACCGTCCTATTATTAGCTTATAGTGTTATTACACTTATGGCTTACCGTCAGCATTGTAACTTCATTGGTGTTAGTCCTTACCGTCAGCATTGAAACTTCATTGGTGTTAGTCCTCAATGAGTGAAGCACCGAGGATAGCTCTGATTCCAGAAGCTGGATACGGGATTTTATGTCATTGTGATTTGCATTTCCAACTATGTCAAGAGAATCTAATCCTGTTTTGACCATTCCAGGTTGCCCTGAAACATTGTTCATACCTCCTTTTTGAATTTCACTGGGAACAATTTCAGCATCTATATGTCATATTTGCAAATATATTAGTTGATTTTGACTATAATACAAAGATAGGCACAACCTAATAATGTAAAATGGATTACCTTCAAAATCTGCTTCTGAAAAACCGGTCCTCTGAACAATCCAACTTCTCCACGTCTCTGGCTTAATTGAGTTTCTTGAATTATCAGAACCTAATTGAGATCTGTGCTGATCAAGTTTGATCTGGGAACCACTGAGAGGACTGGTTGTTGGGTTCAATGCACATGATCTACTATTATTGTCAAGATTGGTAGCTACCTTTACAACATAGGAGATGCCAAAATTAACAACAATTCAAAATTTCAGTCGAGTAAGTGAGGGACATCAAAAGCAACGTTTAAATATTTTAAATTTGGTTCTCTCAATTTCTGGTCATGAAAGCTCGCTAACACGTCCTTGAACAGAAAAACTATATTGTAGTTAGCTTTAACTGATTGAAGAAACATTGAAAATATGAATGTTACATTTTTCCAATATTAGAAGGGTTTCATAATTCCGACATTTTTTTTACTTCTGACATGTGTAATACAAATAGAAACTAAAGGAACAACCTACAGCAATTAAAGAGAATGATAATATTTACTTACTCCGTCTGTTGTGGTTCTATGATCCAGTTCCTCTTTATCTTTTTTATTGTCAGGCGAAATACCATCTTCTTTCTCTCCGAATCCGCGTCCAAAAGAACTATTTCTGTGTTTCTCCAGCCGATTTAGTATTCCCTCAATGCCAGACTCCTCAACTTCTACTTCCCTGTTTAATAGAATATAACACTTAGGGCATCGCTCAAAGTTACATCTCATTCATCCATTCGATGATAGCAACAATAACATGGCGTGAAATAAAAACGATAGAAACTTATCAATGTGACTAAACTAACACATTAGCTCATTGCTGCAAGATTAAAGGAGCATGCAAAATGCTCAAAATGAAAAGCTCCAAAATCCAAGTTATGCCCAAGAACCAAACAAAGCTTACTTAAAACCACAAACCATTTGATGATAAGAATAATACAACATCAACAACAACGAAGCTTTATCCCACTAGGTGCAGTTGGCTACATAAATTAAACAGCATCATAATGTTCTATCGTGTATCATATCTCTAGCCAAACCATTGACATCTAGGTCTTCCTTAATAGTTTATCCTACAATTTTTCTTGGTCTTCCTCTGCCTCTAGCGATTGGATTACTCGCTATGTAATCAACTCTCCTTAATTTACATGTCTCCTCCATACATGCCCAAAGCACATAAAGGCTAAACCCAGATTCAACCACCATTTCTATGATAGGTGATACCCAAACTATCTCTCTATTGCTATCATTCTTAATTCTATCTCATTAAGTATTTCCATCTCCTCATTCTCATCTCTACTATCTTGATTATATTCTCGTGTTGGTTTTTTTTTGTCCAAAACTCCATTCGATACAACATTGTCGGTCTTAAGTAGAAACAGTAAAAAGTTATAAACATTATAAATGTACTAAGCTACCAACACATTAGCTCACTGTTGCAAGATTAAGGTGCAAGTAAAATGCTCCAAAATAAAAGCTCAAAAAGCCATGTTAGGCACCTTAACCATTCCCTAATTCATATACACCTCAAGCCACAAAAATGTAAATGCAAGACAGATTTACAACAAAATGAATATTGAAAAGCAAAATTTAAGAGCAGGTGCATCATTATAACAGGATCCTCACACTGATTCAGCTGGTTGAGAAGAGTTATCTTCAGAAGAAGAGGAAAAATCATCAACCCCATAAACTCTAGTTCCATTCCCATCAATTTCACTGCCACTCCCACCTTCAAAATCAACACTTTCAATCGACCCATCACTCAAATCCCACCCATAAGAAAGCCACCCACCTTCTTTCACAATAGCTTCAGCCAAATCCAATCTCCCAGCTTTAATCAACTCTTCCTTTGAAGGAAACGTTTCTGGGTTATCCGAATTCTTCATAAACTCCAAAATCTCCTCCTCTAGAGACGAGAAATCTCCAACCCAATCCTTACACCTCGTCAAGAATCGAGAGCAAGACCAACACAAATCCTTGTGAGTGTAACAATTCCCTTTCCTGAGGGAAAAACCCTCGCGCCCAAAAACCAAACCAAGCTCGCTAAGAACCGCGAACCGTTGCACCTTCCTCGATGAAGGGAACGACACAAAGATAGGGGGAAAGAGAGAAAGTGTCAAATGAGGAAAAAACACCGAAGGAAAGGGTGCGGTGTTAGATTGCATGGTTCAGGCATTTCGTCGAACACTTACGCGGTGTGTTCAAGAAAACAAAGTGCAGCGCGCGAAGAAAGCAATGAACAATAATAGTGTGATAATAATAACTACACTGACTGAAAAGGAATCTAGATTTATTTTAATTTTAATATTCTTATTGCACACTTTCCATAATTGTTGTACACATTTATTTAGTGGAGGAGGAGACAGAGTTGTTGTTATTCAGTGGCATTTTTCTTTTTCTTTTTCTATTTTTTTTCTCTTTTATGTCGACGAAGCTTCACTGGTACTGAAGTGAAGTGAGAAGAAAGCGAAGTAATAAATCGATCACGTGGTTGGATTGGAATTGGTGGATGAGATTTTAATGCCAAAATTGTGCCTTAAAAACTTATGAGAAATTAAAGATAAGATTACCAAAAATAACAACTTTTTGGACTTCCATGTTCTCAATTGCTAGGGCTAGTCAATGACAAATTGACAAGAGGGCGTGACGAGGACCGTACCGTAGTGGCAAAAATGGAGGAAACTATTTAATTTATAGTTAGTATTATATAGATTTACGTTGAGATGAGTTATTGCGATTCTGTAATACTAAACATACGATTAAATTAAAACTTGAAGTTGTTAATATCTGATAATTTGAATTTTAAATTGTAAAAATTTCATTCAAATTGAATTATAACATTTAAATTGTTTCATCCGTAGAATAATTCTTAAATGTGAAGATGTACGATGAATGGCATTTTGATTTGGTCATGTGTAAGCTATGTCGCATAGGAACATTTTGACATCCAACAACCATAATTTTTAATATTCCAAAATATAATATCTTCTTCTTTAAATTTGTATTCCTTCTTCACTTAAATATTTATACATTAATGAATGACTATTTGGATATTGAGGTGACAACTTTATAGTTGGAATAAAATACATGAATCTTGGTTGATGTGTCCCTAATTCTTTTGATTCATGGTATGGGAATAGAACCCCTAAAGGAGGTGGTATCGGTTTTGACAATTTGAAGAGAAGAAGTGAGTCATCTGAGAGGTGGTGGCATGATTCCAAATCCACTAGAGTATATCATTGGACCTCTAATTCTATATCCGTTCGCAACAAAAAATTAGAAAAAATGCCTCCGAAAATTTGCAACTCATAGACAAAACGTTTCGTGAAGTAAAATGTTATAAAACAATCCTTGATATTTACGACACATACGCAAAATGCTCTCTAAAATTTAAAACTCAAAGGTAAAATGCTCCCTACTAATTTCAATCAATATCCACTCACATCATTCTTATACTATCTGGTTGGGCGACTGGTGTAACTCTCCGCTTTTCGTATAACTTTCTTATGATTATATTTTGTATTAATATTTGTGATTATGATGTGTTTGGGTTATATGGTATGACGAGTTGGGTTAAGGGACTAAGCGTAAAGCATTTTAATCATATTATAAAGTCATTATGAGTTAGAAAATAATAGAATTATCAAAGCATTTTTGAACAACCTCGCATCGTGAAGCCTACTTTCTTGTCGTGCGATGTAGGGCAACCAAACGTCAAACTCATTTTTTTTTACTTTGTTGGCGTGGGTACCTTCTTTGTGCAAAGTGTGTTTTGACTAAGAACGTTATGGGTCGCATCATCGTGCAACGCAGAGTGATCGTACGTTTTCTAAATTTGTATAAATAGGGTTCAATTAGATTTTTAGCCATTTTTTTACTCAACTCTACACGAATTTCCAAACTCTAGGCGTTAAAAAATTCATTTATCATAAATCATCAAGAATACTCATAGATTCTTGACTCTTTGATCAATCTTCATCATTTCCACCGATCAAATTCTTAAGAATTTTTCATCCTATTTTGATTTCCATCGTATATTTTTTATTCCCACCAATGAAATTCAATTTTTATCAATTAAAATCTATTTTCCATCGTTTAAATCCATTCATATTGTTAGCTATTAATTTTAAACGGTAAAATGTAGAGTTGGACCGCTCATTTTGTAAGAAATTGAACTAGGAGCTTATTCGTTTTTGTGGGTAGAATTCAATCAAGACAATAAGGTATTGATTCGAAGTGGACCAAAGAGGATTGGCGAAGACAATGAGGACTTAGTGCAACTTAACATCGAGGTGGAATAATATGTGCAAACATTCCAATGCTTAAGTTAATGTGAGTTTGATTAGAGTGAGAGGTTAGGATTAGAAGTGTGTACCTAATATGACTGAAATGTTGATTACATAGGAGTTGTGGGCGATTTGATGAGGTTACCTTTACGAGTAAATGAGTAATGTTTTCGGGAACAATGTTCCTTGATCTTATCCTTGATTCTCTATTGTTCGTTGGGATTAGGTCTTCTCTCCTTAGTTGTCGTCTGTATTGGGATGCTTCTGATATCGAATCTTGGACCTAACTTGGACTTCAGTCCAACACAGAGTAGGTCTTTGTCAACTTGGACTTTGGCACGTCGTTGCTAGCTTTTCATATGGATCAAATATAAGCTAAAAAAATGATTGTGCATGTTGTAATGAATGTCGAATTAGGAACACACTACTTATATTATACTAACACAACTGAGAACCATATTTCACCAAAAGACAGCTAATCATGTCAAATAACTTTAAAATGCTAAGTTTACTCTTGAATAGGTCAAAATTCAAACTAAATGGTTTATAATAGGTTACCTTTTACTTTGATGATGCTTCTGCAAAAGAAAAACATTTTACATTGTTGAACTAATTTTGTGTTTTGACCATTAGTAGTTTGTTATTTTTTATGTATGCAATTTAATCGTACCTTATATTTTTTGCTTAAAATAGAACATATTATTTAAAACATAATTTTTCAGTGCATCACCGGAGTCTAATAATATTTAATAAAATTAACGATTCAATATAATTTTGATAATACGTGTGTTTTTGGTTTAGGCTCTGTTTGGTTTATATATATTGGCATACAAAGTTTGATTTCAACTTAGGTAATAAGTAATTATTGCCTAAAAAAACTTATATAGTATTATAAGACTGCCCCCTTCTTTTAACAAAAGTTATTATATGATGGACTTTAAAATATTATCTATCTTATCTATGTGCATCGTGACTTTTGATTTGTGTACAAACTGATATATAATGGACTTTAAAATATTAATTTAATTTTTAAACCATTATTATATTCTGTATTTGCATATTTTTATAACTGTAATCCACTTTACAATCTCTTGAGAAAAGAAAAACCTCTTAAAATAACTTGTTACTTTATGAAGAAAAACTTCAACAATAATTAAAATAATAAAAATCAATTCAAAGTTTATAATTAAAAAATATATAGTCATTAAAAGTATGCACAAAGTTTTTATTTTTTGAAGCAAGTATGCATAAAGTTATGCAAATTAGGACATTGTTGTTATGAAATATTGTTTTTTGAATGACTAAAAGTTTAGCTGCCTTAAATCTATATTCACAAGAGTTCAAGAAAGCTAAAGAGTCAAAAAAGCATTTACAAAAGACACTTTATTATTTTCACATTATCAGCAAAATTCGAACTCACATATTTGTAGAATATGAACTAAATATTTATTTAAATACAAAGTTCGCGGAATTTGAGTGATGAAACGCAAACTTCCCTTCTTACAAGTTACATCGTCTTCTTGCAATTGTGAGCATTGCAACGAAATCTCAAATCTCCAATTCTCAACCAACGCTGCCGACAGCACTTTCGGTAACGTAACTAAGCCATCTTATGCACAAATCAAACTCAATTATTTATTTACTTTTTTTCATTTTATTTAGTTTTTCTTTTAGCTCTGCATTTTCATTTCTGGTACAACTGAAATCATAGTTGTGAAAAAAGTATATTAAATAATGAAAGAATTATTGAAGTACATCGAAGAATAGAATGATATATAAAACTTATATAATCCCCGAGTAATAACTACTTACAATAATATGTTTAATAGTTTTATTTTTTTTAGATACAAGTTCCAAAACCAATTTAACAAAAAAAATGAAAACAGAAGGAGGCTCTGATTTAGCATTTGACACTTTTGTAAGATTTGAATGAAAATGGCATTCTGAGATTAGTTGTGGGTGTTAAGGTAGTATGCTTCGGCTTAGCTCTACATTGTTAACTCAAAGCAACTAATATTCATATTATTATATATT
Organism: Cicer chorassanicum; assembly: GCA_037974735.1. Lineage (NCBI taxonomy): Eukaryota > Viridiplantae > Streptophyta > Magnoliopsida > Fabales > Fabaceae > Cicer > Cicer chorassanicum. The sequence continues at coordinate 8,392,626 of JBBPBP010009778.1, read as the reverse complement.
CTTTTTTAAAGGATATAAAGTAGATTTGGTAGCTTAAGTGAAAAACTTAAGGTGTAAAGTGATAAATGAGTTTAAGGGTAATTCTATTTTTTTTCTCCTACTAAATTAAGATATTTCATTCAAATTGATAAAAATTACATCGATTGAAAACATTACAATTTCAAATTGTTAATATCGAAAATAATGAATCTATAAACAAACTCACAATATCCAAGTTAATAACACGTAACGGCAAAATGTCTATAAATGTAACAAAGCCTACAAATATAATAAAATTGAGGTGTGCAGAATACTTATGTCTCTGGAGCTGTAACGTTGTTGACACCAAAATGATTTATTGATTTTGCACTTAATCGAAGTTGATATGTCAATCTGAACAAAAAAACACCACAACAAGATGAGAAAATAAAACACCGCAACAAAACAAAAAAGAAATAAAACACCACACCAAAACAACGAACAAACACAACATCGTATTGAAACAAATAAAATCACAAAAAAACGTAAGACAAATTAAATATATATGAAAATCACTTAGAACAAAATCAATAAAAAACAATATATATGGATGATGTTGGACCAAAATTGGCCCTAACCCCTATTGAATATAAAAGAAATTATTTTCTAGAATGTCCTCATTGTTTGTGCCACTATTAGCGGTGGTATTTTTCCTTAGAGGTTACTACTACTAAGAATTAATTTTAATAAATTTTGACAAAATGAAAGACAATATATAATAATAAATAATTTAATTCTGAAATGATTTCTTATATAACTCTAAAATCATACAAATGGTGATTTGTGAATGATTATGGATACAAAAAGTTTTACTATCAAAATTAATGTCATAATAGAATAGCATATATTGTATGGTTTTTGGTATCATCCATTGAGCTCATCTACATAAATGTCATATAACATGGGGTAATAAATAAGTTAGCCTATTTTTGTTGGATGTGGCTCAACTGATAATTTATGCTTTATGTTTTTCAGGCGGTTGGAGGACTAATATTATCGATCTCCATAAACAAAAAAATTTAAGTGTGACTAAGTTTTAAATTGAGGATTACTCTCATCGTCAATTCAAAGAGTAGAAACTGTGAAATTTTTCGAAGTATCGTTGAGCTCTAAAGAGTCTAATTATGGTGTTATAAAATAAATTAAATTAGTTTATCTACTCGTAAAGAACTTCTTTTACTAAACTAAAAATTACCATTATTTTCTTTTGCATTTTCTCAACTAAACATAATTTCTCATTAAATCCGTGTTTTCAGCATCAATTTCATGCCTCATATGAACTAAATATACTCTAACAATAATACTGCATATAACTTTTTTGACCATTTCACGTTGATTAACTAAAATGTACAAATAAAAAGACAAAATAATATTCTTATTAAATTATCTTAATTAAGTATTGATTTATTTAATATCATAAATATAAAGTGAAATATATTAAAAAATATATAAAGTGAAATATATTGAATTGAAATAGTGTCTATAATACTAATTAGAAGGTACAACTGAATTCTTTTAATGGTGAATTATGTTAGGACAATTTATTTTTTATTTTTTTGCAAATAGATCATATGTTATGGAACAAAAAAAGTATAAAATATGCATTCAAATATAAGAACAATCCATTCGATATATATATATATATATATATATATATATATATATATATATATATTTAAAAAATAGGCAGAGGAAAATGCTTAAAAAAGGATGTGCTCATAGTGTATTTCCTTTTGCAGGACAAAACATAATCCAATGTCATCACTCGAAAAGAGACTTATCGATGAAGAAAGCCTAGTTCAATCTAAGCCAAATAAGCCAGGATGGAAGGCAATGCCATACATTTTAGGTATATTCCTGTTTCAAAATTTTAAATTTGCAACATGGAAAATGTATCATGTTTGATTTTAATTAATTATATTAACCATGTAGGGAATGAATCAGTTGAGAAGTTGGCAAAACTTGGAATACAAGTAAATTTCATGGTGTACTTGATGAGAGTGTATAACATGGATCAGGTGTATGCTGCAAACATTTTAAACACTTTGGCTGCTTTTTCCAATTTTTTGCCACTTATTGGTGCATTCATTGCAGATGCTTATTTGGGGAAATTTATGACAATTGCCATAGCTTCCTTTGCTAATCTTGCGGTATGTTTCAATTATATATATATATATTTCCAATTTGTTTTGATTGACATTATGACAAAGAATGCAATGAATAATACTCCCTTTATTTTATTTTATTTTAAGGTGAGAGTCACTTTAACAAAAACAATTTTTGTTTAAAAAAAATGTCATTCATAATTTTTAATGCAATTTTAATTATTTTTTTCTTATATCATCCTCTAACAATTACTGTATACACAAGTTTTAAAACATTATTATGTTTTGCATTGATAATAGTGAAAAATTCATTAATAATTAAGATGAATAACTTGTCTTTTTCTACTAATTATTTTATTTTTTAATATATGTGCAAAAATCTTAAATGACTTCATCGTGAGACAAAAATATTATATTTTTGAATAATGCTAATAACACACTTTTTAACACACTCATTTTAATTTGTTGAAATTCACATAGGTCCCACCAAATTATAACCATCCATGTATGATTGTTGAGACTAGATTTAATCATCTCACATCTCACAATATCTAAGTAGTCAGTAGCAAATAGTGTAGTGTATCGGCTGACCCTTAAAACGCTATAACGGTGTAGCGGGTGGTGGTATAGCCGCTACGTCGAAGAGTTTAGGGAAACATTTAGAAGCAATTAATATTTAATACCATACAAAGGCAAAAAAAATAGAAAAATGCAAAAACTAAAGAAACATTTTGTAACACCCCGGCCTTTCCCGTTACCGGGGATGCTACCTCACGATCTTCTCACCCCCAAACCACCCAGTGGAAATAGTGAGTTTTTGCCTTGGGATTCGAGTCCGGTACCTGAGGATAAGTACCGCCTCTACACAATCCCACTACCAATTGGATAAAATATTTTTCATACTATTATTGTTGTAATTAATTTTATTTATATATTAAAATATTTAAAATTTATTTTGTTTAATATTTTTTAATAATTTAAAATTTTAAAATATTTATGTATATAAACTTGTTTGGATTAACTTATTTTTGATTTTCTGTCTAAATAAATATACTCAAAAACACAAGTTAATAATTAATAAAATTATAAACATAATTAACAATTATAATTAAATATTTAATTATCTTCAAAAACATTAATTAGAGATTCTGCCTCGACTTGCAAAGAATAGTATTAAAATTATTTTAAAGTATGTATAACAAACACATTGGGATTCCCATTAGATATTAATTTGAGTTGTATTTGAAAGTTTATTAGGTGAATTTTACTAATTTGGAATATTGTAACATTTATTTGTGAAATTTTTCAGGGCATGGCAATAGTAATGCTAACAGCATGGGTGCCACAATTTCATCCTTCACCATGCTCACTTCAACAACAACAACTTGGTTCATGCAATGGCCCCACAAATTTCCAACTTGGCATCTTATTTTTTGGTTTCCTTGGGTTAGCCATAGGAACTGGTGGAATTAGTTCATGCAGCATTCCCTTTGCAATTGACCAATTTGATTTAACAACTATTGAAGGAAGACAAGGAACAAGAAGCTTCTACAACATGTACTATGTCATACAAACTGTGCTTCTATTGATCAATGTGACTCTTGTGGTCAAAATCCAAGACTCTTTTAGTTGGGCACTTGGCTTTGCTTTGCCAACTTTTTTCATGTTTGTTGCTATTGTGTTTTACTTTGCTGGTACTAAAGTTTATGCTTATGTTGAGCCTGAGGGAAGCATCCTTTCAAGGATAGCTCAAGTTTTCATGGCAGCTAGACGCAAGCGCCACCTTTGTCTTCCGGCGACAGGGGAAACAGAAAGGGTTTTCTATGATCCTCCACTTGAGAACATGGAACCAAAGCTGCCTCTCACAAAGGAGTTCAGGTGAGTAGTACAATATGCCTTTCAAAGTTATCATGTTGTCTAAAATGTTTAAGGTTTGGAGCCAAAATTTATATTTGTTGTGTATTATCTTAGTCTCTAACTTTGTTTGTGTCTTCAATCAAATGGTTACGGAAGCATGACTTTGATCATCTGATTTTGATGAATAATTCATAATATCTTTTATTTATTTGCTAAATTTTAAATCTGAACCATTCAATATCAATCAAAGAACCTTTAATGCATTGACCGCACAATTCCTTGATTGTAGGAAATCTAAGTCCCATACATCCACATCATGTTTTTAACTTTTTTTAGGTTTTATAAACAAATATTAATTGTTAACATATTATATTAATGATCAGCAAGGACTCTAAACAACCCTAAATTATTATTGAGTCATTTATAAACTATAACTTGTCTCTATACTCTATTAAGATAGAATCTATTTAGGATGAAACCAGGTTGATCTAAATGACAATTCAAGTAAAATTATATGCATTCAATTGATCATCCTATTCTATGCTTGATTTTATTTCCTTAGGTGCTTAAACAAGGCAGCACTTATGGTGGAGAATGAATTAAATGATGATGGATCAAACAATGATCCTTGGAGACTTTGTAGCATCCAACAAATTGAAGAATTAAAATGCTTACTTAAAATAATGCCAATATGGTTAACAGGCATCATAACCTACATTCCAACAGGACAACTAGCAATATTTCCAATGTCACAAGCCATGAAAATGGATAAACACCTAACAAAAAACTTTGAGATACCACCTGGCTGGTTGATTATACTAACAATGCTAACAATAGCTATAATCATTCCAATCTATGAAAAAGTCATTTCCCCTATACTCACCAAATTAACCAAACAAGAAGGAGGATTAACAACACTTCAAAGAATAGGAATTGGACATTTTTTTGCAATTTTAACAATGGTAATTGCTGGAATTGTTGAACATCAAAGAAGGGTTGTTTCAACTTCATTAGGAGAATCTAATTATGAAACTACACAAATGTCCATAATTTGGTTAGCCCCTCAATTCATATTTCTAGGAATTAATCAAGCATTCTCTATAGTTGGACAAACAGAATTTTTCAACAAGGAATCTCCAGATAAAATGAGAAGTATAGGGAATTCTTTGCTCTCTCTTCAAACATCAGTTGCTAGTAACATAAGCACTTTCATTGTCAACATTATACATAATTTTAGTGGAAAACAAGGTCAACCTGATTGGTTGGACAGTGATGTCAACAAGGGAAGATTGGAATATTTTTATTTCATTGTGGCAGGGTTGGGACTTTTCAATTTTATTTGTTTCATGTCATGTGCTCGTGTTTATAGGTACAAGACATTTGTTAAAATAGAGGACATATAAGCTTACATTGATGATCAACTCAAAAAAAAAAAGTGCACTACACTTTGATTGATCTCTGATTATAATTAGAGGTATGTTGTTAAATGTATTATTTTTTTTTTAAATGAAATCAATAAAATAAATGCATGAACTATAAAAGTAGGTAATTTTGCTAATAAATGACTCCAGAGATTGCCTTATTTGTCTGGTTGAGTGATAGAACTTGTTTTGCCTTTCATAGAGCTTTTTTGTTTATGGTTTTTCTTTATGCTGTTGGAGAGTAGTCCTTTTCTTCCATAAAAAGAAATTAAGAAATTCAGTTAAATATAATTTATTTTTTAAAATTTCATGTAAAATATAAGTCAAATTTAATAAATTGTCTATTTTTAATATCAAATACTCAACTATTCACAATAAATATTTTTGAATTAAATAAAAAATATTTTTATCTGGTCTAAATTTTGAATCACATATATTCACTTTCTTTGACTATTTTTGTTTATATTATGATAAGGATGTAGTATTAAAAATATTATCATTAAATGATTTAAAAATGATTAACTAAAAGCATTTTCTAAATTTTGTTCAAACTGAGCTCCTATGTATCAAATGTTCGTACAACTATCAAACTATATGATGCATAGTTATGAGAATGT
>JBBPBP010009778.1:8329840-8377648 GCA_037974735.1 Cicer chorassanicum | reverse complement strand
TTCTGCCTTTTTTTTATAAAAAAAAAGTCTTAATTATAATCCAATAAAAATATAACTTTTTCCTTGCTGAGAATTGCTTTAAGAAAATAATTTATTTTTTCCTTCTTAATTTATTTTTAATTGTAAAAAACCCCTGCTTTCATTCCATTTCTTGTTTTCAAATACATGTATAAGAAAATGTGAAAATTTTTCTTTTTGTGTCTTTTAAAACATAAAAAAGAGTAAAAACAATATGTATTATTGCTATTAAAAGAGAAAACACGATGAAAATAGAATTATAAAAGATAAACTTGTGGAATTAAAAAGCCAAGATAAACTTATGTAATTAAAAAGCCATTTTTTTTCTTGTTAGGTGTTTAAACAAAGCAGCTATGATACAAGACAATGAAATTAATCCTGAAGGTAGAGCAACAAATACATGGAATCTTTGCAGCATTCATCAAGTTGAAGAATTAAAATGTTTGATTAAAATAATTCCCATTTGGGCTTCTGGATTTCTTGGTGCGATACCAATAGTACAACAAGGAATATTTCCTATAACCCAAGCCATGAAAATGGACAGGCACATTGGATCATTTGAAATTCCTGCTGCATCATATAGCATAGTGACCCTAATTACCATTGCTATATGGCTACTATTCTATGACTTCTTTGTTCAACCAGCTCTTGCAAAAGTCACCAAACAAGTTGAAGGGATAAAAAGCCTTCAAAAGATTGTTATAGGTAATGTTTAAATTAATGCAAATTATAGTCTTTTCTACTATTGCTAACAATATTTATTTTATCAATTATATAGTTTCATTTTCATTTATGTTCAATATAAAAACTTTTGCATAATCGACGCATCATAATTTATCATTGTGTAATTTTAAAAATAATTATGGTAAAAATTAAGTATATCTAACGAGTTGTAAAAACTTTTTACATTGATAATATATATGAATTAAATTCATAAAAAGAATTCTATAAAATGAAAGGATATAAATTATTCTAGAACCTTTTAAGTACCCATCTTAACACTATACATAGGCATATATAACATATTAACATGTGGTAGAATTCAGATTCACTCTAACCTAGCACCAACTAGTGTACGGTCATGGTTGCTAGAGAAAATGTTAGGCCTAAAGCAAAGTGTTACTATTTTCTAATTTGGTGAGACTTGAGACCATTATATGATAAATAAGGTCCAACACACAATTATTCTTAAATTGAGTTAGAGCAGAGGCCTAAAGTAAGGGTTTGGATCACCTTTTCCTTAGGCCAGTCCAAAGTCCAATACTTTAACATGATATTCGAGTGAATAGGAAAATTAACTAGTTCTTGAAATTATAAATATTAATTAAAATAGTTTTTTCATTTTTGTGAATTGATAATTAGTAAATATATCATTAAAACGATTTGACAAATACATAATTAAAATTGTAAAATTTTAATTAGATAAAATAGTTTATCTATTTACTTTTATGGTTAGAAACTATGGCTAACGTTAAAAAAATAAGATGTCATTTGATATTGATCTCACATTAATGTCATTAATGTCACAATAATATAAACTAATTTATTTATGAAATTTAAATATCTAGTAATAATTTGTCAGTAATTAGTCTCTTATTGACTAATTTGTTCTTAAGTTGGACCTAAATTTCATAGACAAATTAGTCTTTAATGAGTTGTCATGTGAAAGGACGATAATATATTCAATTAATTTATTACGTCATACTCTTTAACGATAAAAATTAGGAAAAAAAAAACTTAAATGTTTTTCGTATGGTTCTTAACTTAAACCACATATTTTGTGATTATAACAAAGTTTGAGAAAACTATGAATTTGAAAAATTATGGTTGGTTAAGTTAAAAACCCTACTAAAGTACCTAAGAAAATCCATCTAAGTTTTGCCCTAAAAATTAACGGATCGACCATTTAAATAACATTTTACAATTTTGATATATTTGCTAATTCACAAAATGAGAGGGTATTTTGATGGATACTTCCTTTTGTTTTTTGTCTAAATAAAATGATAAATAATTTTGCACATAACTATGGCGTCTCGAGTTCGAAGAATTCGAGAAATTTTATCTATATATCAATAATAAAAATACTATCATTTTATCTAATTTTATCTCCTCTAATTTTCTCATTTCCTAATTTCCAACAGGTAATATTTTCTCAATTCTCGTAATGGTGAGTGCTGGCTTGGTTGAATTGTATAGAAGAAATATGGCTATCTCAAATAGCTATGGAACCAAACCAATATCTGCATTTTGGCTAGCTCCACAAAATATCATGTTAGGATTTTGTGAAGTTTTTTTATTAATTGGGTACATTGAATTCTACAATAGTGAATCACCTCAAAAAATGAAAAGCATAGGAAACTCTTTGCAATATCTTATGTTGGCATGCTCATCTTATGCTGGAGTATTGGTGATCAACATTGTGAATAAAGTTACTCAAAGGAGTGGTGGAAAGGGTTGGCTTAATAATGACATCAATGTTGGAAGATTGGATTACTATTATTTTTTAATTTCAGGATTAGGTGCAATTAATCTTGTTTATGTCATATTTTGTGCTAAACGATATCGTTACAAGGTTGTTGTGAAAGCGGAAGTTGCTGACTCAGTTTGAGGTGTATTACGTATATAGTTGTTTAATCAATAAATATAAAAATGTACTTATCTTATGAATATAATATATTAATGATATTTGATATTAGATTCATCGTTTTGTCTCAAATTATTTATGAGATTTATGGTAATATTTATTATCTTTTTTATAGACAAAAAAATGTATGATAATATTTTTTGTGAAATGTGATTCATGACTATTTTAAATTTTAGTCTTAAAAATTTTAATTTTTTTTAACCCTTTGTAAAAAATACTATATTTTGAAGTTCTACAAAATCATCTTGTAAATTATTTTAGTCTCTATTGAAATTAAACATATTTAATTGTCTTTTCAATTTTTAAGTACCACTTACTTTGTGAAATTTTTTATGTTTTCATTTTTTAAATTTTGTGTTAATTTTACTTATTAATAAATAACTTTAAAACTTTTTAAGTTGAACAATTGTCTACTTTTTTTGTGTGTTTAAGTTTTTACATTTTTAGAAATAATGAAAATGTCAAAAAAAACGTTTTTATTTTTTATGAAAATGCATCTTCATTAATTAGCATTCTATTTATTTCTCAATGACAATGGTTCACTTCATGAGTTCTTTTTTGTCTTTAGAAAAAATAGTAAATACATACAACTACGAGGTCTCGGGTTCAAACCCGATACATGATGTATATCCTAATAATATCGGCATTTGTCAATTGTGCCAGAATTTAAGAACTACTCCATGAATATGTAATCAAGATAAAAATGAACACATATTTTAGAAAATTAAAATACAAAATCTTTTCATAAAATAATTGGGGCCTAAATGTTATAGTTAGGGCCACTTTTTTTCCGCTCGAAATCACCTCCTCTATTTGCTCAAAATCTCTCTCAATAAATGTTTTTACACACATTTTTGTTCTTTCTCCTTTATATAAATAAATACTTTTACGTTTTTTTAGATTTTCTTTCGTGTTTTATATATGATTTTGTTGTTTGAACGCAACATTATGTCTGTCGTCTCTTGTTGCATCGTTTGTTTGATTTAGATTGACAAATTAATTTTGATCATTAAAGTTTCAATTATTGACTTTGGTGTCTCAACTTTATAGATCCGGAGACAGATAATTCAAACACTTTAAATTTGTCAGATTTGTAAACATTTTTTGAGTTTTATGTTATTAACTTAGCTATTGTAAGTTTGTTCATAGATTCATCCTTTTCAATTTCAATAAATTTAAATTTTATCAATCTTGATTGATGTAATATATCTACATAATTGAATAAATGAATATCGTTTTTTAAATAAATAAATAAATAAATAAATAAATAAATTATAAATTTAAGAAGGTTAATCAATCAACTTGTTAGAAAAACGCTAGCATGATTGGTTGGATGGAGATATCAACTAAAAAATGGCTAATTATTATAGTATACATCGTGTACACGTCATAAGAGATTCAAAATAGAGGTATTCTCATCCAAAGTGATAGAAAAATCACAAACCAACTTAAAAATACCGAAAATCGTATAAAACCAAATATTTTTGGATAATTTTAGATTTGTATAATTAAACATAGCTTATAATTAAAGTTTGTGTAATTAAGAGCAAAGTAAATGGTTTGAATGTGGATGACAATTTTCTTGAAGTGGCCTCAAATTTCTTGTCATATAATGCTGACAAGTTTCGTTTTGGTTTCTTGGTATTTCGGTTAGGGTTAATCCTAGATTATTGAGCACATGGAAACCAGTGCTTGAAGCTAGGAAGAAGAAACATTCATGGTGGAATGGTAGGAACCTCTCAAATATGGATTGGTTCTTAATAAACTATTAGGGGATGGGAAAACTGAAATAGAGAGAAAAAATTATTTGTGGTGGGGATATACAATTGATTGGTTTAGATAGGGGAGAAGAAAATTGGTTTTTTAATTGTATACATAGAAAATTGGAAAATGGAGCAACAATATCATTTTGGAATGATACTTGGCTCATCGAAGAACCTATTAAGTTTATTTTTCTAGATTTGTATTTGATCTCAACTATTAGGGATACAAGGGTGATTAACATGTGGTCTAGGATCTCATTGTGTTGGCATTGAAATTTTCAGTATAGAAAAGGCTTTCTCGAAGTTGCTTTAAGGTATCATTCAATTTTGATGGACTTTTTACATGTCAACCCTGTAGCTAACGAGAATGACTCCTTCGTTTGGACCCTTCTCAATGTTTGGTGAGCTATTTTTCGCAACAAGTATAATAAAATAAACAAATGCAATGTTTGGACCCCCTCACACAAGTTAAATGGGTTCCAAACCTCCTTGATCAACTACCAAATTAACCATATAAAGTAGTCTTTCAAGACATCAAACAAACAGATAAAAGAAAATAGAATCTTCATGGCAAATACCTCTAAGCAGAGTAAATTCTTTGAGAGCCTCTCCATGCCCAAGAAGGCACATTTTTACAAACGAAATACACTCCCAAACTATCTCAATAAAATTTATTGGAAGCCTAATATTCTCTAGTGTATTACACATAAAGCTCCAATCTAAGTCGATTTTAATCACCATCCAACCTTTCTTACCCTTTTTATTTCTCATACAATGAAGAACCCCTTGTGCAACAACAATATTATCTTTGCTATGAAGATTAGGCACAAAACTACTTTGACAAGGATTTACAAGATTTTCAATCACTCTACGTAACCTTCAAGCTAAGATCTTGGTAATTTTTTTATAAGAAACATTACAAAGACTTATAGGCCAAAATTGCTTCATAGATATGACAAGCTCAACTTTAGGAATCAAGGTTTCATTTAGGTTAGTTAGTTTAGTAGAATCAATAAATGCATCCATAATTAACTCCACAAAGGAATAACCAAATTTATAGAAGATAGCCTAAAGACCATCCATACTTGGAACTTCAAAGGCACCCATACTACAAACAATGTTTGTTATCTCTTCTCTAGACACCATTGCACCCAACATCAACAAACCTTCCTAACTAACCTGAAAGAAACTTTAAGAAAGAAAGAAAACCTCCACCTCACTTTCCTTGGTAAAAAGGGTCTTATAGTATTCAATAGCATGCTTTTCCAAGTCATTAGGATCCCTAATCCACAAACTTTCTTCATTTTGCAACATATCATAGATATTTCTCTTCCTACGAACCGTAATAACACCATGAAAAAATCGAGTATTCTTATCCCTTTGAAGAATCCATTGAATACAAGACTTTTGGAACCACAATAACCCTTCTTGTTGAAGAACAATCTCATACTCTCTCCAAATCCGGTCTTGTTTGTATCAAAAACTAAATAATATTATAAGTAATTTGTTTACTCACTTTTTCAAGTTGTATCATCAATTGTTTTTTTCCGTTGAAAAATATTCCCAAACTTGGTATTCCAATCCTTCAAAGCATCAATGAAAGGCTTAATTTGATCATTCCAAATCTTCTACCTATCTGAAGTCTATTTAATAAAATTTGGAAAATCTTCGTGTGTGATACAAGATGCCACAAATCAAAAGGGTTTTCTACCCTTATTAGGACTACTATCTTTATAGAAAGAAGCAAGAATGACTCTATGATGAGATTTATATATGAGAAAATAAAATAACATCCCATCTGGAAATTCCAACCTCCTTTGTTGAAATCATACCCTTTGCCAAGTTTAAGGATCTCCTTGAAAATCAACATCTATCAAATTACAATGATGCATCATATCTCTAAACGCATTCATGCTGCCCACACTCCCCTCAATCTCTCATGCACCACACAAATAGTATTAAAATCACTGATAATTTCCCACAGACTATCAATCTCCTCAGTTAACTCCTTTAACGATTCCCACAACTCCAGATGTCTGCCAAAATGATGGCGAGTGTAAACAAAAGTTAGTAACGAAGGTCGACCACCTTTCCATGCAACCTTAAGATGAATGAATTGAGTAGAGTTCACAAGCACCTCTACTCTCCAAAGGGTGTCCCAAAAACACCACATACCACTAGAGTGACATTGAGAATCTTGAATAAAAACTCGAGAGAAACTTGTCTTAGCCACAATACCTCGGCCTCAAACCTATTAACTTTATACTCTCTATGGACATCCTTTACCAATCTAACAAAACCCCTTCCCACGAGCCTCTAACTATTCCAACAAAGAAGATCCATTGAGGAGGTGAAGTGTTGTTTGGTTGGTTAAGCTCTTCCTTACAAGACTGCTTAACAATTGTAGCATTACTCATAGTATTTCTTCCCACAAGCCCATTGGCTCAAAATTCAAAACCTCATGTAAAAAGTGGTACTCAATTAAGAAGCCAAACTGTTTGGGCAGTTATTTAGTTAGTTTCAACTAACTTTAGTTAGTTAGTTTGTTACTCCAATTTGTAAACAAACTGTATATAAGCCAAAACAAGGCTGGGAAAAAGAGAGATCAGAAAAATATAGAGTGCAAAGCTGCAGTTTTACAAACTGTGAAAAATTGGCAGCATAACTGCTTATCTTTGTAATCATTTTCATCTCATAACTAGTGATAATTTAAGTCGATCCAGTCCCCCAGACGTAGGAGTTAATCTCTGAACTGGGTTAACAATTGTGTTTGTTCATTTTAGCATTACAAGTTTCAAATTATGTTTAAAAGATCAGTCTTCGTTTTCAGACAAAAATGAAACACGATCTTAGATTTTCTGCGGATCAATCTTCGTTTCAGTTTTCTATCAATATGCGTTTCAGTACAAAAACCAAGAACACTCTTGGTTCATTGATTGATTGATCTCCGTTTTTCACAACAACTGGTATCAGAGCACGGGAGTATTTGATTCAAAGGAAGGATGGCATCAACAAAGTATGCAATTGAAAAATTTGATGGGAAGAATTATTTTGGGTTATGGCGTCTCAAGATGAAAGCGTTGTTGGTTCATCAAGGTTTGGCAGGAGCACTGGGAGGAGAGAAAGACATGGCACCCACACTATCAGAAAGGGAGCAGAGGGATATCATGGACAAGGCTCATATTGCTTTAATCTTGAGTCTCGGAGACAAGGTTCTGAGGGAAGTGTCAAAGGAGTCCTCTACAGTAGGTATTTGGCTCAAATTAGAATCTTTATACATGACAAAGTCATTTGAAAATTGAAAGCATCATTCATTTTGGGGACACATATTTTTACAAATGAGTCAATCGTTGTAAGACAAAAGGAGTAACATAATAAAACAAACATGAAATCCATTGAGACAACATACTCACTTTCGGTATCCAATTGAAGGACCTTGTAGGCTGCTCTAGCTGTTTGAATAGATCCTTGACCCGCTTGCAGTAACCACAATAAGTCTTACTTCCACAACATAAATTACAAAATGGAGTTATCAATTTTAAAACAAAACAAACAAAAAAAGGAAGATGCTTTATCAAAATGAACAAAGAGGGTGCATGAAAATAAAAGACACCAATTTGTCTTGACAAACCAATGCATCAAGTAGCACAACATGGCCTAGCAGTAACAGGTAAAGCAAAAGCACAGATCTGGGATACTGCTGGCCAAGAAAGGTTCTTCTTCTTTTCTTCCTTTCATTTCATGTTTCATACATACATATCCTGATTATGTATATTTCATAGTTAATTAATTATATAGGTACAGAGCAGTGACAAGTGTATACTACACAGGAGCATTAGGGGCAATGCTAGTGTACGACATAACTAAAAGAAAAACGAGACATGTTTGATGGGATGATTATGAATAACAGGTAAAGCAAAAGACACATACCTATAGTCACCAACAAAACATCTTTTATTTTATTCATAGTGTTGGGCTGCCTCTCAAATAGGCGACTCCGGGAATCAAACCCAAAAGTAGTGTTGGGCTGCCTATCAATACTCAAAGAGACAAAATGTAATGGAACTGAAGGTGGTCTTTAAGTGACAAATATGACATAAAAATGGATATTACAGAATCAAATTATCAAAACAAACACAAAAGTCTTCAACCAGTGTTGGATGTGAACTAAGGGCAAGGAGAAACCTGTTTGTTTTTTACACTGATATGAACTCTTGCAACCAATTTAAAGCAAAAACTAGAAGAAGAAAAAATCACAAGAAACTAAAGTTTTGAGAAGAACACTGATACGAGTTCTAGGCAGGGCAACCAAAATCTTTGACTCTAAACAAACACAAAATCAAGTGAACCAGAAAATCGAATTGAAATGTACCACGATTAATGTCACAAACTAACGAGAAAGTAGCATTAGTGATAAAATCAAATACCTCAATAAGTTGAAATTGAAATCGGCTTAAAAAGCTGAGAAAGATTTGAGGAATGAGAAGCGCAAATCAACGTAAATGAGAAGCGCAAGCGTGAAGAATCTGTGGGAGAGAAAATGAAAATATGATAAGCAAATCCACAATTTTGAAGAATAACATAAAATCCCTAATTTTGAACATATGAAAAACCCTAGCAATGATTTCAGAACACAAATATATTACTAATAGTCTCAATCGAATAATGAACCAACCAAATCACTAAACCCTAAACAATGTAATTTTGTGATACCATACCTTGTTGAGTTGATGATTGTTTACTGTAGTTGAAGGCCGAACAAGGAGGTATTGGTGGCTCAGTTTGCGCCTTCGTGGACGGAGGAGGGCGGTGGTGGCTATTTGCGACGAAATGAGGAAGAGAAAGGAGAAGAAGAGAGGTATCGGCGGCGATGACGAGAGAAGTTGAGATTTTGGTTTATCAAGGTACTGTTGAGAAAATGGTTCTGTGATTAGGTTTTTTAAGTAGGGCATACACCACAAGAATCTATCTTTAAAAAAACTAGAAGAATTAAAGAGGGAGATACTTCAATATCAAAATGAAAGGGTGATATGTTTTTTGAACTCAAAGAACTTGAGATTCTGTTATTGAGGGAATTTGAAATTCTGCTCATGAAGTAGTAGAGCTGAAAGGTACTTTTGTTATTATTAAATTAAATTATTAATAATTGAATAAATATCATCTATTAACAACTTTGATTATATTTCAAATTTATTATTATAAAATTTGTATATTTTATATTTTAAAATTATTTTAAAATAAAGTAAAAAAATAGAACATCTAATTTAATATAAGTAAAAAATCACAAAATACACATTATATTCATCTTGCATTAATAAAATAGAGTCAAAATATTCATATTACCAAAACACAATTGATAGTACTATAAAATTTTTGAGCAAACCCTGCACACAATCAAAGCGGATTTTTCCTATATATCAAGACGAGTTCGAGCAGATACGCGGATTATATTGTCATAATTAACTGTGGAATTTGTCTTATAATTTTACTAGTGACACCCCTCCCTGCCCCATAATTTTAATTTCAAGGCAAACTCACACTTAATCAAATCGAATTTTCTCCTATAAATAAAGATGTGTTCGGATAGATACAGCAGGTGCGGATTATATTGTCATCCCTAACTGTGGAACTTGTCTTACTTTTTTTATTTGTTTAAAAAACAACTCTACTTTATTTATATAAAAATAAAAACTATTTCATTTATATAAAAATAAAAACATAAAAATTGGCCTGCATTTGCTGCGGAATTTGTTGCAGAGGTTTCCTAAAAAATTTATTTAATTATGATAGATAAAAATTTATTGATACTGATAGATAAAATTTTAATTATGAAAACAATTTATTTAATTACTGAGTTCAAAATTAAATAGATAAATTTATTAAAACTCTTAATTCATTGAATTTAATAGACCTATAAAATTTAAAAATTAAAATAATATTACTAGCGGGGGCGAGTTCTGGTCTTAAGTGGATATCAACACCGCAAACTCGTTTCTACCATGAACTTTAATTTCTGGAAAAACCCATATCCTCAATCGCACTCAATCAAAGCATATTTTTCCTCCAAATCAAGACATGTTCAAATGAGTACTGTGGATGCGAATTATACTTTTATCCTAACTGTGAAACATATCTTACTTTTTTAATTTGTTTAAAAAAAATTCAACTTTATTTATATAAAAATAAAAACTACTTTATATAAAATCATTAAAATTGGCATAAAATTTTACCTGCGGAATTTCCTAAGGAAATAACACTGGTAAAGTTTGCTGCAGAATTTGCTACGGACATTTCCTGCGGAATCAGATAAATGGAAAAAAATGAATTTTGCTGCGGAAACGTTGTCGCATGTACATCCCCAGCAAACAAAAAGTTTACCTGCCGTTTTACCTGGCGGAATGTGACACCGTAGGAAAATTCTTAAGAGAATTGTGAACCGTAGGAAAATCCTCACGTACAACCTGCGGAAAATATTCCGCTGGTAAAATGCTGATTTCTAGTAGTGTTAAAAACTTTTTAAGTTGAACAATTGTCTACTTTTTTTGTGTGTTTAAGTTTTTACATTTTTAGAAATTATGAAAATGTCAAAAAATCGTTTTTATTTTTTATGAAAATGCATCTTCATTAATTAGCATTCTATTTATTTCTCCATGACAATGGTTCACTTCATGAGTTTTTTTTTTTTTGTCTTTAGAAAAAATAGTAAATACATACAACTACGAGGTCTCGGGTTCAAACCCGATACATGATGTATATCCTAATAATATCGGCTTTTGTCAATTGAGCCAGAATTTAAGAACTACTCCATGAATATGTAATCAAGATAAAAATGAACACATATTTTAGAAAATTAAAATACAAAATCTTTTTATAAAATAATTGGGGCCTAAATGTTATAGTTAGGGCCACTTTTTTTCCGCTCGAAATCACCTCCTCTATTTGCTCAAAATCTCTCTCAATAAATGTTTTTACACACATTTTTGTTCTTTCTCCTTTATATAAATAAATACTTTTACGTTTATTTAGATTTTCTTTCGTGTTTTATATATGATTTTGTTGTTTGAACGCAACATTCTGTCTGTCGTCTCTTGTTGCAGCGTTTGTTTGATTTAGATTGACAAATTAATTTTGATCATTAAAGTTTCAATTATTGACTTTGGTGTCTCAACTTTATAGATCCGGAGATAGATAATTCAAACACTTTAAATTTGTCAGATTTGTAAACATTTTTTTTCGTTTTATGTTATTAACTTAACTATTGTAAGTTTGTTCATAGATTCGTCCTTTTCAATTTCAATAAATTGAAATTTTATCAATCTTGATTGATGTAATATATCTACAGAATTGAATAAATGAATATCGTTTTTTAAATAAATAAATAAATAAATAAATTATAAATTTAAGAAGGTTAATCAATCAACTTGTTAGAAAAACGCTAGCATGATTGGTTGGATGGAGATATCAACTAAAAAATGGCTAATTATTATAGTATACATCACATACACGTCATAAGAGATTTAAAATAGAGGTATTCTCATCCAAACTGATAAAAAAATCACAAACCAACTTAAAAATACCGAAAGTCGTATAAAACCAAATATTTTTGGATAATTTTAGATTTGTATAATTAAACATAGCTTATAATTAAAGTTTGTGTAATTAAGAGCAAAGTAAATGGTTTGAATGTGGATGATAATTTTCTTGAAGTGGCCTCAAATTTCTTGTCTTATAATGCTGACAAGTTTCGTTTTGGTTTCTTGGTATTTCGGTTAGGGTTAATCCTAGATTATTGAGCACATGGAAACCAGTGCTTGAAGCTAGGAAGAAGAAACATTCATGATGGAATGGTAGGAACCTCTCAAATATGGATTGGTTCTTAATAAACTATTAGGGGATGGGAAAACTGAAATAGAGAAAAAAAAATTATTTGTGGTGGGGGATATACAATTGATTGGTTTAGACAGGGGAGAAGAAAATTGGTTTTCTAATTGTATACATAGAAAATTGGAAAATGGAGCAACAATATCATTTTGGAATGATACTTGGCTCATAAGTTTATTTTTCTAGATTTGTATTTGATCTCAACTATTAGGGATACAAGGGTGATTAACATGTGGTCTAGGATCTCATTGTGTTGGCATTGAAATTTTCAGTATAGATAAGGCTTTCTCGAAGTTGCTTTAAGGCATCATTCAATTTTGATGGACTTTTTACATGTCAACCCTGTAGCTAACGAGAATGACTCCTTCATTTGGACCCTTCTCAATGTTTGGTGAGCTATTTTTCGCAACAAGAATAATAAAATCAACAAATGCAATGTGAGCTATTTTTGGACCCCCTCACACAAGTTAAATGGAGTTCCAAACCTCCCTAATCAACTACCAAATTAACCATATGAAGTAGTCTTTCAAGACATAAAACAAACAAATAAAAGAAAATAGAATCTCTTTGGTGAATACCTCTAAGCGAGGTAAATTCTTTGAGAGTCTCTCCATGCCCAAGAAGGCACATTTTTACAAACGAAATACACTCCCAAACTATCTCAATAAAATTTATTAGAAGTCCAATATTCTCCAGTGTATTGCACATAAAACTTCAATCTAACCTATCATAGGCTTTACCTAAGTCGATTTTAATCACCATCCAACCTTTCTTACCTTTTTTATTTCTCATACAATGAAGAACCCCTTGTGCAACAACAATATTATTTTTGCTATGAAGATTACGCACAAAACTACTTTGACAAGGACCTACAAGATTTTCAATCACTCTACGTAACCTTCATGCTAAGATCTTGGTAATTTTTTTATAAGAAACATTACAAAGACTTATAGGCCAAAATTGCTTCATAGATATGACAAGCTCAACTTTAGGAATCAAGGTTTCATTTAGGTTAGTTAGTTTAGTAGAATCAATAAATGCATCCATAATTAACTCCACAAAGGAATAACCAAATTTATAGAAGATAGCCTAAAGACCATCCATACTTGGAACTTCAAAGGCACCCATACTACAAACAATGTTTGTTATCTCTTCTCTAGACACCATTGCACCCAACATCAACAAACCTTCCTAACTAACCTGAAAGAAACTTTAAGAAAGAAAGAAAACCTCCACCTCACTTTCCTTGGTAAAAAGGGTCTTATAGTATTCAATAGCATGCTTTTCCAAGTCATTAGGATCCCTAATCCACAAACTTTCTTCATTTTGCAACATATCATAGATATTTCTCTTCCTACGAACCGTAATAACACCATGAAAAAATCGAGTATTCTTATCCCTTTGAAGAATCCATTGAATACAAGACTTTTGGAACCACAATAACCCTTCTTGTTGAAGAACAATCTCATACTCTCTCCAAATCCGGTCTTGTTTGTATCAAAAACTAAATAATATTATAAGTAATTTGTTTACTCACTTTTTCAAGTTGTATCATCAACTGTTTTTTTTCGTTGAAAAATATTCCCAAACTTGGTATTCCAATCCTTCAAAGCATCAATGAAAGGCTCAATTTGATCATTCCAAATCTTCTACCTATCTGAAGTCTATTTAATAAAATTTGGAAAATCTTCGTGTGTGATACAAGATGCCACAAATCAAAAGGGTTTTCTACCCTTATTAGGACTACTATCTTTATAGAAAGAAGCAAGAATGACTCTATGATGAGATTTATATATGAGAAAATAAAATAACATCCCATCTGGAAATTCCAACCTCCTTTGTTGAAATCATACCCTTTGCCAAGTTTAAGGATCTCCTTGAAAATCAACATCTATCAAATTACAATGATGCATCATATCTCTAAACGCATTCATGCTGCCCACACTCCCCTCAATCTCTCATGCACCACACAAATAGTATTAAAATCACTGATAATTTCCCACAGACTATCAATCTCCTCAGTTAACTCCTTTAACGATTCCCACAACTCCAGATGTCTGCCAAAATGATGGCGAGTGTAAACAAAAGTTAGTAACGAAGGTCGACCACCTTTCCATGCAACCTTAAGATGAATGAATTGAGTAGAGTTCACAAGCACCTCTACTCTCCAAAGGGTGTCCCAAAAACACCACATACCACTAGAGTGACATTGAGAATCTTGAATAAAAACTCGAGAGAAACTTGTCTTAGCCACAATACCTCGGCCTCAAACCTATTAACTTTATACTCTCTATGGACATCCTTTACCAATCTAACAAAACCCCTTCCCACGAGCCTCTAACTATTCCAACAAAGAAGATCCATTGAGGAGGTGAAGTGTTGTTTGGTTGGTTAAGCTCTTCCTTACAAGACTGCTTAACAATTGTAGCATTACTCATAGTATTTCTTCCCACAAGCCCATTGGCTCAAAATTCAAAACCTCATGTAAAAAGTGGTACTCAATTAAGAAGCCAAACTGTTTGGGCAGTTATTTAGTTAGTTTCAACTAACTTTAGTTAGTTAGTTTGTTACTCCAATTTGTAAACAAACTGTATATAAGCCAAAACAAGGCTGGGAAAAAGAGAGATCAGAAAAATATAGAGTGCAAAGCTGCAGTTTTACAAACTGTGAAAAATTGGCAGCATAACTGCTTATCTTTGTAATCATTTTCATCTCATAACTAGTGATAATTTAAGTCGATCCAGTCCCCCAGACGTAGGAGTTAATCTCTGAACTGGGTTAACAATTGTGTTTGTTCATTTTAGCATTACAAGTTTCAAATTATGTTTAAAAGATCAGTCTTCGTTTTCAGACAAAAATGAAACACGATCTTAGATTTTCTGCGGATCAATCTTCGTTTCAGTTTTCTATCAATATGCGTTTCAGTACAAAAACCAAGAACACTCTTGGTTCATTGATTGATTGATCTCCGTTTTTCACAACAACTGGTATCAGAGCACGGGAGTATTTGATTCAAAGGAAGGATGGCATCAACAAAGTATGCAATTGAAAAATTTGATGGGAAGAATTATTTTGGGTTATGGCGTCTCAAGATGAAAGCGTTGTTGGTTCATCAAGGTTTGGCAGGAGCACTGGGAGGAGAGAAAGACATGGCACCCACACTATCAGAAAGGGAGCAGAGGGATATCATGGACAAGGCTCATATTGCTTTAATCTTGAGTCTCGGAGACAAGGTTCTGAGGGAAGTGTCAAAGGAGTCCTCTACAGTAGGTATTTGGCTCAAATTAGAATCTTTATACATGACAAAGTCATTTGAAAATTGAAAGCATCATTCATTTTGGGGACACATATTTTTACAAATGAGTCAATCGTTGTAAGACAAAAGGAGTAACATAATAAAACAAACATGAAATCCATTGAGACAACATACTCACTTTCGGTATCCAATTGAAGGACCTTGTAGGCTGCTCTAGCTGTTTGAATAGATCCTTGACCCGCTTGCAGTAACCACAATAAGTCTTACTTCCACAACATAAATTACAAAATGGAGTTATCAATTTTAAAACAAAACAAACAAAAAAAGGAAGATGCTTTATCAAAATGAACAAAGAGGGTGCATGAAAATAAAAGACACCAATTTGTCTTGACAAACCAATGCATCAAGTAGCACATGGCCTAACAGTAACAGGTAAAGCAAAAGCACAGATCTGGGATACTGCTGGCCAAGAAAGGTTCTTCTTCTTTTCTTCCTTTCATTTCATGTTTCATACATACATATCCTGATTATGTATATTTCATAGTTAATTAATTATATAGGTACAGAGCAGTGACAAGTGTATACTACACAGGAGCATTAGGGGCAATGCTAGTGTACGACATAACTAAAAGAAAAACGAGACATGTTTGATGGGATGATTATGAATAACAGGTAAAGCAAAAGACACATACCTATAGTCACCAGCAAAACATCTTTTATTTTATTCATAGTGTTGGGTTGCCTCTCAAATAGGCGACTCCAGGAATCAAATCCAAAAGTAGTGTTGGGCTGCCTATCAATACTCAAAGAGACAAAATGTAATGGAACTGAAGGTGGTCTTTAAGTGACAAATATGACATAAAAATGGATATTACAGAATCAAATTATCAAAACAAACACAAAAGTCTTCAACCAGTGTTGGATGTGAACTAAGGGCAAGGAGAAACCTGTTTGGTTTTTACACTGATATGAACTCTTGCAACCAATTTAAATCAAAAACTAGAAGAAGAAAAAATCACAAGAAACTAAAGTTTTGAGAAGAACACTGATATGAGTTCTAGGCAGGGCAACCAAAATCTTTGACTCTAAACAAACACAAAATCAAGTGAACCAGAAAATCAAATTGAAATGTACCACGATTAATTGAAAATCGGCTTAAAAAGCTGAGAAAGATTTGAGGAATGAGAAGCGCAAATCAACGTAAATGAGAAGCGCAAGCGTGAAGAATCTGTGGGAGAGAAAATGAAAATATGATAAGCAAATCCACAATTTTGAAGAATAACATAAAATCCCTAATTTTGAACATATGAAAAACCCTAGCAATGATTTCAGAACACAAATATATTACTAATAGTCTCAATCGAATAATGAACCAACCAAATCACTAAACCCTAAACAATGTAATTTTGTGATACCATACCTTGTTGAGTTGATGATTGTTTACTGTAGTTGAAGGCCGAACAAGGAGGTATTGGTGGCTCAGTTTGCGCCTTCGTGGACGGAGGAGGGCGGTGGAGGCCTTGGTGGTGGCTATTTGCGACGAAATGAGGAAGAGAAAGGAGAAGAAGAGAGGTATCGGCGGCGATGACGGGGAGAAGTTGAGATTTTGGTTTATCAAGGTACTGTTGAGAAAATGGTTCTGTGATTAGGTTTTTTAAGTAGGGCATACACCACAAGAATCTATCTTTAAAAAAACTAGAAGAATTAAAGAGGGAGATACTTCAATATCAAAATGAAAGGGTGATATGTTTTTTGAACTCAAAGAACTTGAGATTCTGTTATTGAGGGAATTTGAAATTCTGCTCATGAAGTAGTAGAGCTGAAAGGTACTTTTGTTATTATTAAATTAAATTATTAATAATTAAATAAATATCATCTATTAACAACTTTGATTATATTTCAAATTTATTATTATAAAATTTGTATATTTTATATTTTAAAATTATTTTAAAATAAAGTAAAAAAATAGAACATCTAATTTAATATAAGTAAAAAATCACAAAATACACATTATATTCATCTTGCATTAATAAAATAGAGTCAAAATATTCATATTACCAAAACACAATTGACAGTACTATAAAATCTCCGAGCAAACCCTGCACACAATCAAAGCGGATTTTTCCTATATATCAAGACGAGTTCGAGCAGATACGCGGATTATATTGTCATAATTAACTGTGGAATTTGTCTTATAATTTTACTAGTGACACCCCTCCCTGCCCCATAATTTTAATTTCAAGGCAAACTCACACTTAATCAAATCGAATTTTCTCCTATAAATAAAGATGTGTTCGGATAGATACAGCAGGTGCGGATTATATTGTCATCCCTAACTGTGGAACTTGTCTTACTTTTTTTATTTGTTTAAAAAACAACTCTACTTTATTTATATAAAAATAAAAACTATTTCATTTATATAAAAATAAAAACATAAAAATTGGCCTGCATTTGCTGCGGAATTTGTTGCAGAGGTTTCCTAAAAAATTTATTTAATTATGATAGATAAAAATTTATTGATACTGATAGATAAAATTTTAATTATGAAAACAATTTATTTAATTACTGAGTTCAAAATTAAATAGATAAATTTATTAAAACTCTTAATTCATTGAATTTAATAGACCTATAAAATTTAAAAATTAAAATAATATTACTAGCGGGGGCGAGTTCTGGTCTTAAGTGGATATCAACACCGCAAACTCGTTTCTACCATGAACTTTAATTTCTGGAAAAACCCATATCCTCAATCGCACTCAATCAAAGCATATTTTTCCTCCAAATCAAGACATGTTCAAATGAGTACTGTGGATGCGAATTACACTTTTATCCTAACTGTGAAACATATCTTACTTTTTTAATTTGTTTAAAAAAAATTCAACTTTATTTATATTAAAATAAAAACTACTTTATATAAAATCATTAAAATTGGCATAAAATTTTACCTGCGGAATTTCCTAAGGAAATAACACTGGTAAAGTTTGCTGCAGAATTTGCTACGGACATTTCCTGCGGAATCAGATAAATGGAAAAAAATGAATTTTGCTGCGGAAACGTTGTCGCATGTACATCCCCAGCAAACAAAAAGTTTACCTGCCGTTTTACCTGGCGGAATGTGACACCGTAGGAAAATTCTTAAGAGAATTGTGAACCGTAGGAAAATCCTCACGTACAACCTGCGGAAAATATTCCGCAGGAAAATCCGCAGGTAAAATGCTGATTTCTGGTAGTGTTAAAAACTTTTTAAGTTGAACAATTGTCTACTTTTTTTGTGTGTTTAAGTTTTTACATTTTTAGAAATTATGAAAATGTCAAAAAATCGTTTTTATTTTTTATGAAAATACATCTTCATTAATTAGCATTCTATTTATTTCTCCATGACAATGGTTCACTTCATGAGTTTTTTTTTTTTTTGTCTTTAGAAAAAATAGTAAATACATACAACTACGAGGTCTCGGGTTCAAACCCGATACATGATGTATATCCTAATAATATCGGCATTTGTCAATTGAGCCAGAATTTAAGAACTACTCCATGAATATGTAATCAAGATAAAAATGAACACATATTTTAGAAAATTAAAATACAAAATCTTTTTATAAAATAATTGGGGCCTAAATGTTATAGTTAGGGCCACTTTTTTTCCGCTCGAAATCACCTCCTCTATTTGCTCAAAATCTCTCTCAATAAATGTTTTTACACACATTTTTGTTCTTTCTCCTTTATATAAATAAATACTTTTACGTTTATTTAGATTTTCTTTCGTGTTTTATATATGATTTTGTTGTTTGAACGCAACATTCTGTCTGTCGTCTCTTGTTGCAGCGTTTGTTTGATTTAGATTGACAAATTAATTTTGATCATTAAAGTTTCAATTATTGACTTTGGTGTCTCAACTTTATAGATCCGGAGATAGATAATTCAAACACTTTAAATTTGTCAGATTTGTAAACATTTTTTTTCGTTTTATGTTATTAACTTAACTATTGTAAGTTTGTTCATAGATTCGTCCTTTTCAATTTCAATAAATTGAAATTTTATCAATCTTGATTGATGTAATATATCTACAGAATTGAATAAATGAATATCGTTTTTTAAATAAATAAATAAATAAATAAATTATAAATTTAAGAAGGTTAATCAATCAACTTGTTAGAAAAACGCTAGCATGATTGGTTGGATGGAGATATCAACTAAAAAATGGCTAATTATTATAGTATACATCGTGTACACGTCATAAGAGATTCAAAATAGAGGTATTCTCATCCAAAGTGATAGAAAAATCACAAACCAACTTAAAAATACCGAAAATCGTATAAAACCAAATATTTTTGGATAATTTTAGATTTGTATAATTAAACATAGCTTATAATTAAAGTTTGTGTAATTAAGAGCAAAGTAAATGGTTTGAATGTGGATGACAATTTTCTTGAAGTGGCCTCAAATTTCTTGTCATATAATGCTGACAAGTTTCGTTTTGGTTTCTTGGTATTTCGGTTAGGGTTAATCCTAGATTATTGAGCACATGGAAACCAGTGCTTGAAGCTAGGAAGAAGAAACATTCATGGTGGAATGGTAGGAACCTCTCAAATATGGATTGGTTCTTAATAAACTATTAGGGGATGGGAAAACTGAAATAGAGAGAAAAAATTATTTGTGGTGGGGATATACAATTGATTGGTTTAGATAGGGGAGAAGAAAATTGGTTTTTTAATTGTATACATAGAAAATTGGAAAATGGAGCAACAATATCATTTTGGAATGATACTTGGCTCATCGAAGAACCTATTAAGTTTATTTTTCTAGATTTGTATTTGATCTCAACTATTAGGGATACAAGGGTGATTAACATGTGGTCTAGGATCTCATTGTGTTGGCATTGAAATTTTCAGTATAGAAAAGGCTTTCTCGAAGTTGCTTTAAGGTATCATTCAATTTTGATGGACTTTTTACATGTCAACCCTGTAGCTAACGAGAATGACTCCTTCGTTTGGACCCTTCTCAATGTTTGGTGAGCTATTTTTCGCAACAAGTATAATAAAATAAACAAATGCAATGTTTGGACCCCCTCACACAAGTTAAATGGGTTCCAAACCTCCTTGATCAACTACCAAATTAACCATATAAAGTAGTCTTTCAAGACATCAAACAAACAGATAAAAGAAAATAGAATCTTCATGGCAAATACCTCTAAGCAGAGTAAATTCTTTGAGAGCCTCTCCATGCCCAAGAAGGCACATTTTTACAAACGAAATACACTCCCAAACTATCTCAATAAAATTTATTGGAAGCCTAATATTCTCTAGTGTATTACACATAAAGCTCCAATCTAAGTCGATTTTAATCACCATCCAACCTTTCTTACCCTTTTTATTTCTCATACAATGAAGAACCCCTTGTGCAACAACAATATTATCTTTGCTATGAAGATTAGGCACAAAACTACTTTGACAAGGATTTACAAGATTTTCAATCACTCTACGTAACCTTCAAGCTAAGATCTTGGTAATTTTTTTATAAGAAACATTACAAAGACTTATAGGCCAAAATTGCTTCATAGATATGACAAGCTCAACTTTAGGAATCAAGGTTTCATTTAGGTTAGTTAGTTTAGTAGAATCAATAAATGCATCCATAATTAACTCCACAAAGGAATAACCAAATTTATAGAAGATAGCCTAAAGACCATCCATACTTGGAACTTCAAAGGCACCCATACTACAAACAATGTTTGTTATCTCTTCTCTAGACACCATTGCACCCAACATCAACAAACCTTCCTAACTAACCTGAAAGAAACTTTAAGAAAGAAAGAAAACCTCCACCTCACTTTCCTTGGTAAAAAGGGTCTTATAGTATTCAATAGCATGCTTTTCCAAGTCATTAGGATCCCTAATCCACAAACCTTCTTCATTTTGCAACATATCATAGATATTTCTCTTCCTACGAACCGTAATAACACCATGAAAAAATCGAGTATTCTTATCCCTTTGAAGAATCCATTGAATACAAGACTTTTGGAACCACAATAACCCTTCTTGTTGAAGAACAATCTCATACTCTCTCCAAATCCGGTCTTGTTTGTATCAAAAACTAAATAATATTATAAGTAATTTGTTTACTCACTTTTTCAAGTTGTATCATCAACTGTTTTTTTTCGTTGAAAAATATTCCCAAACTTGGTATTCCAATCCTTCAAAGCATCAATGAAAGGCTCAATTTGATCATTCCAAATCTTCTACCTATCTGAAGTCTATTTAATAAAATTTGGAAAATCTTCGTGTGTGATACAAGATGCCACAAATCAAAAGGGTTTTCTACCCTTATTAGGACTACTATCTTTATAGAAAGAAGCAAGAATGACTCTATGATGAGATTTATATATGAGAAAATAAAATAACATCCCATCTGGAAATTCCAACCTCCTTTGTTGAAATCATACCCTTTGCCAAGTTTAAGGATCTCCTTGAAAATCAACATCTATCAAATTACAATGATGCATCATATCTCTAAACGCATTCATGCTGCCCACACTCCCCTCAATCTCTCATGCACCACACAAATAGTATTAAAATCACTGATAATTTCCCACAGACTATCAATCTCCTCAGTTAACTCCTTTAACGATTCCCACAACTCCAGATGTCTGCCAAAATGATGGCGAGTGTAAACAAAAGTTAGTAACGAAGGTCGACCACCTTTCCATGCAACCTTAAGATGAATGAATTGAGTAGAGTTCACAAGCACCTCTACTCTCCAAAGGGTGTCCCAAAAACACCACATACCACTAGAGTGACATTGAGAATCTTGAATAAAAACTCGAGAGAAACTTGTCTTAGCCACAATACCTCGGCCTCAAACCTATTAACTTTATACTCTCTATGGACATCCTTTACCAATCTAACAAAACCCCTTCCCACGAGCCTCTAACTATTCCAACAAAGAAGATCCATTGAGGAGGTGAAGTGTTGTTTGGTTGGTTAAGCTCTTCCTTACAAGACTGCTTAACAATTGTAGCATTACTCATAGTATTTCTTCCCACAAGCCCATTGGCTCAAAATTCAAAACCTCATGTAAAAAGTGGTACTCAATTAAGAAGCCAAACTGTTTGGGCAGTTATTTAGTTAGTTTCAACTAACTTTAGTTAGTTAGTTTGTTACTCCAATTTGTAAACAAACTGTATATAAGCCAAAACAAGGCTGGGAAAAAGAGAGATCAGAAAAATATAGAGTGCAAAGCTGCAGTTTTACAAACTGTGAAAAATTGGCAGCATAACTGCTTATCTTTGTAATCATTTTCATCTCATAACTAGTGATAATTTAAGTCGATCCAGTCCCCCAGACGTAGGAGTTAATCTCTGAACTGGGTTAACAATTGTGTTTGTTCATTTTAGCATTACAAGTTTCAAATTATGTTTAAAAGATCAGTCTTCGTTTTCAGACAAAAATGAAACACGATCTTAGATTTTCTGCGGATCAATCTTCGTTTCAGTTTTCTATCAATATGCGTTTCAGTACAAAAACCAAGAACACTCTTGGTTCATTGATTGATTGATCTCCGTTTTTCACAACAACTGGTATCAGAGCACGGGAGTATTTGATTCAAAGGAAGGATGGCATCAACAAAGTATGCAATTGAAAAATTTGATGGGAAGAATTATTTTGGGTTATGGCGTCTCAAGATGAAAGCGTTGTTGGTTCATCAAGGTTTGGCAGGAGCACTGGGAGGAGAGAAAGACATGGCACCCACACTATCAGAAAGGGAGCAGAGGGATATCATGGACAAGGCTCATATTGCTTTAATCTTGAGTCTCGGAGACAAGGTTCTGAGGGAAGTGTCAAAGGAGTCCTCTACAGTAGGTATTTGGCTCAAATTAGAATCTTTATACATGACAAAGTCATTTGAAAATTGAAAGCATCATTCATTTTGGGGACACATATTTTTACAAATGAGTCAATCGTTGTAAGACAAAAGGAGTAACATAATAAAACAAACATGAAATCCATTGAGACAACATACTCACTTTCGGTATCCAATTGAAGGACCTTGTAGGCTGCTCTAGCTGTTTGAATAGATCCTTGACCCGCTTGCAGTAACCACAATAAGTCTTACTTCCACAACATAAATTACAAAATGGAGTTATCAATTTTAAAACAAAACAAACAAAAAAAGGAAGATGCTTTATCAAAATGAACAAAGAGGGTGCATGAAAATAAAAGACACCAATTTGTCTTGACAAACCAATGCATCAAGTAGCACATGGCCTAACAGTAACAGGTAAAGCAAAAGCACAGATCTGGGATACTGCTGGCCAAGAAAGGTTCTTCTTCTTTTCTTCCTTTCATTTCATGTTTCATACATACATATCCTGATTATGTATATTTCATAGTTAATTAATTATATAGGTACAGAGCAGTGACAAGTGTATACTACACAGGAGCATTAGGGGCAATGCTAGTGTACGACATAACTAAAAGAAAAACGAGACATGTTTGATGGGATGATTATGAATAACAGGTAAAGCAAAAGACACATACCTATAGTCACCAGCAAAACATCTTTTATTTTATTCATAGTGTTGGGTTGCCTCTCAAATAGGCGACTCCAGGAATCAAATCCAAAAGTAGTGTTGGGCTGCCTATCAATACTCAAAGAGACAAAATGTAATGGAACTGAAGGTGGTCTTTAAGTGACAAATATGACATAAAAATGGATATTACAGAATCAAATTATCAAAACAAACACAAAAGTCTTCAACCAGTGTTGGATGTGAACTAAGGGCAAGGAGAAACCTGTTTGGTTTTTACACTGATATGAACTCTTGCAACCAATTTAAATCAAAAACTAGAAGAAGAAAAAATCACAAGAAACTAAAGTTTTGAGAAGAACACTGATATGAGTTCTAGGCAGGGCAACCAAAATCTTTGACTCTAAACAAACACAAAATCAAGTGAACCAGAAAATCAAATTGAAATGTACCACGATTAATTGAAAATCGGCTTAAAAAGCTGAGAAAGATTTGAGGAATGAGAAGCGCAAATCAACGTAAATGAGAAGCGCAAGCGTGAAGAATCTGTGGGAGAGAAAATGAAAATATGATAAGCAAATCCACAATTTTGAAGAATAACATAAAATCCCTAATTTTGAACATATGAAAAACCCTAGCAATGATTTCAGAACACAAATATATTACTAATAGACTCAATCGAATAATGAACCAACCAAATCACTAAACCCTAAACAATGTAATTTTGTGATACCATACCTTGTTGAGTTGTTGATTGTTTACTGTAGTTGAAGGCCGAACAAGGAGGTATTGGTGGCTCAGTTTGCGCCTTCGTGGACGGAGGAGGGCGGTGGAGGCCTTGGTGGTGGCTATTTGCGACGAAATGAGGAAGAGAAAGGAGAAGAAGAGAGGTATCGGCGGCGATGACGGGAGAAGTTGAGATTTTGGTTTATCAAGGTACTGTTGAGAAAATGGTTCTGTGATTAGGTTTTTTAAGTAGGACATACACCACAAGAATCTATCTATAAAAAAACTAGAAGAATTAAAGAGGGAGATACTTCAATATCAAAATGAAAGGGTGATATGTTTTTTGAACTCAAAGAACTTGAGATTCTGTTATTGAGGGAATTTGAAATTCTGCTCATGAAGTAGTAGAGTTGAAAGGTACTTTTGTTATTATTAAATTAAATTATTGATAATTAAATAAATATCATCTATTAACAACTTTGATTATATTTCAAATTTATTATTATAAAATTTTTTTATTTTATATTTTAAAATTATTTTAAAATAAAGTAAAAAAATAGAACATCTAATTTAATATAAGTAAAAAATCACAAAATACACATTATATTCATCTTGCATTAATAAAATAGAGTCAAAATATTCATATTACCAAAACACAATTGATAGTACTATAAAATTTTTGAGCAAACCCTGCACACAATCAAAGCGGATTTTTCCTATATATCAAGACGAGTTCGAGCAGATACGCGGATTATATTGTCATAATTAACTGTGGAATTTGTCTTATAATTTTACTAGTGACACCCCTCCCTGCCCCATAATTTTAATTTCAAGGCAAACTCACACTTAATCAAATCGAATTTTCTCCTATAAATAAAGATGTGTTCGGATAGATACAGCAGGTGCGGATTATATTGTCATCCCTAACTGTGGAACTTGTCTTACTTTTTTTATTTGTTTAAAAAACAACTCTACTTTATTTATATAAAAATAAAAACTATTTCATTTATATAAAAATAAAAACATAAAAATTGGCCTGCATTTGCTGCGGAATTTGTTGCAGAGGTTTCCTAAAAAATTTATTTAATTATGATAGATAAAAATTTATTGATACTGATAGATAAAATTTTAATTATGAAAACAATTTATTTAATTACTGAGTTCAAAATTAAATAGATAAATTTATTAAAACTCTTAATTCATTGAATTTAATAGACCTATAAAATTTAAAAATTAAAATAATATTACTAGCGGGGGCGAGTTCTGGTCTTAAGTGGATATCAACACCGCAAACTCGTTTCTACCATGAACTTTAATTTCTGGAAAAACCCATATCCTCAATCGCACTCAATCAAAGCATATTTTTCCTCCAAATCAAGACATGTTCAAATGAGTACTGTGGATGCGAATTACACTTTTATCCTAACTGTGAAACATATCTTACTTTTTTAATTTGTTTAAAAAAAATTCAACTTTATTTATATTAAAATAAAAACTACTTTATATAAAATCATTAAAATTGGCATAAAATTTTACCTGCGGAATTTCCTAAGGAAATAACACTGGTAAAGTTTGCTGCAGAATTTGCTACGGACATTTCCTGCGGAATCAGATAAATGGAAAAAAATGAATTTTGCTGCGGAAACGTTGTCGCATGTACATCCCCAGCAAACAAAAAGTTTACCTGCCGTTTTACCTGGCGGAATGTGACACCGTAGGAAAATTCTTAAGAGAATTGTGAACCGTAGGAAAATCCTCACGTACAACCTGCGGAAAATATTCCGCAGGAAAATCCGCAGGTAAAATGCTGATTTCTGGTAGTGTTAAAAACTTTTTAAGTTGAACAATTGTCTACTTTTTTTGTGTGTTTAAGTTTTTACATTTTTAGAAATTATGAAAATGTCAAAAAATCGTTTTTATTTTTTATGAAAATACATCTTCATTAATTAGCATTCTATTTATTTCTCCATGACAATGGTTCACTTCATGAGTTTTTTTTTTTTTTGTCTTTAGAAAAAATAGTAAATACATACAACTACGAGGTCTCGGGTTCAAACCCGATACATGATGTATATCCTAATAATATCGGCATTTGTCAATTGAGCCAGAATTTAAGAACTACTCCATGAATATGTAATCAAGATAAAAATGAACACATATTTTAGAAAATTAAAATACAAAATCTTTTTATAAAATAATTGGGGCCTAAATGTTATAGTTAGGGCCACTTTTTTTCCGCTCGAAATCACCTCCTCTATTTGCTCAAAATCTCTCTCAATAAATGTTTTTACACACATTTTTGTTCTTTCTCCTTTATATAAATAAATACTTTTACGTTTATTTAGATTTTCTTTCGTGTTTTATATATGATTTTGTTGTTTGAACGCAACATTCTGTCTGTCGTCTCTTGTTGCAGCGTTTGTTTGATTTAGATTGACAAATTAATTTTGATCATTAAAGTTTCAATTATTGACTTTGGTGTCTCAACTTTATAGATCCGGAGATAGATAATTCAAACACTTTAAATTTGTCAGATTTGTAAACATTTTTTTTCGTTTTATGTTATTAACTTAACTATTGTAAGTTTGTTCATAGATTCGTCCTTTTCAATTTCAATAAATTGAAATTTTATCAATCTTGATTGATGTAATATATCTACAGAATTGAATAAATGAATATCGTTTTTTAAATAAATAAATAAATTATAAATTTAAGAAGGTTAATCAATCAACTTGTTAGAAAAACGCTAGCATGATTGGTTGGATGGAGATATCAACTAAAAAATGGCTAATTATTATAGTATACATCACATACACGTCATAAGAGATTTAAAATAGAGGTATTCTCATCCAAACTGATAAAAAAATCACAAACCAACTTAAAAATACCGAAAGTCGTATAAGAATGGTATGGAATTCTGTAGTGACGAATTCACTAGTTTTTGCAAAGTTCATGGTGTGAACAGACATATGACTGTAAGGAGCACAACTCAGCAAAATGGATTAGCTGAAAGAATGAATAAAACTTTGCTTGAAAGAATGAGATGCATTCTGCCAAATGCAGGGATGCTGCACAGTTTTAGGGAAAAACTGTCCATACAGCTTGTTATTTGATAACTTTGAGTCCTTCTACTGCAATTGAACTCAAAACCCCTCAAGAGATGTGGACAGGACAACCTGCAAACTAGAATCATCTAAAAATATTTGCATGTGCTGCATACTACCATGTAAATGAAGGGAAGCTATCCCCTCGAGCCAAGAAAGGGTATTTTGTTGGATAACCAAGTGGAGTAAAAGGTTATAGAATATGGTGTCCTGAAAGTAGGAAATGCATCATTAACAGGGATGTTAAGTTTCATGAGGTTGAGCTATATAAGTTTGTAAACAATGCTGCGAATAAAAGCTCACATCAAATTAAAGATATGAGGATTGATCTTAAGGTGGAGAAAGATGGAGAGAAATAGAGAATGTTCCTAGAGCAACAGCAGACTCAACAAGACAGAACTGAGAGGTTTGATCTTGAGGTGGAGAAAGTTGCAGAAAATCCAAGAACGATCTTGACTTCAACCGCAGAAAAGGAGAACGATCAACAGAAGTCAAGAACAATCTTGACTTCAGAACAACAACAATCTCAACAAGACAAGACTGATGCAAACCCAGCAGAGCATACTATGTTTCCAGAGCAAGAATTAGATGATTATAACCTCATCAGAGATAGAGAAAGAAGGACATCAAACCCACTCAAAGAGGAATGAGGGAATTCCAGGAGTTGAACCACCCAGGTTCAAAGCACGGCTAGTAGCAAAGGGATTCACTCAAAGAGAAGGTGTAGACTACAATGAAATCTTTTCTCCTATAGTCAAGCATGCATCTATAAGGATAATTCTAGCCATGGTAGCACACTTTGACATGGAATTGGAGCAGATGGATGTCAAAACAACATTTCTCCATGGTGACCTGAATGAAACAATCTTAATGCAACAACCAGATGGCTTTAGGACTCAAGGAAATGAGGATTGGGTCTGCTTGTTAAAGAGATCACTCTATGGGCTAAAACAATCTCCAAGGCAATGGTATTTGAGGTTTGATTCATTCATGCTTAGTCAAAGTTATGCTAGAAGTAATTTTGATAGCTGTGTGTACTATAAACAAGTATCATCATCCACATTCATTTACTTGTTGTTATATGTGGATGACATGCTAATAGCATGTAAAAATATGAAAGAAATAGAAAAATTAAAGGGACAGCTGAAGAAAAAATTCGAGATGAAGGACTTGGGGCCAGCCAAGAGGATCCTAGGAATGGAAATCATCAGAATTAGAGAACAAGGAAAACTGATAATTTCTCAAGAGAGCTACATTGGAAAGGTTCTAAATAGATTCAACATGAGTGAATCAAAGGCAGTTAGGTCTCCACTAGCATCTCACTTCAAGCTTTCTTCAGCCATGTCACCCAACACAAACTTGGAAGCAGAAGACATGAAGAATATACCATATGCAAGTGCCATAGGGAGTATCATGTATGCTATGGTCTGCTCAAGGCCAGGCATTTCTCATTCTGTAAGTGTCACAAGCAGATTTATGGGAAACCCAGGGATGAGTCATTGGCAAGTTGTCAAATGGATTCTAAGGTACCTAAAGGGTACTCAAAGCATGTGTTTGGAATACAACAAAAGTTCAGAACCATTAAAACCAGTCTAAGGATTTGTAGACTCTGATTTTGCTGGAGACTTAGATGGAAGAAGATCTCTTACTGGATATGTGTTCACGGTGTTTAACAACAATGTCAGTTGGAAAGCTAATCTTCAACACATAGTGGCATTATCAACAACAGAAGCAGAATATGCTGCTCTTGCTGAAGCAGTGAAAGAAGGAATTTGGCTAAAAAGATTGATCACAGAGCTTGGGGTCAAGCAAGAAGCTGTTTGCATACATTGTGACAGTCAAAGTGCCATTCATTGTAGTAAAAATCAAATGTGTCATGAAAGAACCAAGCATATAGACATCAAACTTCATTTCATTAGAGATGTCATTGAAAGGGGTGAGATACATGTGGCAAAAGTGCATACAAGTGATAATCCTACAGACATGTTTACAAAAACTGTCGCACTTAGCAAATTCAAACACTGTTTGGATATGCTGCAAATCAAGTCCAGAAACTAAGATCAAGGACTAAGAGGATCTGATTTGAAGAATCACAAGCTGAGGCTTCTCATTGGTACCAAGGTGGAGAATTGTTAAAAATTGTACTCAATTAAGAAGGCAAACTGTTTGGGCAGTTAGTTAGTTAGTTTCAACTAACTTTAGTTAGTTTCAACTAACTTTAGTTAGTTAGTTTGTTACTCCAATTTGTAAACAAACTGTATATAAGCCAAAGCAAGGCTGAAAAATATAGAGTGCAAAGCTGCAGTTTTACAAAACTGTGAAAAACTGGCAGCATAAGTGTTTATCTTTGTAATCATTTTCATCTCATAACTAGTGATAATTCAAGTCGGATCCAGTCCCCCAAACATAGGAGTTAATCTCTGAACTGAGTTTACAATTGTGTGTGTTCGTTTTAACATTACAAGTTTCAAATTATGTTTAAAAGATCAATCTTCGTTTTTAGACAAAAACGAAGAACGATCTTGGATTTTCTGCGAATCAATCTTCGTTTCAGTTTTCTATCAATTTGCGTTAACAAGTTCATGCACCATAATTAGTGAATTTTGCACGGAAAATGCATAAAAAAATTTAATAGCATATTTTAATATCGGAGTCGGACAATATCACCTTTTGGTTTAGAACAATTCTAGACCTTAATAGATTGAATTCCCTACAGCCCAATATTCCTAGCACTCCTCTTTGACTCCCTCAGTCTCGGCACAGTTTGAGGATTCCTACCTCCATTTTTATTTCAGATCTTAGCTACCAATTTAGTGAATTAAGCTCATCTAAAGTGAACAACTCAATTTAGAAAATAAATTAAGTAATATCAATTGTTGATAAATAAATCAATTGTTAATTTTATCTACACATATGTAACCAATCATAAATAACTTTAATATTGATTATTAATTTACTCATTTTACTATCCGAAGTGAATTGTCAATTTAATGCTATCCATATTACAACTAATATACTAATATTCCCACTATGAGTAATTGTAATAGTTGTGGGACCTCTTTTATTAAAGGTCACTCCTGAATCTTCCACATGTGGTGTAATCTCATTTGATTCATTCATATGTGGTGCATTACAATTTTTCGCTTCAAAAGTCTCTTACTTATTAACGAGTAAAATTAATACACATTTTAAAAAATAAAAATAGGAAATGTTTTTACAAAGAAAACGACCTCTAATATTTCATTGATAAAATAAAAAAAATTAAAAAGAAAAAGAGATCATTGCAAATATAAGAAAGTAGAGGAACTATCATTACAAATTAACTTTAACCTACAACTTTTTCTGCAGAATAATATTTTCATGTAAAACCTTCGTGGATAATTATTTCTTCAAGATATTTAGATTGAGGAATTACAACTTTAGGTATTTTTTTGCAATTGTATCTGCGATCATTTTTGCAGGTGAATGTTTCAGTAGCTAATTCTGCAAGAAATTCTCTAAAAAAGACTATAGAAAATTAGCATAAGCATGAAAGGTGTCAAAAATTATTAAATCTGTATCTAGAGATTTTTTTTTTGTGATAATCATTTTAAATAATCTATTTTAATATATATATATATATATAATATTAATTACATATAATTAATGTAAAAAGCATATTAAAATATTTTTAGGAGTATTTTGATAAATACATTTTTATAAATCTATTCCCCCTCCCCATTTGCTCCAAAATGAGAGATTTACTCATAGTAATATGAGAAACTGGATTAGGACCACACTAGAATTAATTTACTTCTTGGGTAAGGTTGACAAATTCCCATTTTCAATTGAAGGAGTAGATGCCAATGTTTTAGTTGGTGTTGGTGTAGGTTTTGAATTTCTCGGTGTTGAAATTTGAAATATCTTAAATTTCGCTAGCACAAATTTCTTCTTTGCCTTCGCTACATTGTTTTCCCTATTCACATAGATAACCTATCCAAAATAGATGCTAATCAAACACTCAACCATTAAGAAATTTAACATTATATTTTCACTATAAAATATGAATTAAAGCAATCCTTAGATTCATTTGGATGATGATCCACCATAAAATATTCACCGTAAAAGACAAACATCACTACGCCAAAAATTACATTTTATAGCGCGTCTATTACAACGCTTATTAAATACAAGCGCTGTTGTATAATTTTTTAAAAATAACGGAGGATACAACAGCTATTTTTTGACAAGCGCTGTAAAAAAAGCGTTGTTGTAGGATCATATAGAGTCACATTGCGCTCGCACATAACGTTTACAACTCTTTTACAGCGGTCTTTAAAAAAGCGTTGTAAATTGAAGTGCTCTCACATAGCTTTTACAGCGCTTTTTGAGCGCTTTAAACACAAGCGCTGTAAAAGGTTGCGTTCCCACCTTATGTTACATAGCTTTTAAAGCGCTTTTTGTTAAAGCGTTGTAAAATACATGCGCTGTCACATAATCAAATGACCTATTAGAGCGCTTTTTATACAAGCGCTGTAAAAGGCTTGCGCTTTCACATTATTAAAGAACCTAATAGAGCGATTTTTGTACAAGCGCCGAAAATCATTCACTTTAAATAAATAAAAACAAATTTAATACATTATCCTAACCCTACGAACTCTCATCTCCTCTACTTTGCGAACCCTCCTCTCCTCTACTGTGCGCCCATCTACAAATTGAATACGTTGCTCCTCCTTTAATACAAACTGGATACGTTGTCTTAGGTACTGTATTTATTAATTTGTTGTTGTCACTAAAACTGATAAATTGTTACATATTAGATATGTTCTCATGATATGTTCTGTTTTGAAATCAGACTTGGACATTGGTTTCCATTTTCAAATATTAGATATGTGTACTATATATAGATTGGTCAAATGTTATCAGTAGCTTATTATTTGTGTAACTGCATTTATATAGGTCATATAAAATGGACCGGAAATGGATGTCTGCCAATCGATTGACAAAAGAGTATGAAAATGGAGTGAAGGAGTTTGTTGAGTTTGTAGTGAAGAAAGCAAAAGATCCAAATAGAGTCGTTTGTCCTTGTTTAAAATGTTGTTTTGGAAAACGCGTTAGAGCGGATGAATTGGAAGGACATTTAGTATGGTATGAAATTGATCAAAGCTATACATGTTGGATAAGACATGGCGAGAAAGAAAATGGAAACACCCGCACAGATACATATACTTTAACTGATTTTGACACAGATACATATGAGTCGGACCGAGTTGAGGAGATTGCAAAAGCAGTTGAAGAAGATCTTCGTGATTGTCCTAAAATGTTTGAGAGCTTGTTGAGTGATGCAGAGAAACCATTATATAATGGTTGTACTAAATTCACAAGACTGTCGGCAATATTAAAGTTGTACAATTTAAAAGCGAGTAATGGATGGTCTGATAAAAGCTTCACAGAATTACTAACACTCTTAAAAGATATGTTGCCAGATGATAATGAACTTCCCAGTCAAACCTACGAGGCTAAACGAATTTTGTGCTCTATTGGTATGAGTTACGAAAGGATTCATGCGTGTCATAACCATTTCATTTTATTTCGAAACGAATATGAATTACTAAAGGCGTGTCCAAAATACAATGTCTCTTGATATAAGAAGAAAGAATCTACTCCAGCAAAAGTCGTGTGGTATTTTCCTATAATACCAAGATTTAGGCGCATGTATCGCAGTGAAGAAGATTCAAAACACTTGACATGGCATGCAGATGAAATAATTAGAGATGGAAAATTTCGACACCCTGCAGATTCTCCATAATGGGCAAAAATTGATCACGATTATCCTGAATTCGGGATAGAGTCAAGAAATCTACGACTTGCACTTTCTACTGATGGAATGAATCCACATGATCTTCAAAGCATCTCACACAGCACGTGGCCTGTGATTTTGTTGATTTATAACCTACCTCCATGGTTATGTATGAAGCGTAAGTTTATGATGTTGTCTCTGTTAATTTCTGGATCCAAACAACCGGGGAATGATATCAACCTATACTTGGCTCCTTTAATTGAAGATTTAAAAATTATGTGGGAGACAGGTGTGGAAGTTAATGATAGGTATAAGAAAGAATGTTTCAATTTGAGGGCTATTTTGTTCGGCACAATTAATGATTTTCCTGCATATGGTAATTTATCAGTGTAACACCCCAATATTTTCATATATATTATATATGTGTCTTTTTAGTAATTGTCATGATTTATTTAATTAATAATTATTCTATGTATAAATAAATTAAATTAAATTTTATCATCCTCAATTTTACCTGAATAATTATAATCTTTATTTATATTTAATTGTTTTGGTGTGATAATTACATGGGGATGATTTATGATGTGATTAATTCCTAAATGGACTATTGTGTATTTTTTTTACTTGATTAGTTTCGATAATCATAAAATTGATGTGTTAGATATATTTGTTTTATTTTGTTATGTGTGACCTACGATGATCTTCTTGTCTTGCTTGATTTATTTTAGTTGATAAAATATTAGTTGAATTACTTAATTAAATTATAATTTATAGAAGTTATATTGTTTGTTAGTTTATTTTCGACCAAATAATTATTCAATTTAGGAGATAGTAGACTTACTGAAACTCAGTATAAGCGTTTTAAAAATATTTTTGGTCAATCCGTTTTAGTATAAATAAAAAATAGTGATTTACTCTCCTTTTATGGCAATTCATTGTGTTGCCTTGTCATAGTGTAACTTTATATCCTTGTCTCTTAACCAATTAAGAGAGATGATTTAGTTCCTTCATTCTTGACACCATGCACCCACTTCTCTCTCCTCCTTAGCACATTTAATTTATTTTTGAAATGAAGCTTATAAATTTAATTATGAGTTTTATGTGCAATTAAGAGAGGACAACAAAAAGACTACTCTCCTTTTTATATCTCATGCGTCGCTCTCTTTAAACCAAAATTATGATTTTATTTTAATGCTCTACAAAAATAGCTCTATGCAATTTTTGGTTTGTAACTATTGGATAAAAAAAAATTAAAAATGTGATGTGACACCCTCTAATTTATTTATTTAATTAAAATGGGTGGTGTGACACCCTACAATATATGGTGAACTGTACTAGTTAATCCTAATTAACTCATACACATAAATACACATGATTGCAATTGGCTTTGTAACAACCTAATAAAATTAAATAAATAGTAACCATTGGTAGCATAATTTTGGAATTAAGTGCACTTCAATTTTAGACAAGAAATAAATTGTAATATTGCAACGTAAATAGCTATTGAAACCCCCTTATTTTAACAATCTCACGACTGCTTCTTCTATTCATACATTTCCATTAGGCTATCTGGTTGTCACACCTATTTGTCGTTCGTACACTACCAAAATAATTTTCTAAGTCGTAAATCCCAATGTCTATTCGTGTTGAATTCGTCGTTGCCTCATGAGCTAGTTTTCATGCGAATCTAGAGGTGTTAACAAAGAAAGCGCCTAAGGTAAGGGCTTTTCCCCATGCAAGATTAGGCTAGATCTTAAATTAATAGTTTGTAAGATATTGATATGACGTCTTGATGTATTAAAAGAAAAATGTTGATTTTATGTTTGCCTTAAAGAATTTAACTATAATATCTTGTTTTTATGAGTAATATGTTTGCCTTGATAAACTTAATTATAAAATTTTGATTTTTATTATTATAACATGAGTAATATGCTTGTTGTCATATATTTGATGTAAAGTTGCAATTTTTGTATTGTCTAGGTGTACTTAATTATCAAGTTATGATTTGTATTATGATCTCATGAGTAATATGTTTGTTAGGATGTTTTTAATTTAAAGTTTTGATTTTTGTGCTAATTCATTTTAAAGTTTTGATTTTTATGAATAATATATGAGTCTTGGGGGAATTGATGAAAAGTTATAATTTTTAATTGTGATAACATGATTAAGTTGATTTTTGTGAGTGGTTATTTGTGTTTTAAATATTATTATCTTTGTGGTTGCCTAAGTGGCTGGTGATTTATGGTTTGAATAGTTCTCTCTTTGTGGTTGCCTAAGTGGCTGGTTATTCGTGTTATGACATTTTCTTTGTGGTTGCCTAAGTGGCTAGTGATTTGTAAATTTCGAGCATCATTATCATTTCATGACATATCATATGCATCTTTGTGGACGCCTGTGTGGCTGGTTTAATTTTCCCCATTGGTATGGGTGACTTCTGTGTGGATGCCTGTGTGGCTGGTTATATCCGGATCATATACATTTAGGAGCATGCATATCTTGCATACATTTTATTATTTTTATTTTGATCTCATGATTTGCTCTGCAGTGAGTTGCTATTTGATTTATTTAGATTTTTATGACTTTTAATACATCTTGGTGAATTATTAAAGAATCAATTTATTTAAATCTGTTATTACGAAAAGATTTTATATTTATATTTTATGGCTTTTAATTTATTATTTGGTTTAATTTTGTTGTGGGATGAACTGACCCCTTACACCAACATTTAGGTACTAATGATCTCAAAGAGTTGCATGAATGATGTTTGCATGAATGATGTTTGTTTGGTGTAGCGCGTGGGAAAATTAGACTTTTACTTAAAAATAATGTTTTGTATTAATAAATTTTTTGTGGTACATTGTAAAGTCATTTACTCTTCATCATTAACTTTAAATATAAATTTTGGAAGTGAGTTTCTATTCGCTAGTAAATAATTGAATCATCATAAATTTCAGTTAATCTATTTTCTTTTGAATTTCACCTCAAGAGAATCTATTTTATTTTGGAGCGTAAATGAATATCGATCTAATAACTGAAATATTAACCTTGCAAATAAGTAAATAAATAATATTTTAGGAAATTGCATTACATTCTTTAAAAAAAACATATCAAGTCTTTTTAGACGCACCTTCAATTTATTACATAATGAACCACTCCTAAAGAAAAAAATTATAGTTGTTTCTAAAAGAAAATAAATATTTTTTAAGTATTGCTTTGGAAAAAAAAATCTGGGGGCGTTACAATCAGGATATAGCATAAAGGTTAGTGTGCATGTCCTATATGTGAAGAGAGTACAAATTGAAAGCGTTTGAAACATTTTAAGAATAATGTATTTCTTGGACATCGTAGATTTTTACCTCATAGTCATCAGTAACGTGGGTAGAGAAATGCATTCAATGGAAAATCAGAGGAAGATAGAGCTCTTGTAGCACCGACTAGATATCAAATACTTGAAAAAGTACAAGGTTTGACCAATAAATTTGGCAAACCTTTTGCGGGAGAGCTGGTCAAAACTGGGTGGAAGAAAAAGTCAATTTTCTTTGAATTGCCATATTGGAAGTCATTGTATGTAAGACATTTTCTCGATGTGAAGCATATTAAGAAAAATGTATTTGATAGTGTTATTGGTACGTTACTCAATCTACCAGGAAAGTCTAAGGATGACATCAATGCAAGATTGGACTTGGTCGATATGGGAATAAGAAATGAATTGGGTCCCTATCTAGAAAGGAAAAAATTATTTTGTGTAAATTTCTACACGAAGTTAAAGTTCCAGAAGGATACTCTTCAAATATTAAAAATTTAGTTTGTATGAAAGACCTAAAGTTAAAAGGTTTGAATACCTATGATTGTCATATTCTAATGGAGCATTTGCTATAAAGCGCTTTTAAAGCGCTTTGTTGAAAAGCGCTTTAAAACGGTCACATAGCGCTTTCACATAATAAAACAAAGAAGCCTTTTAAAGCGCTTTGTAGAAAAGCGCTGTAAAAGGGTCACATAGCGCTTTCACATAATAAAACAAAGAAGCCTTTTAAAGCGCTTTGTGGAAAAGCGTTGTAAAATGGTCACATAGCGCTTTCACATAATAAAACAAAAAATCCTTTTAAAACACTGTAAAAGGCTTTTAAAATAATAAAATAAGGATGTCTTTTATAGCGCTTATTCACAAGCGCTTTAAAAAGCTTCTAAAAAAGCTCTGTAATAAGCTTTAAAAAAATAAAATAAGGAGGTCTTTTACAGCGCTTTTTCAAAAAAACGTTGTAATAGGGTTTTATATATAACATTAAACCGCTTCAATTTATTCTTCATTACGTAAACTTCATACGCTCATTCATCTTCAGTTTCCTCTTCATTCTCCTTTTCATTGCAAACCCTACGAACCCTATGTTTGTTTCCTCCTCATTACTAACCATCATTACGTAAACTTCATACGCTTGTTTCCTCTTCATCTTCATTCTCCTTCTCATTGCAAACCATATTTGTTACTAACCCTCATTATGTATTTCTACGAATCCGTAACCCTACGCTCGTTTCCTTTTCGTTCGTATTTCTGCGCTGTTCTTCTTTGTTACTAACGGAACCCTACGAACCCGTAACCATAAGTATTTCTTCGCACTTTTCAGGTATTGTATTTATTAATTTTTTGTTTCACTAAAATGCATGTTGAACTTATACTGCTACGTACTTAGACTACTGCATGTTGAACTTGTTGAAGTTATACTGAACAACATGTTGAACTTGTTGTAGATAAATGGATACCAACAAGGAGTTAGATTGTCGAAATGAAGAAGTTGGCAACACCAAGACTTATGAAAATGAAGTCAAATGTGGTGCAACCATCATGCAAAATGTCATAAAAGCAAGAAGTACTGGCATAAAATTTGAGGTATACTATACTTTGTTTGCTGTTTATTTTTTATCTTTTTTGAAAGCATGTA
This sequence comes from Cicer chorassanicum, assembly GCA_037974735.1. Taxonomy (NCBI): domain Eukaryota; kingdom Viridiplantae; phylum Streptophyta; class Magnoliopsida; order Fabales; family Fabaceae; genus Cicer; species Cicer chorassanicum. Next base: position 8,339,013 of record JBBPBP010009778.1, on the reverse strand, counting down.
CTTACTATATGAGTTTATTAGGTGGGATAGAATGAGAGTGGTCATCCAATTGACCCCAATAGTTCCATGTTTGTAAGTTATATTGGGGCTATTGTTCGTCAGAATATCCCCGTTACAATTGACGATTGGAGAGATAAGGCATTGAAGGATGCAAAAGATGTATTGTGGACTAATATACAAGTAACTTTTTTACTCCACTTTTTTACTTATAATTTTCTACAGACTGCTTAAAAGTACTTCACTCAAACTATATCTTTATATGGTTTGCAGACTGCTTTTGATGTTGACGAGGTGAGAAAGAGTTACGTGCTGAGAGTCGCCGGGAAAATACAACGGGGTTTGAGATCTCACCTCTCAAACTGCTATCAAAGAGACTGTGATGGAAATATGAATGCGGAAGCTCCAAAAATATATAAACATTATATATCAAATGAGGAATGAAGCGCTTTTGTAGCAAAACGTTCAGACCCCGCGTTTGTTGTAAGTGATTAATTTATTAGCATTTGTGTTTTATTATTCATATTCATAGCGTATTTTAAATTTTTACACGATTGTTATTTTTTATATATAGAATATTAGTAAGGCAAATCGCGAGAGGGCAAAAAATCTGACGCATCCATACAAAAAATCTCGTCTAGAGCAAAAACTTGTAAGTAATTAGACGTCACTTTTATATAATGTGGTACATTATAAACTATAGTTTCTAACTAATATTTTGTTTATGATCTTAACGAATAGCTACAAGACACTCAATCCGATCAACCGTTGGGTCGTCATATCTTGTGGAAGGAAGCTCGCGTAATTTAAAATGGAGTTGTTGATAACGAAAATGTTCAAAAAGTAATAGAACTTTGTGTAAGTATATTTATCACTTTAATATTTTTTAATATTGTATTTTAAAAATGATATTGAACTTATCTTTTTAATCCTACGTGTATTTTAGGAGAATCTCGAACAAACTTCGAGAAATCAAGAGGACAACAAAGCTAGTTGCAGGGACATACTCGGTAAAGTGTTTAATGTTTCTGAATATTCCGGCCGCGTGAGGGGGAAAGGATTTGGCGTAACTCCTATAAGATATTTTTTACAAGAGAAGCGCCAAGTCTTAACAGAGCAAGTGACACTCTTGGTGAAGACGAATAAAGACAAGCAACTTCCGGATCAGCTCCAACGTGAAATACAACTGGACAGTGAAAACGCAAGTTGCAACATTGGTTTCAAAAGTCTTCCCAAGGTAATTAATTACTTAATAAAATAAGAAATTCATTCAACCTAATTGTTTCACATACTTATGTATTAACCATTGATTTAGGGTGTCACTCCTTGCGTGCTGTACTTATCCATCCCTACTCATCGCAAGGTCGGAAAAGGAACATTGTACAATACTTTGGGAGAAGTATTGCACAACACACCGATCTCTGCGGGCCATGTCAAAGTATCACCAGTTATTGCTTTGGAACCAAATGCACCGTTGCCTATACCGGACAACGATGCAGATATGAGGTATTTGGGAGAAACAATTGGTAGTTACGTGGCATGACCCAAACATCTTGTTGCCCTTGATAAGGTATGTTTAATTAATTAAAAGGTATGTTTAATTGATATGTATATTTAATTGCACGATATATGATTATGATTGATTATATTTAATTGCTGATTTTTTTCCGCTATTAACTTTAATTTCACATTTATTTAGATTCAGACAAAGTCTAAAGGGAATGATAAGAAGATTCCCAGAAACGAATCAGTCACATCGCCGGAAAAAGTTTGTCACATTTATTTTGTAAGGTTTGTCATTTTTTTAGATTCAATAAATAACAAATTGATTAACCTCATTTTTTTAGATTCAATCCAATAAATCACCCGCACAACAAACCAGCTGCCATAATAAACCAGTTGCCGCACCACAACTGGATGTTCGTGGTAAAAATAAAGTCGGCAAACTTCAAAAATTGGAGGGTAATAAAGCTGGCAAACTTCAAAAGTTGGAGGATAATAAAGCTGCCAAAGTTGCTGCTCAAAAACTGAATTGGGGAAAATCAGTTGCTGCTCCTGCTCCTAAAATAAGTCAGCCACGCCTTACTCGATATGGGTCGTGTCTTGACATACAGGCAAAACCAAATACGGGCAGCAACAATGATTCACGAATAATAAGCATAAGGAGTTGAGTGCTACTGCCATCAGCTTATACATTAGGTAAAAATTACTTTTAATTGCATTTATTGGTAATTAATTTAATTTATTGGTAATTAATCTAATTTGAAATTTTCATTGAAGGTTTTTGTATGAGAAGTTCGTGTCCACACGCAGATTGTCAAATAGATTTTCAATCTTGTCTCCGCATAAGATTTTGATGTTTAAACTCGATCCAGTGAATGTAAAGAAATACGTTGTAGATATCCTATTAGGAAATAAAGAGAAGGATAAGTTGTTCCTTGCACCATATAGTTCAGGGTACGTAATTATATATTTTTTATTTATATCTTTTTTAATTTATGAGATCTTAATTTATAAGTTGTGTAAACCAAATTTTTGTTGTTGTAGGGCATATTGGGTGCTATTTGCAATCAATGCGACATTTGAAGTTATATACTATTTAGATCCCTTGCACGGCCATTACAACAATCACTCCGATATAAAGACTATGTTCGACACGTAAGTAATATTCATTTATTTCTTACATATATATATATATATATATATATATATATATATATATATATATATAATGTGTTTGTTAATGCTATAATAATCACATTTATTTATTCGATAGTGTTTTACAAGTTTTTCGAGCTCAAAGAGGTGCTACAATGTTGAAGCAAAAGTCAAATAACATCACATGGATTCCAATAAAGGGTTGAAATATATGCCTTGAAAATTTCATTTACAATCAATGCACAAATATTTATTGGCTTATATGTTTTATTTTATAGGGCCCTCGTCAAACTAACAACATCGATTGTGGGTACTATATATTGCGATTCATGAAGGAGATTGTTGATATGAATCAAACTATAATCCTAGAAACGGTACAGTATTTTCATTATTTGATTTTCATATATAAACTATGTATATATTTGATTCTAACTTATTTATGTTCAATTTTTATATCCCACAGTACTTTGACAATTCCAGTCCAACATACTCTGAAAGAGATCTAATTGAAATAAAGGAAGACTGGTGTCAGTATGTGATTGAAATGAAGATTATTTGATTTGCTGGAAAATGGCATGCTGCAAGGGATAGTTATATGAATATATGGTAGTTCTGTGTTGTTGTGAATATGTGGTTCTGGGCTGTTGTGAATATGTAGTTGTGAACTGATAGTTGTGAATATGAATACCTAGTTGTATGAATATGATAGTGAATATGATAGTTATATGAATATGTAGTTCTGGGCTGTTGTGAATATGGTAGTTCTGTTATGTGCAAGGAATTGTTGTGAATATGTAGTTATGTGCTGCTGTGAAGTGATTGTGTAAATATGTAAAGTTATAAAATTATATTATAAAGTTATATAGTTCTATTGTTGTGTACTGATTTTATGAAATGATTGTGAACTGATTTTGGATGAAAATGATTTTGGAAAAAAAATTAAAGGACAGCGCTTTCTAAAAAAATGTCATAAAAAACCAAAAAGCGCTTTTTAAAAATTACATTTGTAGCGTTTTTTAATAAAACTAATATAAGAAAACACCTATTACAGCGCTTTTTTGAAAAAGCGCTGTAAAACGTGCATTAGAATGCACCTATTACAGCGCTTTTCTGAAAAAACGCTATAATAGGTGCATAATAATGCATCTATTGAATGCACGTTTTACAGCGCTTTTACAAAAAAATGTTGTAATAGGTGCATAATAATGCATCTATTGAATGCACCTATTACAGCGTTTTTTCATAAAAGCGCTGCAATAGGTGCATAATAATGCATCTATTGAATGCACCTATTACAACGTTTTTTCAAATAAGCGTTGTAATAGGTGCTTAATAATGTATCTATTGAATGCACTTTTTACAGCGCTTTCTCCAAAAAGCGTTGTAAAATGTGCATAAGAACAAGCAGCGTATTTGTAGCAGGGATTTACAGCGTTTTTTCAAAAAAAAATGCTATAAAACGAATATAACAAGCACGCAATATATCCACTTATTTTACAGCGCTAGTTACTACAACGTTTATTTTTTTTGAAAAAGCGCTGTAAATGGCTTAAAAAAAGTGCTGTAAAATGCGTTTTTTCGCGTAGTGCATGGCTAATAGCTTTAGACTGAGAATTCACAAGCTTTATACCTATCTTGATACAAATCATTTTTCAACTTCAAATTCAAAAATTTGTCTAAATTAATAATAAGTTTGGTAGTTGAGTGACGAGGATGACAGCTATCTTTGGTTTTAACTTTGAGAACCCTACGTCAAATAAAACAAACAATATCTCCCTGAAACAACAAACAATACAATGTTGCTTTCAAACAACAAATTTATAAATAAAACAAATAAAAAATCTATGTAAAAACCATTCATGTAAAAAAAATAACATAACAAAATAATTTGGAGGGATAATTTTAAACTAAAAAAAATGACTTTAAACTACCCCAAAAGATGAAATAGAATTGACGAGATTAAGTATTTCTTATTGCGCGACTAAGTTTAGTGAGATACTGGTGGTTGGAATAATCGGCCTTAAACCATTTGTGTGCCTTAATATATTTGCTGATAAACTTAAATAAATTATTTTGTTTCACGCTTTATTTTTTAATGTAAATTGACGTTCCAAATGAATACCTATATGATGTAAGTGATTTATAATCTAGATATCCCAGTTGTAGAAGCGCTTCCAAACGGAGTTTGGGTCACAAGTTTAAATATCTTGCTTTCAAGTTTTATGTTGACTAAATGCGCATTTTTAAGTCGGTGAAAACAACCGATATGGAATAACTTTTTGCGATTTTTTCGTGGATGTGCATTTGTTCTGTGGATGAAAATCGAAAGACCATATAGCAATAGAACCTTCAATATTATTGCCAAAACCGAGTGCGATAATATTTATAGTATTATCATTTTGCGTGTGCTAAGAGTATCAAAATGAAAATGAAGTCTTGGGTAAATGAGTACTATTATATCAACATTAGGATATCTTCAACGTCCTTCATCTCGTTTTTTGACATTTAATCTTTAGAATATTTAATTAAATGAAATTGCTGTCTCATCTTACTCTTTGTGGAGATATATTTAGAGACTGCACTACATGATGAACTTACGAGAGTTATAATGGCTATTGAAACAACCTACTAGAATGGATGGTGATTTCTATTGATTGAATTTGATTTGCAATTTTAAATTTGACTTTTAAAAATATTAACTTTGTTATTTGGTTTATTAGAAATAGATGACTCAATTATATTTAATTATTTAAAAGAATAAATTTTATTATATCTTATATTTTAGAAAAAATAATCAATGTGCGAGCATTACTAAATCTCATATTTTTAGAGAAAACAATAAATTATTGATAAAATATTTTTGCTTTTAATATTTAAGATGCATTCAATAGAAAAATAATTGATCTTCGCATTATAAATTATAAGCAAAAATGTTCTTTTGTAAATAGAATGTTCTCTTGCTTTTTGCAAGGATAGAGTTGATTCAAAACTTTCGGTCTGTGTCACCTCTAAATTGTTCGCTGTAGCAGGGAACTTGCAAGAGTATCGACTAACTTTAGTACTTGCATGTTATTTTTGTCTTGTCATGTTATTTTTGTCTTGTAGTGTAGTAGATAACTATTCTACTAATTTCTTATCCTCCATTTGAAACCATGAAATAAACGGTCCATTTGAAACCATGAAATAAATAGTCTTGCATATCTTTTGTGGGTAGAGATCCTCTTCATTTTTTAAAACAAATAGACATTATTATTAATATAGTTTCACAAATATCTAATTAATATCACATATTTTGAGAATGTGACATTTATATAATTTATATGTCTAAAAACTATAGTAATATAATAAATTGAAAAAATAAAAAATCGAAAAAGTCTTAACTCATCTTTAGTCTTAACCTTTTCAAAGAGACATAGAAGTTGAAGTAAAATAGACTATAAATAAAGAATAAAATGTGTAATTATATATTCAATCCGTCCTACAACGAGTCACTTAATTAACATTTTTTTACTAAGAAGAGTGTATAAATAAATAAAAATACTTTTAATAAAATATATTTATCAAATACAAGTGAGTTCTTTGTTATTATTAATGTAAAATAAAAAATATAAAATTAAAATTGATGTATATAATATTTATTAGAGAATACAATCAAGAAAAAAAAATGATTTAATGTCACATTGTAAATTAAAAAATTATTCACTTTGATTTGTTTTAACAATATCCCTTGCCCGTCGTTGATACTGTATTTTTCATGACTTGCCGTGTCAAATACGTTGCTGCTTACGCTCCTTGCTGTAGAAAATTGACAATTGTTGAGGGATGAATGAATGTACATCCATCCAACCATTGATTTCAACATATTTATTCAAACTCGAATTAATATGAAGCAACCAACACTGCTATTTTTGGTGATTGCTAATTGGAAGAATGATTGCTTTGATTTGTTGTCTGGGGAGCAGTCATGTTTAGTGAACCTTCGTGACTGGTGTTATACTTTGGTAGTTCTTGTGCCATGTGGGAATTCTTCTCCCACCTCATCTTTCAATTCAAAAGACTCTTCAACTTGAATATTTTTTTTAAAATACTTCATATTATTAAACCAAGAGTAAAGCCCAACAAGGCCTAAGTCCTTAAGAGATCTTATTACAGTTTCACTTCTTATGCAATTAGACATTTTATGAATTAACTTATTTGCCTTTTCAAAATAAATTATACTCTATTTTTTTCTTAGATAGAATGGTAAATAAATTTGCATACAATTACGAGGTTTCGGATTCGAACACGACATGGTATCTAATCTAAAAATAACTGTTATATTTTATCATTTCACATAGATTAAGAAAATATGATAAATAAAAGAGAGAATAAGTGATTTTATTAAATTATCCTTAATAAACATTGATTAAATACAAAGTGGGAGTGATGTATATAGTATTAATTAGAGAATAAAATTGAAAAAATGAAATTAAAAGTTATGAACGAATTAAAGGATTATGTTAATTTTATTAATCTCCATGATCGAGGAAAACTCTCAATTCAATATATATCTTGATCTATTTTGTATTTAAAATAATGATAAACAGCCATTACTTAATAAGGTTAACTTCGTAAAAATACTACTATTTCTTTTCAATTTTTGTTGAATTTATGTGAAATAATCAACTAAGTTAATTATTTGTGGATGGAAGAAGTAGTATTTACTAGTAGTATTTTTTTTATCACTGCAGCATGATCAGAAGTCGCAGGCACCAAGTTTTTATATTTCTAATTAGAATGAAAATATAACTTAGGGTTCCAAGAAAATATATGCCTTAAATTTTTAATGAAATTAACGAACTTTCATCGTAAGAGTATAAGATGTTAAATCGTTTTATATAAAAAAAAATGTGTTAAGCGCATGCGAAAACAAAATAACATTAATTCTAAATAAAAAAATGCTCACACTGTCTTGCTATGACTCTGACTCATTTGACCATTTTAACATATTGAGTTTGGTGTATAATACTATTTTGGAATAAGAAATCTGAAAAAGTAGCAAATGTTACAAACTTACAAGAGGAAGTTACAAAAAGTTACAAACTTTCAACAATGCAAGACCTTGAATATTATATATATATATATATATATATAAGACCTTAGAAGCACGAGTGGGGAATCAACTCTCCTTGGGTTGGCACGGTCGCATATTGGTTAAGTTTACCTTTGTGGTTTTATTATTATAAATTTAACAAGTGAAAGTTCTTTTCGAAGTCAATTTATTATTGACACTTATCTCTCTAAATAACTTAAAGATTTTAATCAATCTAATAATTATCAGTAATCCATGTGGATACAATATATGAACCTGCTATAATAGGGGTGTAGTTTAGAGGTTTACCTTTTGAAGACCCCAACATGAATCTGAAGAAATTTTTTAGAATCATAAACACCATAAAGCATAATGGTGCTCAAGGCGATGATGTGGTGGTTTTGGAACCAGACTCCATTACGTCTTGGGAGCAAATGAAATGACAACCAAATTTCTCAGCAAATAATTTCCTCTAGGAAAATATGCTAAGCTTAGAGCTAACATTTTCACTTTCACTCAATATGAGAATTAGTCAATGCATGAAATTTGGGGGAAATTTCAAGACTTATTGAGTTGCTCACACCATGGCTTTTCAAGATGGCAACAAATACATTAATGGTGCATGGGGAGGATCTATGACAAATAAGACAACACGGCATGTTTATTAGTTGGTATGTCCCCTTATCTAGAGGATGAATAGACACAATTCAACACAGTTGAAATTAAGCTTGTTGTCATATGTATAAGTCTAAATTGAATTTTTAAAATTTTAATTTGACATCACTAAATTAATATAATTGATGTTCATTTTTTTTTAAAATTGATTTAATATTATTGAGATAATATTAAATTTTAAAAAAATTTATATGTTTTAATTTTAAAAGTATTGAAATCTGAGGTTTTTTTATTAACTAAAATTTTTTTTGATGTCTTTTGATTAAATAAAAAAAGATTAATGGAAGTATAAATCGGTTGTTTTAGTGGTCTTACCTTTAGCCGGTCCTGAACGGAAAAAAAATTCAAATCTTTTTTCAATTATGCACTATTGAATGATTACACAAAGAAAATAAATGCAAACTACGGACTTTGAATTTAGGAAAGAGGCAAATAATGAATGAATGGTGTAATTGATCTAAAGAATCAATTTACATTTGCTTATTTGACAGGTTAATATACAAATTAGTTGATTATTCCTCCAGTAATTTACAACACCAACAGAAAAATTAAACAAAACGTATTCTGCACTAAATTTATAATATTCTTTTGCCCAAATTTAACAAAAGATGTAAGTTTTGTTACATAAGAATTTTTCACACAATTTATAGAATTATGAAAGTAAGAATATGGTTTTACTATTTACTGATTTAATTGGTTTTTTTGGTTTACTAATTTTTTTTACTAGTTTACTATTTTTGCTAGTTTACTTGTTTATTGGTTTTTTTTTTTT
>JBBPBP010009778.1:8269895-8284122 GCA_037974735.1 Cicer chorassanicum | reverse complement strand
AAACACCAAATTATACAAAATGTCTTAACAACTAAAATATAAAATAATACCACATCTAATTGCACAAATTTATTAGTCAATTTTAGATTAATTTATTAAAATAATAATAATAATAATAATAAATAAATAAATAAATAAATAAATAAATAAAGAGATAAAGAGAGTTTTAGAACTATTAAGTTATACCACTTGTGCTCTAACAACTCAAGGATTTAAAATATTTCAAATCTAATTAATTTTCTAATATAATATTTTATTGTATTTTTTATAAAATTTGATTTTTCATTTATGAAAGAAATTAACCCTTTTCTTTTTAAATAAAATAAAGTAACTAACTTTAAAATGGGCTGAATGACTTCATGTTTTTTTATTAAAGATCCAAGTCCAAGATTAAGAAGAAAAAAAAAAACACAACAGCAAAAGAAGGGTTAAAAAAAAAAAGAAACCCTAGGTATTTAAACTAAAACACTAAATCAGAAAGGGAGGCAGCAAAGGGGCAGCAAGGAGGCCGCCGTTTCTGGTATAAAAAAAAAAAGAAGGCTGAGAGAGGGAAACCGGCCGCAAGAGAAAAGAGGAGGACGAGTCCTAACGCGGCGGCGGCGCTAAAAGGGATGATCGCCGTTTCGGTGGCGACGGCAAGAACGGTGACGGCGAGGATTACATTCACAAGTTCGATTTTTGATCTGGTTTTCTTTTATTTATTTTTTTTTGTAATCTTATTTTTACAAATTAAAATTTTATTTTTTATAACAAAAGAGAAAGTAAATAATAAACAAATTTATTTTAGGGGAAATACCTTTGCGTTTACTGATGCTTTGTCTGATAACTTCCTCTCTGTTTGTTTGGATAACGATTATGAAGTAAAATGAAAATTTCCTCTATTTGCTCTTAAGTTACTGTTAAGATAAATTTCTGTTTTAGTGTTTTTTTGTAATAAATCTCTCTCCCGAAAAAATGATCCTCCCTCCATTCTGATTTTCGAAATCAAATTTTATAGGCTCAAGTGGTAAAATCTTTAGTTCATTAGATAAAATTAAGCTATGGAAACTGTACTGTTTTATAACCAAAATTAACTTGATTTTGTATTGTTTTTTAACAACTTTTAAGCAATGTATAATTAAGGAAAAAAAATATTTTTCACATTTTCAAGAGTACACAAATTTTGAAAATACAAGTGTTGTTGAGATGCTGAGATCTGTGTTGTTATATTGTTATTCTGCAGGAAATAGCTTGTAGCTTGATTTGTGTTGAGTGTAATGAGGAAACGTGAAACCAAAATAAAAGATGGCAGACCAAATAAAATAAAAAATTACATAAATATGTGACTAAAATGAAATAAAATTTGGCTAATCAAATAAAATAAAATTGGCATAAATAAAATTTATGATCATTTTTTTTTATATTTTTGATAATTATTGTAAAATAATTATTATCTATATTATTATATGCATATTTTAGAGTTATTTTAGTTAATAGGACAAAATTGAGGTACTACAGTTGCCACTATTTAATTATTTTTTACTAGTAAAAGATAATTAAATATAGGTACCTGAATTTTGTATAAACTAAAAAAGTTTGATTGATAAAATAAAAAGCGTAAATAAAATATCGTCTTCGGGTTGGTTACCGATGCGTATCGTCTTCGGGTTGGTTACCAATGCGTAAATAAAATAAAATATCGTCTTCAGGTTGGTTATCGATGCGTAAATAAAATAAAATATCGTGACAAAATAAAAAGCGTAGATAAAATAAAATATCGTGACAAAATAAAAAGCGTAGATAAAATAAAATACCGTGACAAAATAAAAAGCGTAGATAAAATAAAATAAAATAAAATATCGTATTCGGATTGGTTACCAGATAAAATAAAATATCGTCTTCGGATTGGTTACCAAAATAAAATGACCGATGTAAATAAATAAAATATCGTCTTCGGGTTGGTTACCGAAATAAAATGGCCGATGTAAATAAAATGATCGTCTTCGGATTGGTTACCGATGCGTAGATCGACATCATCGACATTAATAAAATGATGATGTAACTAAAATGACGTAAATAAAACGATCAACGACATTAATAAAATGATGATGTAACTAAAATGACCTAAATAAAACGATCAAAGTGAGAGAAATTTGTTTTTTTTTTATATATATAAATATAAATAAATAAAATAAAAATAAATAAATAAATAAATAAATAAAATAAAAAAATAAAAGAGAAATATGTTATGGTAATTGCAACGCAAACCTATAATGAATAATGTGACACAAAAGTTGTTGAGTATAAATAAAATATAGATATAAGATATGCATGACTCATTCATTATGCATTGCACAAGGTTGTTGAGTATATTTAAAATATGAATGAAGATTCCATAGATCATGTGTGACTACATGGAAAATGTAAGATGCATGCAATGTAAGTAAATTCTTTTATTTTTTATTTTTATGGTTCCCCGATCCTTACGCGACTTTATACACTTACAAGATTCAATGGAGATAACAATCGTTCTTTGTGTGATGACTCTAGTATATCTTGTATGACTTCCCCTTTTTCGAGGCGAATGCATTGTTTAAAATAGTTACTTTTTTTTATACCATATATATGTTGAGAATTTATCGAGTTCCCGTGTATATATTTTTCAAGTGTCAAAATAATTAAAATGTTTTTTTATTTTATTTTATATTTACACATATTTCAGATTTCAAAAATTTATTATCATAAAATAACATTTTTGAAAAATACTAAAACCAAAAACATGAGGTTGAATCAACTTAGAAAGAGGATAATGTATAACATCGAATGACAAGATTGGAAAATGTACATTCATTAATTTGAGAATAATACAATTGAACTAAAGGTTACAATGTAGGGATGAATGTGTTTAGCTTTAGTTGGAGAGATAACAACGCTAGTCATTCCTATAATTTAGAACTTCTAAGAATAATAAATGCCCCAGTTTGAACCACTTGATCTGTTTGTTATCCCTAACTTTTGCATGGACTGCTCTTTCAAGTTTTCAATCCATTGGGATGCTCTAATTTTTGCCTAGGTCGCCTTTTTCATTATTTTTTTTTAAGCATAATACTTTTTGACTGCATCTGAGTTTATTGGAAGTGGAAGCTCATCTCCATCCATTTCTGCAAGTATTAGAGCTCCCCCAGAGAAAGCTTTTTTCACAACATACGGTCCTTCGTAGTTCGGGGTCCATTTTCCACGAGAATCCCTTTTGATGGGCAATATTTTCTTTAACACTAAGTCTCCTTCTTGAAACTCTCGAGGATGAACTTTTTTGTCAAATGCTTTTTTAAGTCTTCTTTGATATAGCTGGCCATGACACAAAGCTATCATCCTCTTCTCTTCTATGAGATTCAATTGGTCATATCGTGATTGAACCCACTCAGCCTCTTCTAGTTTTGTTTCCATCAAGACTCTGATCGAGGGAATTTCAACTTCAATGGGAAGTACCGCTTCCATTCCGTACACCAATGAGAAAGGGGTTGCCCCTGTTGAGGTTCGGACAGAAGTTCTGTAGCCATGTAATGCAAAGGGAAGCATTTCGTGCCAATCCTTATATGTCTCCACCATCTTTTGTACGATCTTCTTGATATTTTTATTTGCTGCTTCTACAGACCCATTCATTTTTGGACGATATGGAGAAGAATTATGGTGCTGAATTTTGAAATTATCACACAACTCCTTCATCATTTTATTATTCAGATTGGTCGCATTGTCGGTGATGATCTTATTTGGCAAGCCATATCGACAAATCAATTCCCTTTTGATGAATTTGGCAACCACACTTCTCGTCACATTGGCATAAGAAGCGGCTTCAACCTATTTTGTGAAGTAATCAATAGCTACTAGGATAAATCGGTGCCCATTTGAAGCTTTAGGCTCGATGAGTCCAATAACATCCATCCCCCACATTGAAAATGGCCATGGTGATGTTAAAACGTTCAGAGAGGTGGGCGGTACATGTACTTTGTCAGCATAGATTTGACATTTATGACATTTCTTTACGTAACGACAGCAATCGGACTCCATGGTCAACCAATAGTAGCCAGCCCTTAAGATTTTTTTCGCCATAGCGTGCCCATTTGCATGAGTTCCGAAAGAACCTTCGTGAACCTCTTGAATGATTTTTTCTGCTTCCGCTTGATCCACGCATCTGAGGAGAACCATATCATGATTTGTCTTGTAAAGCACCTCACCATTTAAGAAGAAGTTCATTGACAACCTCCTTAAAACCCTTTTGTCGTTCTCTGAAATACCCAATGGATATTCCTTATTCTTGACATAGGATTTGATATCATGAAACCATGGCTTGCCGTCGGACTCTTCTTCTATTGATAGACAATATGCAGGTTTATCCCTTTGTTGAATTTTTATGACTGTCACGTCCTGACCGGTGCTAATTTTGAACATTGACGACAATGTGGCCAGGGCGTCAGCTAATTGATTTTCTTCTCGAGGGATATGGTGAAAAGTAATCTTCTCGAATTGTTCTGTCAATTCTTTGATATGGGTTTGATACGGAATCAGTTTGGAATCCCACGTTTCCCACTCTCCTTTCGTTTGATGGATGACTAACAATGAGTCTCCATATACCTCGAGAATTTTTGCTTTTGATTCAATAGCAACTTTAATGCCCATAACACATGCCTCGTATTCTGCAATATTGTTTGTGCAGTCAAAACACAACCTAGTAGTGAACGAGTTAACTAGTTCTCTGGGGAAATCAAAATGGCTCCAATTCCATGTCCTAATGCGTTAGAAGCACCGTCAAACACCAATGTCCATTTTTCCCTATCAGATGATTCAGTCTCTTCAAATAAAGTCATTATGCCTTCATCGGGGAATTCACACTGCATTGATTGATAATCTTCTACAGGTTGTTGGGCCAAGTACTCTGTCAGGGTGCTTCCCTTGATAGCTTTTTGTGTAACGTATACCAAATCGTATTCTGATAACAACATCTGCCAACGGGCAATCCTTCCAGTAAGAGCAGGTTTCTCAAAGATGTACTTAATTGGGTCCATTTTAGACACCAACCAAGTTGTATGACACAACATGTATTGCCTCAACCGATGAGCAGCCCATGCTAATGCGCAACATGTTCGTTCAAGGAGTGAATACCTTGTTTCACAACTGGTGAACTTTTTGCTCAAATAATAGATAGCATGTTCTTTCTTACCGGATTCGTCATGCTGCCCCAATACACAACCCATTGACTCATCAAGTACTGTTAAGTACATAATAAGCGGTTTCCCAGGAACAGGAGGCACTAAGATTGGAGGTTTTGACAAGTACTGTTTAATCTTTTCAAAAGCTCTTTGACAATTCTCATTCCATTCAACCTTTTGGTCTTTGTGCAACAACTTGAAAATTGGCTCGCATGTAGCAGTGGGATGAGATATGAACCTAGCAATGTAATTCAATCTACCCAAAAAGCCACGAACTTCTTTTTCCGTGCGTGGAGCGGGCATTTCTTGTATTGCTCTTACTTTATCTGGGTCCACTTCTATCCCTTTTTGACTAACGATAAAACCAAGTAACTTGCCTGATCTTACACCAAAAGTGCATTTAGCAGGGTTTAAACGAAGTCTGAACTTCCTTAGTCGCACAAATAACTTTTGAAGGTTAACAACATGGTCTTCTTCGGTCCGAGATTTGGCAATCATATCGTCCACGTAAACCTCTATTTCCTTATGCATCATGTCATGAAACAAAGTCACCATTGCTCTTTGATAGGTTGCCCCAGCATTCTTTAATCCAAATGGCATCACTTTATAACAGAAAGTTCCCCATTGTGTGATGAATGTAGTTTTCTCCATATCTTCGGGAGCCATCTTGATTTGATTATACCCTGAGAAGCCATCCATGAAGGAGAAAAGAGAATATTGAGCAGTGCTATCTACTAGGACATCAATGTGAGGCAAAGGAAAATCATCTTTAGGACTAGCTTTATTTAAATCCCGATAATCAACGCACATTCGAACCTTTCCGTCCTTTTTTGGAACTGGGACAATATTAGCAACCCATTGAGGATATTTGGCTACTGCTAAGAAACCATCATCAAATTATTTCTTGATCTCTTCTCTAATTTTAAGTGACATATCAGGCCTCATCCTCCTCAATTTTTGTTTGATTGGAGCACATTCAAGCTTGAGTGGTAGCTTGTGTTCAACTATGTTAGTATCTAGCTCAGGCATATCTTGGTATGACCATGCAAAGACATCCACATAATCAAATAAAAGTTTAACCAACTTTTCTTGTTCAGTTTCTTTCATAGACATTCCAATTTTAATTTCTTTCTTATCATGCTCAGTCCCTAGATTGATCACCTCAATAGGTTCTTGATAGGGTTGGATTATCTTAGCTTCTTGTTCAATTAAACTTTCTAGTTCTGGGGGAGGCTCACAATCATCTTCACAATCCTCATCAGCGTGATTAATTGGGCGTTCAAAATTACAAGAATGGGTTCTAGCGCTGCTATTTTCAACATATTCGTTTTCGACTCTGCATTGTTTGAATTAAGAAGAAAAAGAAAAAAGAAAATATGAATAAAGATTGCAAAAAAGAGAAAAGAGAAAAACAAAAGCAGTTGAAGAATTCAAAAATGCATTGTTTAAATTAAGAAGAAAAAAGGAAAAAGAAAATATGAATAAAGATTGCCAAAAAAAGAAAGGAGAAAAACAAAAGCAGTTGAAGAATTCAAAAATGCATTTATTGATAATAAGTACGGAATTGAAGTACATGCGCCCTAATTAGTTATCCTTATAGCCTTGGGCATAGCAAAAGGAGTTAGAATACATAATTACTTTGAACATGAATTAACAAACACGGGGAACTCGATGATCTTCCAATTGTTGAGACTGGTGTTTGGAGGACAAGGGTACACCAATTTGAGGGTATCATCATCAACATGGTCATCTTCTTCCGCAGCAGCCACATGGTCAGCATATACTATTCCCGCGCTCTGAAATGTTTGGGGAATGTCACAAATAGAAATCTTCTATGAATTCAGTGTCTGATTTTCCAAACGAGCCATCCTGTTTTCCCTTTTTTCTTTTACAGCCTTTTCTTTGTCAGCTTCAGTAGGTACATATCCCAAATCGTACCTATCGTTCTTTTCGGGTATATCTAACAATTTTCCCAATTTAGCAAAAACTCCTCCTTCCAACATCGATTTGGTAGACTTTAAGGATGTGGTAGGCAACTTTGGTTCTTTTAAAGGAGATCCTTCACCCATGAAGACAGCATTGGCGATTTCTAATGCTTGAAAGGAAGTCTCTATGGCTTCCTCCGTGTCCTCAATGTAGCCTGTAGAAGAAAGATGACTAACTATCATATCTTCTTCCCCAGATATTATCACCAGCTTATTGTTCACTATAAACTTTAGCTTTTGATGGAGAGTGGATGTTACTCCTCCAGCAGCGTGAATCCACGGTCTCCCTAAAAGGCAACTGTACGCTGGTTTAATATCCATCACTTGGAAGGTTATTCCAAAGTTATGGGGTCCGATTTGAATTGGCAGGTCAATCTCACCAACAACTTGTCTTCTGGATCCATCAAACACTTTCACCACCAAAGCACTCGGCTTCAAACAAGCTCCATCAACAAATAGTTTTGATAGTGTTGATTTCGGCATGACATTCAACGATGAACCATTATCAACAAGCACTCGTGCAAGAATATAATTATGACACTTCACAGGGATGTGTAGTGCTTTATTATGCTCTGTCCCTTCAGTTGGTAATTCGACATCGCTAAAACTCAGACAGCTACTAGCGGTGATGTTACCAACAACCCCATCAAATTGGTCGACAGTGATATCATGAGTAACATGGGCCTCATTTAAAATCTTCATCAGTGCCCCTCTATGTGCTTCAGAATTCAATAACAAAGAGAGAACAGATATCTTGGAAGGAGTTTGATTTAGTTGGTCCACCACTTTATATTCACTTTGCTTGATGAATTTCAAAAATTCGTTAGCTTCTTCTTCAGGCACCGTCCTCTTGCTAGTCTCTGGTCCTTTTATAGCATGATTCGTCACTTCTTTGCCTTTTCCTCCATGGCCCTCCTTTTCCTTAGGTTGAATGGGGGCATATACTCGACCACTTCGAGTCATCCCGCCAATCCCTGAAATGTT
This sequence comes from Cicer chorassanicum, assembly GCA_037974735.1. NCBI lineage: Eukaryota > Viridiplantae > Streptophyta > Magnoliopsida > Fabales > Fabaceae > Cicer > Cicer chorassanicum. Next base: position 8,275,967 of record JBBPBP010009778.1, on the reverse strand, counting down.
GGTGACATCAATACCTTTAGGTTCACAACTATCACTCAATTGATGATCGGCTAAATGGGACGTGGCTTCATAATTCCATGGTACCGCCTTGGTATTTTTATAAGGAAAAGGAGTTGGTGCTTGGACAATTATTGCATTGGGCTTGTGAAGGGTTGGTTTGAGATTCTCTTTTCTATAGAGGATTTCCAATGGTCTTGGGAAAGATCTACTATTTTCCATGCACGGCTTTATGGTCAACACACGATCATCTTTTGCACACTCTTCAATGGCGTTGACAGAGGTATCCGCATGGCCCGGCAAAGGGTTACTCCCTACGTTGGGACTGTCTTCCTTGAAGGTAAGCCATTTTGCATTGATCAGTTCTTGCACTTTAGATTTTAGGGCTTGACAATCTTCGATGGAATGCCCTACGGCTCCTGCATGGTATTCACATTTGGCATTTGGGTTGTACCATTTTGGGAATGGTGGTTCTAGAGGTTTCATTGGTCTTAAAACTACCATTGAATTCTGGAGTAGGTGAGGCAACAATTGGCTATATATGATGGGAATTGGGTCGAAACGGGTTATCTTTTGCTCTCGATTAACTGGTGGTCTGTAGTGATTCGGGGTTGGATTTGGGTTCCATTGGTTTTGTTACGAAAACGCAGCAGGTGGTGGTTGGACCAAAGGCGGTTGATAATAAGGTGGCCTTGAAGGGTGATATTGCGGGTATGGAGTTTGTGAGGTTGCAGCCACATATGGATAAGGAATGTAGGGAATTTGGGGTATCGGAGGCTGAAAATTCGAAGGTCGATAAGAATTCATGGCTGGAGAATAAGAAACCCTTGGGTTTGCCATTACAGCGTTAGCATCCCCCTCTTTCTTCTTTGTGAATCCCATCTGGGGTTTCTTCACACCACTCGTTGCACATGCGATCTTACCACTTCTCATGCCACTTTCAACTCTTTCTCCTATCATGACCATGTCAGAAAAGTTTGATGACATACTCCCAATCATATTATCATAAAAGGGAGACTGAAGAGTATCCATAAACATACCAATCATTTCCCTTTCAGATAAAGGAGGATCTACTTGCGATGCCAATTCTCTCCACCGTTGTGCATATTCTTTGAATGTTTCATTGTCCTTTTTCGAAGAATTTTGCAATTGCATCCTGTCAGGGGCTATGTCAATGTTATACCTGTATTGTTTCAGGAAGGCATCAACCAAATCTTTCCATGAACGGATTCGATTTCGCTTGAGATGCATATACCAATTTAATGATGCCCCACTTAAACTGTCTTGAAAGAAATGGATGAGAAGTTTGTCATTATGAACATGAGAAGCCATTTTTCTACAATACATGGTCAGATGGTTTTTAGGGCATGTGACACCTCTGTATTTTTCAAACTCAGGTGTCTTGAATTTTGAAGGAATCACCACATCGGGAACCAAGCACATATCAAAAGCTTCAAGACCATAGACATTACTTCCTTCAATTGCTTTTATTCGTTCTTCTAAAACATGGAATTTTTCTTTCGACTGTGTATCGTCACCAACCTGAGGTTGTTGCCAATTTCCATTAGCATCAAAATGGGGTACTTGGGGTGCACTAAATGGAATATTTTCTGACGGTATAGTGTTTTGGGGTGGCACGTATCCCTGAGGAGATGGGATTTGCGGTTGGTTTAGACTTTGAGAGTTGATATTTGAGTGGTTTAGATTATTGTCCATGGGATTGATGACTAAAGGTGGAGTATAACCGTGTGGGAGACCATACATAGGAAATTGCATGGCTTGCGCGCGAAATTGTTGGGTAGTTGGGGTAAAGCCTGGTGGGTGAGACAGAGTAGCTCGGTGTTCTTCATTTGTAGTTGGAGGATTCCCATCTGTATTATCCTTCGTTGGTAAAGCTTGTATAGCCTCTAGGATTCGATCAACCTTGTCCTTCAATTGGCTAACATCCGCTCTCATCTCTTCTTGGTTTTGTTCAAGTTCGTCCATGATCTTGGAGTTTGCGCGAGTCCGATAAGGGTGTCGGGGAAACAACTTTATTGATTTTTTTCTGAAAGATCATATGATGCTAGTTAAAAAATGAAGATTTATATGGATGCATGTGGGTATTAGAGAACCATTGATTTCGCAACCTAGGCACAAACATCTTTTTAGAAAACATAAAACAAGCTCTTTCATTGATAATTAAAAAGGGTACAAGTGCAACATTTCTCTCTGTATCTGAAATACATTGTTTCTATCGCTCTCGGCGAATTAAACTATTCATTGCTTCTATCAAACTATTACAATGTTGAATGAAAGTAATAATCTCAGCAGGTGTGACAGATGGAACTATGCTTGCTTCTGCTTTCCTTAAGAGTACGGGAACCCTTTCGATGGCTTGGTTGGCTATGGAAGTGAGTTTTTCACAACGATCCATCCACATTACCCCTTCTTGCCCCAACATCTCTATTGCTTCTACTTGTTCCATCATTCGGTTTCTTAACATATTTGCTTCCTCTTGTTCCTTCAACCACGCATCTCGGTACATATCAACAACTTCTTGTTTCTCAATTTTTTCTTCTTCTATCCTTGTCTTATATTCTACTACCACTCTCTCCAACTGTTGTTTCAAATCTTCCAATTGTCTCTTCGCATTTCTTTCACTGCTTTCTGAGTCTTTCAACCATTTTCTCAACTTTTCAACCTCCTCCTGCGCCTGGTCTCTTTCTTGTCTTCTCAAACATAAAGACTCGTTTGAAGCCCTTAAATTGTATTGAAGCTTGAGCTTATAATCCTCCTCTACCTTTGCCCTCTTATTTGATCTTTCAAGAGAAATCGTCTTCTGCTCATTTTCCAACAGGGCGAACTCATATGCTCGACGAACTGCCATCAACTCTTCTCGCATATTCTTCTTTTCCTCTTCCGCCTCTAGAATTGATGCTTGCAACTTCTGAACTTCTTCACTAACGATAATGGGTTGCATTGGTGTTTCATCGACCACCTCAGATGTACGACGAAAAGGTAGCTTGATCTTTTGGACCCTATTCTTGACCCACTGTCGGTAGCAATCATCTGCACCACAACTTCTACTTCCAAGTTCCTTCCCTTTTCTGATTATCGTCTTCCAAGATTGACGTACTCTCCTCAAATCTTCAATGTTTTCTAAACCCATGTCATAAAGAATAAAAGGGGTTATTAATTTTTGCATTGGTTCTCCTATGATAGGATACCCAAGTTGCCTCAAGGCCAATACTGGATTATAATTCACACAACCTCTAGTCCCCATAAGTGGCACATTAGGGAATGTTCCACATTGGTATATTACTTCTTTTACCTCTCGCCATCTCGCATACCATCGAACTGTTTTTTCATTAAGATCTACCAACCTCTGAGCCCATTCTCGATCATCCTTTATGTTAACACAACAGTTCTTGAAATCATTGATAGGGCAACGCTTTTGGCACCCACTATCAAACATGTGATTCACCAACCAGACATACAAAACTGGTAAACAACACAAAATTCGTTTGCCTTTTTTTTCATGACAGTAGTTAAGTGTATAGTACACGTCAGCGAGGACGGCTGTTGTAGGATTTTCTCCTCTATTCTTCAAGGCTAGGAAGACATCGATTGCTGGTAAATCTATAATTTCTTCATCACTCGGGAATAGAACAACTCCATAGATGGTGAGAGCTAGCACTTCCATAAAAGCACTCCAATCTTGGGCTTTAGCTAAATGATGTGCTCTTTTCTCAAAAAAACTTCTCAGGAAACCAGAAGTCCCTTTCTTCTTTTGGCTAATCAATATTTCCTCTTCAACCCTTAGTATCTCAGCTATTTTGGTTGTGGATGGATAATTCCCCATGTAACGATAAGGTTTCCCTTTTTCTAGGGAGTAGCCTAAAATTGGTCCAAACTCTTCCAAAGTAGGTGCAAGTTGGAAGTCTTGAAAAGTGAAGCATCTCAAAGGAGAGTCGTAGAATTGAGACAAAGCGGTAATAGCCCCTATTTGTACATCCACATCCAATAAATCAAGAATCTTTCCATATTTCTTAGTAAATGTTGACCGATGATTAAGTTCCAACAAACTACGAAGTTCTTTTAAACTGTCAACCTGAGGCTTTTTGGCTTTCACATTCATAGTTTTCCTTAGCATTGGGGTTGCAATTTCATTGTTGGATCCCATTTTTAATCAAAGATATCCACACCCTAGCTTTGAATTCAATGGTTCTCTAATGGACCTACATAAAAATGAATGATTATGAATAATGTATGGTATGGTGTTGAAAATAATTTTTAATGCATGAAAGGAATGCATGGTACTAAAAAATTTAACTTTAACATTAACGATGAAAGCTACTTACATTAATGCAATAAAAAAATTGAGAGGTATACTAACGTCGGATGGTGGACAAAAAAATAAAAATAAAAAAATAAAAAATAAAATAAAAAAAATAAAAATAAAACAAAAAAATAAAAATTAAAAAAAAATATGTCATTTAAAAACAAGAAAGCTAGGATATGACTTAGATGCATTCTAACCAAAACTAGAGAAATTTTAAAGTCTATAAGCTTCTAAATTCATGAATTCTTTCTTGGGTGGGTTCTATAGTCCTAAAATTCATTGGTCTCTAGAGCCAAGTACTCGTATTGAAACATCACTACAAATAGGAAGTACATCCAAAATGTAGGTATTTTCAATAGAGTTACACTCTAGACGAGATTTTTGCAATTACCAAATAGGATGTACATCTAATATGATTACCACTAAATCTCTAACTAAACTTAAGCTTCACTCAGGCCCGGGTATAGGGTCTCACTCATAAGTGTGTGCGTAAGTAAATGTGTAGTGTGTGACGAGAATCACAATCCAATAAACGATGTAAAATACACAACACACACACACACACACACATATATATATATATATATATATATATATATATATATATATATATATATATATATATATATATATATATATATATATATATATATATATATATATATATATATATATATATATATATATATATATATATATATATATATATATATATATATATAAAGATAATGACTACAAGAAAATAAACTAATAAACCATAAGGCATAAAGTAAAGAAAATGAAAGGAGAAATTAATATAAAAGAAGTCAAAAAAAAATTGCACAATTAATTATATTAGGCTTGACTCTCTAACAGTACCCAGTGCAGTCGCCAGCTGTCGCGGCCTAAAATTTCGAGTGTTTCTCGAATTCAATGGAGTCGCCACCAAAGTTTATTTTAAAATAGGGAAAATATTGGAAAACCCTTAAAAATAAAAAAAAAATAAAAAAAATGGTCTTTGAAACCAAATTTTGAGTTCGTGAGTCGATTATGCGTAGGGAAGGTATTATCACCCTACGTCATCTGTTAACAAAACGGTTACCTATAATTAATTGTGCAAAAATTAATATTAACTTAAATATATTTATTTCTCCTTTTTTAAAATGCAAATATAATATTTTTATGAAAGTAATCTAATGATAAATATATATGTAAAATATAGAGAGAAAAAAAAGTTTTTGTTATTATGCTTGACAAGAGTACGATCTTGCTCCTACGTATCTCTCGGTGCGATGGAGAAATCAAAGCTACGTAGTTCTTGGATAGAAAATGCGGATGTGTTATTATTTTTAAAGAAATTGTGTTTGGTTGTTGATACAAAAAATTGTTTTGAAAAAAAGAAATTGTTTGATTTAAATAATAATTTAAAATGCAAGCTTTAAGACCATCTAGTCATACAACTCGTGTCTCAAAAAATTTAAAGAGTAAAAAGATGTCACATCTAATTTAATCCTTTTAAGAATATTTTTATCATTTTTGATTTTAAATATTAAAATTTAAAATTGTCAAGTAATACAACTTGTATATTAAAAAATTGAGGAGTAAAAAGATGTCACATCTAATTTAAACCTTTTGAAAATATTTTACATTTTTGGTTTTAAATATTAAGTTTTAAGATTGTCAAGTAGTACAATTTGTATATTAAAAATTTAAGGAGTAAAAAGATGTCACATCTAATTTAATCCTTTTGAAAATATTTTAACATTTTTGGT
>JBBPBP010009778.1:8252214-8269828 GCA_037974735.1 Cicer chorassanicum | reverse complement strand
TGTTTTTTTATTAAAGATCCAAGCCCAAGATTAAGAAGAAAAAAAAACACAACAGCAAAAGAAGGGTCAAAAAAAAAAAAGAAACCCTAGGTATTTAAACTAAAACACTAAATCAGAAAGGGAGGCAGCAAAGGGGCAGCAAGGAGGCCGCCGTTTCTGGTAAAAAAAAAAAAACAGGAGGAGGCTGAGAGAGGGAAACCGGCCGCGAGAGAAAAAAGGAGGACGAGTCCAAACGCGGCGGCGGCGCTAAAAGGGATGATCGCCGTTTCGGTGGCGACGGCAAGGACGGTGACGGCGAGGATGACATTCACAGGTTCGATTTTTGATCTGGTTTTCTTTTATTTATTTTTTTTGTAATGTTATTTTTACAAATTAAAATTTTATTTTTTATAACAAAAGAGAAAGTAAATAATAAACAGTTTTATTGTAGGGGAAATACCTTTGCGTTTACTGATGCTTTGTCTGATATCTTCCTCTCTGTTTGTTTGGATAACGATTATGAAGTAAAATGAAAATTTCCTCTATTTGCTCTTAAGTTACTGTTAAGATAAATTTCTGTTTTAGTGTTTTTTTGTAATAAGTCTCTCTCCCGAAAAAATGATCCTCCCTCCATTCTGATTTTCGAAATCAAAATTTATAGGCTAAAGTGGTAAAATCTTTAGTTCATTAGATAAAATTAAGCTCTGGACACTGGACTGTTTTACAACCAAATTTAAAATGAAATAAAATTTGGCTGACCAAATAAAATAAAAAATTACATAAATTTGTGACTAAAAAATATGTGACTAAAATAAAATAAAATTTGGCTAATCAAATAAAATAAAATTGGCATAAATAAAATTTATGATCATTTTTTTTTAGATTTTTGATAATTATTGTAAAATAATTATTATCTATATTATTATATGCATATTTTAGAGTTATTTTAGTTAATAGGACAAAATTGAGGTACTACACCTTATACAAGATCTAGATCTAAGAACAATATTAATGTTTTTTAAATAAAAAATCAATTGAATTTAGCCGATATAGAGACTATATTAATTCAAGAAAACAAAAGTAACAAAATATACTTATTAAAATACCAAGTGCACCATCAATAACAAGTCTTTAGACAATAACATAACTGCTGGTTGTATTTTGTTACAATGACCAAACATTAACAATTAACATTGTTAAATAATAAATTCTTATAATCGTCACATAAATTGCAGGATTGAAATTAAAGGATTTAATTGCACACAACATTAGTATGCGCAAAAAAAAAACTAATTATAAGGATGTACCCTATTTATCTTTATTTTTAAATTAAAATACTAAAACAAACGCACTATTAATCCGCAAAGCTTTTGACCGCAAGAATTAAATGCAAGTGGTACTCAACTCAATAATCAAATATTGGTAATAAGTCATGTCGAATAACGGTGTCTTTGACATTCTTATTATCCACATGAAAAAACTTAATAATCAGCACATATTTATCTTAATTCCAGTCAAACTATGTATGCCTTTTGGCCGACCATAACAGCTCACATGAATAATTTATACTACATCTTTTATAATTTTAATTGAAACAAATATACGCAACATATGTTTCTTAGTGCAACTTGTTGTTTCAACTGACTCAACCAAATTTACTAGACAATTTAATAAATTGCAGCTATGTTACTATCCGCCTAAATTGTATCTTCCATTAGGTCGACAACAACTCTAATTTCATATTACATATTTTATAATTTTGGTCGAATCAAATATACGCAAAAGAGGTTGCTTTGCACAACTTGTTTTAATCAACTCTACCAAAATTACTAGACCAATTAATTTATTAAATTAAATGGAAAATATCTTCAATTTACAAGACACTGCTCGCAAATGTAAGTCAAATATATTTATTTTTCTGTTTGGTAAACAAGAGATTATTTAACACCCTTTAGTGTGGCCCATAATCCACAATTGTTGGAATATTTTATTAAATGTTGTATTTAATTATTATATTCCAACATTATTTTGTGGACACATATCTTTATTTAATTATATTAGTGATTCATCACTTAAGATTCTTAATTGATTAGTGATCAATTAAGTAATAAGACCTATTAAATTTTTATTTTGATAGTTAATTATTTAATTAATTGATATGAGCTCAAATATGAGTAGTTGTTTGATTGTCATTTTGAGAATAATGGAAACCCTAATTGACCATCACCTTATATAGACTATAATCTCCAATATACTCGACATAGCATGTATTGTCTATTCTCTCCTTTTGAAGAGTGCTTAGAGCATAAAGAGTTTAGGTTGAGGAAAAATCATAAATCAACGAGTGCTCATAATTCGTTTATCGATTATAAGATCAATATTTGAAGACTATTCAATATTATCACAAAGAGAGAATTAGCTATGAATCCAAGTATTCAACTAATATATTTGATAAATCAATATGACATATATCTTAAAATAATCAAGATTTTATATTTGTTACTTGATATTTGTAGCATGTTTCTTTGACTATTAAGTTTCTAAAATATAGTATATGTAAAAAGATACCTTGTATGATGGATTAGTAAATTAATTCCAATAGACTCAAGAAGAATATAATGATTTAGTTTATGGGATATTGAGGTTAGAGAATTTGTATTTGAAGGATGAATTGATAAAAATAAAGTATCTTGACCATGACTTAGCAATGATTAGAATCAACATATATGAAGGTGAAAAGATGGAGGCACAACACACTTTGATGGTGATGAATCTTGGAGATGAGCTAGTGATTTCTTTTGATTTGACTGAGATGATATAAGTCTCTTTTGTGATAGCTCAATAATATGGGTTGCAAAGTTGAATGAGTTCTATAAAAAGTGTCTAGAATTCGATCTCTATTGCTAATAATTTTTCCATCCTTTAACCTTAACCGTCTTGAAGGGTCATTATCACATCAAAGAACTCTGCCTAATTTTGTGTGTGTAAGAATCAAGTACTAACTAGCATGTCAATTAGAAAGAATATGATACCTTACTTTGTTAGTCCTATAAATGAGGCTCTCCTAGTGAATGTTATCATCCATATAAGTTAAGAATAACTTCTTCTATTCACAATTTAAAACAAATAAAAAATTGATTTTTCAATCCCAAAAGAAAGAAGCAAAAATGGGTGGCAATTTATCCAACATGGGGCATGCTCATACATCATCAACAAAGTCATTATCTAACATTCTTGCCTTTCATTCCACTGCGAAATGGAAGGATTACTTTGATGCTTCTAAAGAAACTAACAAGCTGGTGAGATATTATTAATTAAAGCTATACTCATTATTTTGATCTTCATTTTTTATTTTTCTTTATTATTCTCTCATGTGTATTTTTTTTTTTTTTGGCTTAAGATGGTGATTGAATTTACGGCTACTTGGTGTGGACCTTGCAATTACATGGATCCAATCATCGAAGGGTTTGCTGCAAAGTACAGTAATGTTGATTTCATCAAGATTGATGTGGATGAATTATTGGTATACATTTTTATTTCAATTCACTTTTTTTTTATAGGCAAGACTTTGTGAGAAGTGAATGTGAACATCTCTTCCAATAGAGATTTATTTGAAACTTAGATTTCCGCAATATTTGATTTTTTTCATTTTACCATTTTACTAATAGTTCTATATTATGTTCCCTGATGTAATTAAGAGTAATATATATAGAAATTTATATTATAGACCATTCATGTAATATTTTACAAAAATTAAAATTATTTGATATATTATTGAGATATATCAAAATTAATATCTTATGTGTTTTTATTAAACGTCATTAATCTTTATAAATCTCAACCATCAATCAAATGATTTTAGATTTGTAAATTTTCTTACTTAAATGATATACTATAAACTTTTAATTTAACGAATAATTTTGTAAAATTTGCATCAATTAAAACGATATTGAACGATGTAATATTAGATTTGTATAATTTGATATATATAAAATTTGTAGATGACTAGTTCGTATTAGGAACTAATTTGTGCTTTTTTTTTTTTTTTTCCAATTGTAAACAGGAGGTCACTCGAGAATATGAGGTGCAAGCAATGCCAACATTCATATTGATAAAGAATGGCAAAAAAATCAAGGTGGTGGTAGGAGCAAAAAAAGAAGAGCTTGAAAAGCTGATTGTGGAGCATAAAAACTGAGTCTTTTAATCTTTGCACGTGCTCAAGGCTGTGTGTTGAATCACAAAGGAACAAGAATAAAGATAAATTATTTAATATATGTCATTTTATTTACATGTTAATTTGTGTGATTTGGATTGAAACTCTTTCTCTTTTTTAAATTGTTTTTGACGTGCAAAGCATTTTTGTGTAACCAAAAGCGAAAAAGATAAATTGTAATTTATTTTCATAAGAGGCTTTATTGATGCAAGATTGAACTCTCTTGGTTAATTTCAAAATCATCATATATATGTTGCGACTTAATTCGTTGATATATTATTATTATTATTATTATTATTATTATTATTATTATTATTATTATTATTATTATTTATTGTATCCAATACAGCGAGCAAAGTCTATGCGGTGAATATTTTCTTAGAAACTTAATATAACTATAATAAGAGCTAATGTGACATGAAGATTTTTTTTTAACTAAAAAAAATATATTAATTCTATCAAATTGATAGAGTACATTCAAAATAATACAAATTTAAATTTATTAAAACTCAAAAGAATGAATTTGCGAACATGGATGTAGTCACACTACTTTAATCGTTTGATCAAAATCAAATATTTTGATCTTGAGATTGGAAATTTTAAAAAAAATAAACTTTACCTTAAAATGTAATATGCCAAATCTTGATTAGATGAATGAGACAATGTGAGTGCATACAATATTTCAAATATGTTTCAACTTCTATCATGAAATCACATTTGGGGTCAACATGTCATGGCAAGTCATTGTCACATGAGTAAAAGGTGCTGAAATTTTATCTTTACTTAATTAAATTATTTCTCTTTAGATTCTTTTTATTTGTGTGTACCGAAATATTTTTAATTTGGGGTTAAATTTCATTGTTGGTCCATCACAAAAACATAAACCCAATATCAAATAGGAGATCGTACCATCTAAATTAAATGTTTGTAATCCAATAATTCACTTTAGTTGGATTCAAATTCGGAATTCCAAAATTGATAGACAATAAATATGTTTTTTTATAAATAGTTTACAAGAACTAATGGTTTTCTCTAATCTTATATATGGATATACTTCCCCTAATCCAAATTTATTATTATAATTAAAATAAGGAAGAAAACAAATAATTTTGTAATCTCCTATTAATTTCGTTACCCTATATGAATATAAGTTCATACTTGGTTTTACGGAACTTGCGGTCAAGTTAAACATACACTAAATAAATTGAAATTAAAGTGAGGTTTTGTTTCACCCAATTTTGGTGCCAAGAATAATAAATTGGTTAGGCAAAGAAAGTAGTGGAGTTAAAAATATTCGGGACCATTAAATTTACTTCTTTAATTATGTATTTAATGTTTTTCTTTTATTATTTTCAGCGGTATTCGTGTGTTTCTCATAAAGTAGATGCTCCCTATGCAATTGTGTAACAAGAAAAGATGGCAAGTAAATTTGGTGACAGAAGAATAACCACTCATCTCATCTATCAGAATCTTTAGATGCTGCAAAAGTTAAACACAAACATTGCCTTCAAGGCTCAAGATGTCAGTCGATATCCAAACATTGCTTTTAGTACCATAGGGCAAATGAGAATCGATCTTTATGATTATTGATTTTGGTAACATTTTATATTTTTTTTACAGTAATTTTGGTTACATTTATTTAAGCGCGTCATTCTTGATTAATGTCACGTTTTGGTTATGTATCTCCTATCGCTTCAATTTTTTATTTGGATTTTAAATCTAAAAAATTTTTGGTCGAAATTAGTACGTGATATTAGATAAGTTTAGTTTATTTTATTAGACTCGAATTTGATACCCAATCACTTTTTTAGCATTTTTTTAGATATATATATCATCAAACTCACAGGTGTATTTATTCTCGTTTCAATTTCGTATATATTAATTAAAAAAATATTTAAATATAATTTTGATTATTTATATTTTATTTAATATTTATTTATAAGTGATGTATTTAATCTTTATTACTATCACAACAAAAGCTATAATAATATTTGGTCATTTGAATCCCTTTCAACAATTGTCAATATGTATTCACTATAATATTCTTTCAAAAAAAATATCTATTTTACCCAATAATAGGTTTTTGCTTGAAAAAAACTCTTCTTGCATACTTTGAAATATATGTAAATCCTTTGAAATGAATGACATTTATCCAAGTTCTTTGAAATGAATGACTTAACTTGACAATTGATCTAAGATTAGACCTCAATAATTCACGGCAATAATCATATAGTTGTTTGAAAGAAGTATAATGAAAAGACTAACATTCGTCATTCATAAAAGATATAGGTTGAAAAAGATAAAGCACTAAAACGAATATTTGGTAAAAGATAAAGGATGAAATTTATATTTAAGCATTAATAAAATGAATATGGTTGAAAAAGATAATAATAATTTTATTGAATTATCCTTATTAATAATTTGAATGTTATTCTCTATCGTAAAAGTAAAGTGGAATATAATATTTTGAGAATAATGTATATAATATTAATTAAATGGTACAATTGAAAAAGAAATTATTTTAATATTAAAAATTAAGATTGACATTCATTTTAAGACAATTTGTTGCTAATGTAACAATCATTGTAATACGCAGTCAGTGAGTAGAAGTGAGAATGTGCTTGATCAAGTTATGCTAGAAGTGGGAAGTGGAAATCTTAAGTATTGTATATGATATTTTACTTAAACTTAATTACTACGAGACTTTTCTATTGAGTCTTAATTACTAGCAAGTATATAATTTAAGATAATATGCAAAATTTAATATGAGTATTTATGTGGATCAGTACAGTATATGATCTACAATGGAGCAGTCTTCAAAAATTGTAACATCCCGATTTTTAACAGCGCGAGTGTATTTTTTTTTTAAAATGAAATTAAATCCATAAATGAAGAAATACTTTTGGATAAAACATTTAAGTCGTAATACAAACGACAAAAGTCATAAATAATTTCATCATAATATACAACCGGATAAAATAGTTTGTTTCAAATTACATAAGTTCCCCTTACGACAATAACCTTGAATTAAGAAAATGAAAATAAATAAAATTCTTAAATATAGCCCTAAGCTGATCATTAATGTAACTGAGGGTGACTGGGTACTGAGAATCCACGAGCGGCATCAAGCCCCACTGCTTTTGATCACAAATCCCAAAATCATCGCTATGTCACGCCTTAGGACGATACTGGTTCTCATCTGAGGGCAAAACCCAGATTTCCACAATAATTGTAAAGGGTCACCAACCAAAATTAACAAACATCACATCACATTTAAATTCTTAATGCACAAAATAACCTTTCAACTTAGCATACATCTAGAAAGGGTTTTCATATGCCAAACATGCATAATCACATTTGAAAAATGAAGTTTTTAACAAAGCTGCTCTGTCGTATTCGAATACAGCATCCTTGTATTCAAATATAGTGTCATTTCACAAGTCAGTAGCAAAATCAGCACAACTGTATTCGACTACAACATCTCTGTAGCCGAATACAAGTGCGAAGTCAATGAAAAATCTTGCACATTTGTATTCAAATACAACATCCTCGTAGCCGAATACAATTGCTAAGTCAGTGGCAAAAATAGCACAAATGTATTCGACTACAACACCCTCGTAGCCGAATACAAGTGTGAATTCATAAGTCAGTAGCTAAATCAGCATATCTGTATTCGAATACATTCCTGCTGTATTCGAATACAACTGTGAAAATTATAGATTTTCAGTTTTGAAAACAGTTCGAAGTCATACAACACTTTCAACACCAAGTCAATCAATTACACTTATCAAATACGGCACAATCACAAACAACAATCAAATAAGTGTATACAACCATCACAGTATATCAAACATGACTCGCATGCCAAACACCCTAATCCAATGCGTATATGCCAATTCACATGATTCCGAAATTTCAAATCAAAACCCTCCTCGAAGAGGCGTAAATCATAATTGTACCGCCTATCACAGGCCTTAGTACTAATTACCAACGTGCAGTCTCTCAAAGACTAGCATGATTTACTAAAGTGTCGCCTATCACAGGCCGTACACTGTTTTCTAAAGTGCAATCGCTCACAGATCAACACATTCTAGAGTGCAATCTCTCACATATCAGCACGACGCAATAATCCTCGTAAGGATAAGATGAACCAACAAATCACATGACATCATCTCGTGGCCCATCCAGTAACCACTATCACCATGGCCCATCGCGGTCACCATATACTATGAAAATGCATAAGCATACTCCGACTCTTTTCACCACAACCATTAAGTAAATGCAGCTATTAAAATATTCCCCATTTTTAATACTCATTTAACTCTAATGATTTTTCAAATTCAACACAGAGCATACTCAAGCATATATAACTCATAATCCCACAATTCACACCATATCACATCAATTCATTTTTTCCCACAAAATCCACACATAAAACACATAACAAAAAAATCATAATATTAATTATGAACATATCTATCACACCAAACATGAATCACCACCACCATTATGTAAATGCAGCTATTAAAAGATTCCCCATTTTTAATACTCATTTAACAATAATGGTTTTTCAAAACATCTCATAGAGTACACTCAAAACAGATTTTCCTCAAACCCACATCAAATTTAATTCACAATATTTCACATTAAATTCAATTCACAATACATACCAAATTTCATCAATTCATTTTCCACAAAACCACACCTAAATCACATTAATTCAAAACTTTACATTTCCAAACATAAACCACCTATATTAAATCTCCAAAATTTTCAACCATAAATCACCAAATTCAAAACTCCATATTTCCAAACATAAACCACCTATATTAAATCTGCAAAATTTTCAACCATAAATCACCAAATTCAAAACTCCACATATCCAAACATAAATCACCTATATTAAATCTCCAAAATTTTCAACTCCACATTTCCAAACATAAATCCCATTAAATTTAATTTCCACAACTTCACCCATAAACACATTAAATTCATTTTCCACAAAAATCTACACCTCAAACACATCAAATTTATTTTCCACAAATTCACATATAAGGTCCTAAATATAAACTAAAAGTTTGGAAGGAGCCCTTACCTCAACGGTAGTTCTAACAACTAATTACGGCACCGCTATTAGTTCTGGTAAAAACTTTGTTCGTGATGTCGCTTCCAAAGTTGGTTCACTAGCACTGTAACGTGGAGGTGAGTAATTTTCCCTTCTGTCACTTCTCGAAATGAAGCTCAGAAGTCAAAGAAAAATGAGGATTTGTGTTTGAGTTTATTTTGATAAACCAAAACTTGGTTTGTTTTGGGTAATAGAGGAAGAAGAACGAAGATGGAGGCGTGACGTGGAAACAGAGGAAAAATGTTTCTTTTCTTCTCAAATGTTTATATATATATAGAATAAATAAAACAAATATCTAAATAAATATCTAGATATTTTATAAAAATCATCATTACGCCTGTCACCAGACATCACATCACAAACCACTTTTTTAGAAAAATATCTACTTTCGCCGCAATTCAATCGGCAAATGAATTTTTCTGAAAAACGCTGCATCTCAGGAAAACAAATTTCTTTGACAAAAGATTCACCGTAATTAAATAAAATTATTCCTCGACGAATAATTTTAATCGGGCTCCAAAAAGATATTTTTGGAATTAAACTCCCAAAATACCATAAAATCGGCTAAAAAGCCTTAGAAATTCAATATAAAAACACACCAAAATTCATAAATGAGAATTTAAAATTAAGGGTCTTACATTACTACCCCCCAAAAAGAAGTTTCGTCCTCAAAACTTAAAGTACGAGTAACAACCATACTAGGTTTGCATTCCAACTTAACATACAACTTACAACTTGTTTCATCACGCCTACGTGAAGAAAGTGTCGTCTATCCCTCTTCATAGGGTACTTAATAACTTTACGCACTATCATAGCCGATAAGACTCGCATGTTCCATTCAACTTGATTTTGTCTACTATCGACAAGGGATTAATGATGATCAGTTCCTCAATTTGCCAATAAGTAGCCAACAACCATGATGGTGGCTTACACTATCTTAACTGAACTGTAATTGCGCTCTTTGCGACTTGCACTAGAGGTTATCCTAATGCACAAGCGGTCAAACAATCTTCACACGGTCCACTGTGTTTCCCGTATCTTCCTATCAACGAAGTACAATCGCCCAAAACTATGTCACATAGCCCATATACGTCCACTTGGTACAAAACATCCATTAGGTACCAAACTGAAACACTAAGTATGACACCAACACACTGAGCATAAAACAATCATTACCGCCGAGAACTCCCTAATTTTTCCATTGCCAACAAATCCTCGATTTTCTTTAATCGCACCACTACACCAAACCACATTATTCTTATTAGAATGATAGTCTGATTATAACTTTAATAATCACATCTCAACATCCAAGTGGTGATCAAAGTTTCCTCAAATATTTTCGACGACATGTCAGAACTATACCACCTACCACATGCAAACTTCCTTCCAGTTTAGTACTTCATTTTCAAGAGTCACGTCTCCAACAAAATCTAACTTGAATTTCATTCACTGGTTAAGACCTACATTTGTCTCATTCCTAACACCTCAAGTTCACGTTTCACTAGTCAATTTCCTACATCTGCTGCCAACATTCATTCTGATACTTCTCAATTTCGCTGCGTCCTTTATTTGCAGCTTGATGACTATCTTTTCATTATGACAGGTCAAACACATTGTATTCACTCCATCACTTTTCCATTTATACAAACCTTAAATTTCTACCTCGAACCTTGATACATCTTCATTATTTCGAAATCATTACTTAGTTTACTCTTGTATGTTTTTTTTAAAAAAAAAAGTTGTTCTCTCCTTTGACAGCCACAATTGGTACACACCATTGTGCGTCATATCCCAAAATATTATCCATCCTAACTTGATTTTCTTTTATCTTTCCATTACTATTAAACTTTTCTTCCTTCAGATAAGCTTGTCATCCTGGTCATTAAGAATTCCTTCAACAATTGAAACAAAATCTTAATTCCTCCTAATTTTCACACTTTCCATGAACTATTCTACATCTAAAATATGTCTCCACGCACTTTTCACCTCTACCGTCATTCAATCGTCCATGTGGTCAACATCTAGAGTCCTTTATGTGCTTAGCTCATCTGCCCTGATACTTTGTCTTTCTTCATCATAGTGATTTCAATAAATAAAGCCTTACTAGTTCCCACCAAATTTTTTCATTCCATTACTCAATTCTCCCCTACCAAACAAACATTTAACTCTTTTGATTGAGAAACACAATAACGTACCCCTATGACATGCATTAAAGTAGTGCCTTTGAATTCATTGGCATGCCCCTCTAATAACAATGTCTGATTTACGGGTGGGATAATTCATTTCATGAATCCTTAATTGACATAAGCCACATACCCATGTGCTGCTACAAGTTTTCATGACACGTTTTCCAAAAAAAATAGTTCACTCACTGGATTTTCTTATTCATTCTCAACCTTCACTGAGGTACAAACTGAAAGAGTCCCAACAATCAAACAACCTAAGGAACTACTTCTCATACATTCCCAATAAGCATCTCCTAAAGAATAATTATCTTTAAACCTCATCCTCATAACTTAGCAGTAAAATATCTCCAAAACCCACATATCTTCCTCGTTTATTTAGTAACTGAAACACTCATTTCAAATCTTAACGCTTGGCTTCCCAAGAACCACAACTAAACCATAAATCATTTGTTACATTTCTTCCTATTCACTTTATGTCATCTTAAGATACAGTACAAGGTCTTAATCATCATTGACTCTAACCGTCTTAGTAATCTCACTAATGAAGACTCTTCTAATCATAACATAACATTGTTAGTAAATCTTCAAACACTTCCACCCATAACATGAATTATTTATCACTCGCCTACCTCAACTCCCTCGATCAGACAAGTTTAAGGTGTCGCTTGGTCCTCCATCCTACCTCGTGGATTTTGAATCGTTGACTTAAAGATTAACCATCTTAGGGTCCCAAATCAAGTCTTGATCAATCCCTCTAACTTATCAAAATATTCACACTCTCCTAGTGTTTACCATCCTTTAATAGACACTCCAAACTTACATTGCAACAATCTCTAAGTATTCATGTACTCTGTAATTTCAATTCCACTTAATAGCAACATGTGGTTGAATACATCAAGTCTTAACTCCTTATGTTTACCCAAACACCACTCAAAATTCACACTTACGCGTCAATAGTTTCATCTACAATCACTATTCATACTTATTATCTCCTAAACCACGCAGAGATTTGTCACTTACCAACAAAATATATAGTCTCACTCCTATAATCGTCTTGAGATTCAAACTTAACAATCTAAGTCACGAATCTAGTTTAACTCGAATGCTCGACCATACCCCTCAAGGTATCGACTATTCCTGAAAGCGTCATTTATTTAACCAAGCTAGTATTCACCCCTAATGTGTAGCGCACCTTAACTTCAATACAAGCCTCCTTAGTTGACAACTAAGCACCAAATGCTATTCCAAATGGAAGCCTCGTCTTCTCAACAATTCCATGGTGTTCACATCTCTGTGACAATTATCAAACTTCATCCAGTCTCGTCCTGAACTCTACCAGGAACACATCTAATACTTTTCTTTAAAAAAAAAATATCCACTTAAATCTTTACTTGAAATCCCCTATTAGTCTCACACCAATAATATCTTCGAGTCATCATCAATAACATAGCCTCTGTATCCTAGAAACCACTTCATAAATCCCAAACCGTCATGATTCACTCCAACTCCGTCTTTCCGAGATCGATACGTTTAAGGAATTCAGAGACACTCGTCGACCAAAGTCGACTAATGTTCTATGTTTTAACTACTCTTCCCACTAAAGTGCTACAAGGCACGCTGTTTCGTATAAGTAACAATAAACTACTTAAGCATATCATGCTTGACCCAAGACAACAAAACGCAAAGTACACGTGGACTCCAGTTACTTGATACCTCTAACCTCGACTCTTGATAAGCTTAGGACACCCAAATCACAGCCCAAAAGAAATTGAAACCAAGGCTCTGATACCACAATGTAACACCCCGATATTTAACAGCGCTAGTGTATTTTTTTTTTTAAAACGAAATCAAATCCATAAATGAAGAAATACTTTTGGATAAAACATTTAAGTCGTAATATAAACGAAAAAAGTCATAAATAATTTCATCATAATATACAGCCGGATAAAATAGTTTGTTTCAAATTACATAATTTCCCCTTACGACAACAATCTTGAATTAAGAAAAGGAAAATAAATAAAATTCTTAAATATAGCCCTAAGTTGGTCATTAATCTAACCGAGGGTGACTGAGTAATGAGAATCCACGAGCGGCATTAAGCCCCACTACTTTTGATCACAAATCCCAAAATCATCGCTATGTCACGCCTTAGGACGATCCTGGTTCTCATATGAAGGTAAAGCCTAGATTTCCACAATAATTGTAAAGGGTCACCAACTGAAATTAAAAAATATCGCATAGCATTTAAATTCTTAATGCACAAAATAACCTTTCAACTTAGCATACATCTAAAAAGGGTTTTCTAATGCCAAACATGCCTAATCACAGTTGAAAACTGAAGTTTTTAACAAAGTTGCACTGTCGTATTCGAATACAACATCCTTGTATTTGAATAATGTGTCATTTCACAAGTCAGTAGCAAAATCAACACAATTTTATTCGACTACAACATCTCCGTAGCCGAATACAAGTGCGAAGTCAATGAAAAATCTTGCACATTTGTATTCGAATACAACATCCTCGTAGTCGAATACAATTGCTAAGTCAGTGGCAAAAATAACACATCTGTATTCGACTACAACACCCTTGTAGCCGAATACAAGTGTGAGTTCATAACTCAGTAGCTAAATCAGCACATCTGTATTCAAATACATTGCTGCCGTATTCGAATACAACTGTGATAATTGCAGATTTTCAGTTTTGAAAACAGTTCAAAATCATACAACTTTTTCAACACCAAGTCAATCAATTACACTTATCAAATACGACACAATCACAAACAATAATCGAGTATGTGTATACAACCATCACAATATATCAAACATGACTCGTGTGTCAAGCACCCTAATGCAATGCGTATATGCCAATGCACATGATTCCGGAATTCCAAACCAAAACCCTCCTCGAAGGGGCATAAATCATAATTGTATCGCCTATCACAGGTTTTAGTACTAATTACTGAGATGCAGTCTCTCACAGACTAGCACGATTTACTAAAGTGTCACTATCACAAGCCGTACACTATTTTCTAGAGTGCAATGCTCACAGATAAGCACAGTCTAGAGTGCAATCTCTTACAGATCAGCACGACGCGATAATCCTCGTAAGAATAAGATGAACCAACAAATCACATGGCATCATCCCGTGGCACATCCGGTCACCACTATCACCATGGCCCATCGCGGTCACCATGTACTATGAAAATTCATGAGCATACTCTGACTCTTTACACCACAACTATTAAGTAAATGCAGCTATTAAAATATTCACCATTTTTAATACTCATTTAACTCTAATGAATTTTCAAATTCAACACAGAGTATACTCAAGCATATATAACTCATAATCCCACAATTCACACTATATCACATCAATTCATTTTTTTCCCACAAAATCCACACATAAAACACATAACAAAAAATCATAATATTAATTATGAACATATCTATCACACCAAACATGAATCACCACCACCATTATGTAAATGCAGCTATTAAAAGATTCCCCATTTTTAATACTCATTTAACAATAATGGTTTTTCAAAACATCTCACAGAGTACACTCAAAACAAATTTTCCTCAAACTCACATCAAATTTAATCCATAATTCAGATTAAGTTCAATTCACAATACATACCAAATTTCATCAATTCATTTTCCACAAAACCAAACCTAAATCACATTAATTCAAAACTCCACATTTCCAAACATAAACCACCTATATTAAATCTCCAAAATTTTCAACCATAAATCACCAAATTCAAAACTCCACATTTCCAAACATAAATCCCATTAAATTCAACTTCCACAATTTCACCCATAAACACATTAAATTCATTTTCCACAAATCTACACCTCAAACACGTCAAATTTATTTTTCACAAATTCACATATAATGTCCTAAATGCAAATGAAAAGTTTGGAATGAGCCCTTACCTCAACGGTAGCTCTAACAACCGATTACGGCACCACGATTAATTCCGGTAAAAACTTTATTCGTGACGTCGCTTCAAAAGTTGGTTCACTAGCACTGTAGCGTGGTGGTGAGTAACTTTCTCTTCTGTCACTTCTCGAAATGAAGCTTAGAAGTTGAAGAAAAATGGGGATTTGTGTATGAGTTTATTTTGAAAAACCAAAACTTGGTTTGTTTTGGGTAACAGAGGAAGAAAATTTTTTCTGAAAAATGCTACATCTTAGGAAAACAAACGTCTTTGACAAAAGATTCACCGTAATTATATAAAATTATTTCTCGACGAATAATTTTAATCGGGTTCCAAAAAGATATTTTTGGAATTAAACTTCCAAAATACCATAAAATAGGCTAAAAAGCCTCAGAAATTCAACATAAAAACACACCAAAATTCATAAATGAGAATTTAAAACTAAGGGTCTTACAAAAATAACTTGAAACTCTAATGATGATCTGTGACGCTGTTTAAAAGTAAAAGTTGAAGACCCTTCATGTCGTTACAATTGAGATGATAACTTCCTAGTATCGATTTGAAGAGTTCAGTTTTGAGGAGTACTTATTTGTTTTTCTTTATTTTTATCGGGTGAATATTAATCTAGTCACCTTCTCAACTCCGCGAACGACGAGGACCATAAACTTCTATTTCCATGAGACAATATCTATTTTCATTGAAATTTTGAACAATTTTCAAGTATCAGTCTACGGTAGACCACTTATCAAAGTGGTTGTTGGAATATTTATATCATATTAATATTATATTTCAATAATATTACATGAGCATATATTTTCTATTATAATTATATTAGCTATTTGTTAATAAGTGCCTTAATAAAATTGTGATCATATTAAGAATAAGGCTAAATATATTTCTGATTAAATAATTAATTAAATTACTAATTAATTGATATTGGTCAAAAAAGTATGGGTGGATACCAGATGACTCGTTTGAAAATAATGAGAATTCAATTGACCATCACATTATATAAAGACTATGGTTTCCGATATAACAAATAGTGCATATTGTCTCTTCTTCTTATGTGAAGAGTGTTTAAAGCATAAAAAATTATGGTTGAGAAAGAACTACAAGTCAATAGATGTTCGTCATCCATCTATGTTTTAGGATACTTAAACCTATTCTAGTTTGCCGTCGATAAATTATTAAAGCCATAAATTTAAGTATTCCTAAGACTTGATTTTTGATAGATCAAACATATTGTACATTTTAAAATTATCAAGATTTATGTTTGTTTTTTATATTATGTAAATATACTTATTTGATTTTTACCCTAAGAGATGATTATATTTATTTTAATCGATGAATTAGTAAATGAATTCTAACAAGTTGTACGTAGATAAGTTGTAGATTTTCCTATTGTTCCATTTATGTAATTATGTCCTTGATCTTTTAATTGTTCTCGATCTAATAAAGATCAAGGAAGCTCGACTGGAGGCTGAATGTCATAATCAAGGGCCAAGAAGGCTAAAGAGGCTTGTGTTGTGACAAAGAAGTCAACTACTTTCTGTCATCCAAGCCTATACGAGAAGAAATAACACTAAAAATTGTCCAATCAATCCAATTTGATGGAAAGCCCAATGTGGGGTCTGATACTATGATTTGGCTTTTGTTCTCGCCGACAAAATAGTAAATACCATTCAATATATATATATATAAATAAGATATTCAACTTAATAACATCGATATTTGTCAATTGAATTAGGATTTAAAAATAATAATTACTTGTTTCTATTATTTTGAATCTTTTTAAATTTCAGTTATTTATTTTTTTTGTAATAAAGCCCAATTTATTTGGTCTAGTTCACATAGATCTCTAGAAGAGAGGTGCAATTTGTGTATTGAATTTATTATTATTATTATTATTATTATTATTATTATTATTATTATTTTAGTTTAATTTTTATACGGTAAAAAAATTTAAATGGTTAATTATATGAATAATTTTATAATTAATTTTAACAAAAATTAAACATTATTAATAATTTAACGGTTGTGATTGATAAATAATATAAAGATTCTTTTATACAGATAGTCTATATAAATTAATTTTTTTAACACATCTGTATATTTTTTTTAAGGGTAACACATGTATTGAACTCTTATCTATTTTCAATTTATAATACGAT
>JBBPBP010009778.1:8230537-8243109 GCA_037974735.1 Cicer chorassanicum | reverse complement strand
ACACAAAATTAATTAAATTATTAATTGTATGATTTGATTATGAAAAAAAAAATGCGATCAAAATATTTTACTAATATATAATTTCAAAGAGAATTTTATTTAGATTTTGTTCTCATATCATTATTTAAAAAAATTTACATCTAGTCTCATTGACACATTAAATGTCAATGTCATAGTGAATGTTTAATTATATTATTTTGAGTAATTAATTCTTATTCAATTAATCTTGAAGTAATCTATCAAAAAAAAATTAAATCTTGAAATAGGATATGAATTTTCTAGGATCGTATGAAATCTTATTAAAGATATAGATCAACCAAATTAAACTATTTAGCTTTTACCATCTATATATTGAAACAATGTATGCAAAAAAAAAATTCCAATCAACACTTGATCATTGTGAGGCACAAAAACAGAGATACTTGATCACTTGTTTATTCTTACAAAGGAGTCATTCTTCTACGCTCTTTATATGGGTCTGGCCATGATTCAATTCCTTCTTTGTTTCAAAATATTTCTTATTTGACTAATAGCTTCTTCATTCAACTCGATTACACCAACAGGATCAAAGAATCCAATGTTAGAAACACGTCAAAATCTAAAGATTTTTTTTAAATGATCACCAAAATCAAAACTCACCCAGCTGCGTGAAAAATGCAAATAACCCAAAAGTAAAATATGGTTCCACATCAATCATGATTCTCGCCGCCATCTATATATGATTATGATACTTCCAAATCTGTGGTTGGTTGTTGCTACAAATTGAGCCAATAAAATGAATCAATTGGGCAAATGAAATGGATTTGCAAGAAGATAATTAAGGAGTATTCGTGCTTCAAATTGAGAAGCTAGCGCGAAAGAACATGATTTGCAATGATAAAGTCTTGTATGGATTTTAGCATCAAAGCAAAAGCAATATATATATATATATATATCAAATGAGAGGAGTTTTACGATAAAAGACAAATACAGTTAAATCTTGATCACACGTGGATGATCAGGATTAAAAGAATAAATCATATGACTTTTAAGTCATCATGTGCCACTTAAATAACTCTTAATCATGATCATGTTCATATATAGTTGTATGATGAAAATTTAACTCTCTCACCATTTCATATATATATTTTTAATTAAGTGGTTGTGAATATGAGTGGAGGGTGGTTCTTGCAGCAAGAGAGGATGAGATACGACCGAGACTAGCCCAGAGCGACAGAGTTTGAGTGGCAGCGCTGGTGATAGGACGGTGGAGAACATTCCACGATATTATCATGGGAATTAGTTTGATCTAATGATCGAAAAAAATTGGTTCATTATGATATTATCATGAAAAAGTATAGACTTAATTGGAATTTTAGTCCCCTTATTTTAGCTGAATCACGAAAATAGTCTTCCATTTTATTTGTCTTCAGTTTTGGTCCCCAACTAGAATATTGGTCCAAAACTTGATGAAATGCCATTTTTTAACGATGTGTCAAAAAAAAAAAAGATGTGAAACACTCCATGTGAATTAATTACATTTTATTATTATTCCAAATTTGTAAAACACATTTTCTATTTTTAAAAACACATTTCCTATTTTGTTACATCATTTAATTACAAAAAACAATAAAAAAAGAACACATTCCTATTCTAATCCTTAATTCTATTCAATTCCATCCCATCATCTTGTTCTTTTTCCGACCAAATCTCCCGTTGCCACTCCTCTAAAGTCTTCTCAATCTCTTGTGGTTTCTCCTTCCGCTAAGTCACCAGTTGCATCTCCTCCAAAGCCTGTGAAGAGCGGTGTTTCCTCCTTCACCCTTCACCGTTGACTCTTCACCATTTCCTCCTCCTGCTTCCTCTGATTCTCCCGCCATCGCTCCTGCAGTCACTCCATCATCGATTTCTAACACTCCATTTGAAGCACCGACGCCATGGAATTAGGGTTTTGTTTGTATTTGACTTCTTAAGTTCTCACGTTTTTGAACTCATGTTTTTCAGTTCTCACGTGACTATTGTTGTAATTAAGCTAAAATAGGGGATCAAAATTGCAATTAAGTCAAAAATATATGCCCACCACCTCTGTAAGTCACGAACAACGTCCATCAATTGTATATATTAATTAAAGTAGCTACTATATTGTGAGGTCAGAGATTTTACTAGGTGGCATACCTCCGAATGAATATCGGTCATGCATATCGCACAACATCATCATTCAGAATCAGTAATCATCAGTTCGCCTATCTTACATCTGAAAGGGTGGGTATTGTTGATGTGGTTAAAGTTGAGGTTGTTGCTCTAGTATTAAGTTGCTACTATGAATGGTCCATCCGTCGGGGTCTCACCAATCTTCTTATGTTCACACTCAAACCATTTCATGTTGATAGGTTTGCGAGGAGTTAGTTTACCATCCTTTGGGTCACTCTTGATCCCCCATGCCAAACACAACATGTGAATGATAGAAGAATGCTCTAAATCAGTCTTGTCTTCGTTTTCCAATTTGACAATGTTGTTTGGGATAATTTGTCCCATGTTAATTAGAAGCCTTTTCATTAGGGAAAAGACTCCAAGGGCCCTCTTCACTCTAACCTCTAAGTAGTTAGAGCAAGATTCCACATTGTGGTGGAAAAAAATTGACCAAGCCTTCGCCTCAAGGTTAAGGAAGTCAGGTATATCAAAATCAGGAAAGGGTGGTTAGGAAGGTAAGGTCTCCATTGGACGTCTGCTTGGCCTAGAGTTGTTAACAACTCATTATAAATTATTTCTGCAAGTTTCTCTCTCTTTGTCGTCAAGTTTTTCTCTAATAGTGTTCCCATAGAACACTATATCCTCCCTCTCCCCCTTACATAAGATCTCCAAGTTTTCCCCTCATTCTTTCTCACATAGTGCAATTGATGGTCTTAAGGATCATTGAGAATGAGGATACCTGCTCGCTCGGGATGTCTCCTACAAAATAAGTTTTTTGTCTTTATATGTTCACTTTAAACGATGTTTCTGATCAAGGATCTACTAACTCAATTGCTCTATGTGGCGAAAATTAGTTAATCACAAAGGAACTTGACCACTTTGATATATGCTTTCATGGAAAAAATTTCAGCTAAGAATTAAAAAGCAACACTTGTTGTCCCGATCGAAATTTTCTCCTAGCCAAATTTTTATCCTGATATCCCCTTGTCATCTTCTTGTAGATCACTGCATTTTCATATGCCATCAGTCGCATTTCCTCCAATTCATTCAACTTTAATAACCTCTTTTCTCCTGCCAGCTTAAAATCAAAATTTATAAATTTCATAGCCCCAAATTATTTTGCTGTAATTCAATTGGTAATTGACAAGTGAAGGTTTTGAAAAACACAAGAAAGAGAGGTTTGAATTGTGTATTGTCATTTCTAAAAAATTATTTGAGTTGCTTAACAAAAGAGATATGTTCTTTATAAAATCATTCAACTTATGAGTATAAAACACTTTTAGTAAAAATAAAGTTGAATCATAAAAAATTTAGATTAAAATAACAGAGAGAGAGAAAGAGATGTGCCCAAGGATTTTTCTAATAGTTCATAGCAGATTGTTGCAACATCTAGTCCTCCTCTTATTGAGATATTTTGCCTCAGTATAGTTTAGGACTTAATCCACTATTTAAACAATAGCATACAAATATTATTTACTCTATCTCTTCAGACTTTGAGTATCTTTTATGCCTTTCCAAGAATGACCATTCGTGATGGTTTGATGTTATACCACCATGCGAGGGGACAGACAATTCATGAATGACCATGTCCTCACAAATCCTCTCAACTTAACTTGAGACACATATAAACGATGATCGAGGTACTCATGTGTTTCACAATAGCTCTCATCCTTAGGGAATTACTCACTAATTCACTTAGGAATTCCCCACCGGAGATACCCTCAAGGTCTATCAATCTAACCTTATGGTTCGGTCGTAGATCTCCACGATCGGGCTACACCACGATCGGGCTAATTTAGTGGTACTTCCTTGAAATCACTGAGCTTGTCAGAACTTACCTATATGATGACAAAATAATCTTCAGTTCAAAGACTCCAAACATCTAGTCCATATTTATTCGATTATCACAACTTAACAACTCTTAGTATGAATTCCAACCTCCACCAAAATTTATATATATATATATATATATATATATATATATATATATATATATATATATATATGTATGCGCGTCAATTTAAATCAAGTCTCAGTATTCCATACACACATAGTCATAATGAACAATCAAGTTCTATTAATCATGAAGCAAGAAATCTAACAAGTTCTGTATTTAAGTAAACTCACTACTTCATTCAAGTAAACAAGTACACTCAAATACATTACGTTTCTATCTTTACAAACTAAATTTGGAATAAAAAAACGATTGAAAAACAGTAAAACAGTAAACAATGATAAAAGAGATAAAAGAAACGATTGAAAAAAAAAATCCAAATAGTAATGACATAGATAGTGATTGTTTGACAATAATTTAGAAATAATGAGAAACTAATAAGAGAAAATGAAAGGTATCACAACGAAGATGAAAAATATATGACCGATTCCTTAATTCGATAACAGTAGTTGACGAGATCACGACCGAGAGACTATAATAGTAGTGGTAACATAGATAAAAAGTGCCGCTATGACTCTAGAGAGCAACTCAGTTTAAGTTGTTATCATTTAAGGAATTGGTTTCCATATTTATTGCAGCCATGATATCCTCTAATTTGGAATCTGCTGCAGATTTCTCGTCCTTATTAATTTTAGATTCAATATATATCAAAGATTTGTATTATGTTCCTTATCCTGCCCCCTTAAGCTGGAAGCTTGATTTGGATACACACCTAGTGACGACTCTTCATCATATGCATAGTTTTCATTGTTTTTAGTCTTATTTATCTTTTATTCATTAGTTAATTTAAGGAGTTATTTGATATATTTTGTTTATTTTAGTTCTTTGATTTAATGAAATATTTATGTTCTTATTTTCTTGATTAAGTAGATATTTTTCGTAGTTTTGCGTTGTTTCTTTATTTTAGTGCAGTGCTGAATTTTGGTGAGAAATCAACATGACCTATGTGGAGTATTTCAGCCATATCTGGAGTTGTAGATTTCCAATTGGAGTCAAACTAAGTGCAAATGAAAGCTAAGATCCATAGCTACAAAGTTCATTAAGACATCAAAACCAATTCGAAATCCAAATAGGAGAAAAATGCACTAAACTCTAGGCAGAAGATGTTGTGCGCTGGAAGCGCGCCTGAAGCGCATTTCGCGCTGACGCCACTGTCGCTGCGCGCCTGAAGCGCATTTCGCGCTGACACCACTGTCGTTGCACGCCTGAAGCGTAGGACGCGCAGCAGAACATATAAAATTGCATTTTATCACTTTTTAGGTATCTTTTTGACTATTGGGAAGTGGGGAGACTTGTGTCATAGCAGAGAAACTCAAAGACGGCCGTTTCTAACATCATTTGAGCAGTTTTATCAAGAATCATTCATGAATCATTCTTGTGATTCTTCTTTAATCCTTATCTTTTGTATCTCTGTCATGAGTAACTAAACACTATTTGTTAGGGATGAGTGTAACAAGATGAAACTCTTATTTTTCTGATTTGATTTTTAGTTATATGAATAAGTTTATTGAATTATTTTTCTCATCTCTGTGCTTAATGCTTTTTATTGCTTGATCAACATTAAAATGTTCTAACGGAAGTGGACTTTACGAATGCTTGAGATGAGAAATTCATGAATTTGTAGTCTAGGGATAGATGCAGGTCATGAAACCAATTAAATTAGTTGCAAAGGCAATAGTTTAACAAGAGAATTCCTGTACGGTAAGACTTAATTCTAATCTTAAATTCACTAAGGAATTAGGGGTTACTTTGAAATTAAAGGTTCTGTCACTAAGACATTAGGGTAAGAATAATAAAGAGAATTCGATAATAATTCAATAAAGGAATTCAGTAATTATGATCAAATTAGACACTAAGGTTGGATTCGAAGTGAAACTCATCCCTAACATCTTTCTTATTATAAAGGATCAATTTTATTATTGTTGTTAATTTTAAATATTATATCAATCAAGTCGGAAACTTTTTGTTCAATTTAGTAATTAAATACAACACGATAGTAAAACGCAATCCTTGATTTCGACACTCGGTACTACCGTTTTATTATTACTTGCAACGATTCAGTACACTTGCTGAAACACTATCACCTAGCTTGCTGCAAAATTTGAGAAACGAAACCGTCACTAGTGGTTTGGTGAAGACATCAGCAAGCTGTGATGATGTAGGAATGAAGTGAATAACTAGAGCTCCCAAGGCTACTTTTTTTTATAAACAAATGATGGTCAAGTTCAATAAGTTTGATGCGAGCATAAAACACTGGATTGATTGTCATATGTAGAGCACTAATGTTATCACAAAATAGTTGTGGAGCACGAGGAAGAGAAACACTTGTATCATGAAAGAGATTGGTGATCCATGTTAGCTCGACATTAGTCTGAGCCATGGAGCGACATTATGATTTAGTTCTAGAGTGCGCAACATTGGGTTGCTTCTAAGAGGACCAAGATATGCAATTAACACCAAAAAAGACGTAATAATCTGCAGTACTTTGTCGTGTGATAGGACAACCAGCTTAATCAGCGTCACTAAACCCGTACAAGGAAGAAGGAGTTTGTAAAGGTAGTGTAACCCCCAATTCTATATGCCTTTGAGATAACGCGAAATGCGCTTAACAACATTTAAATTTGTCATAGTGGGCTTGGTGAAGTGTTGACAGACACAATTAACAACATGAGTGATGTCCAGACGAGTGAAAGTTAAATATGGTAGTGCACCTACAATGCTGCGAAACGCAGTAGAATCAATAATAATATTATCATAAGATGATGTTTTTTCTTTGAGGACTTGTGGTGTGGCCATGACTTTGCAACTAAGCATTTTAGTTTTAGACAACAAGTCATTGATATACTTTTGTTGAGTTAGAAAGAGACCATTTATTAAGCGAATGAACTATATGCCAAATAAATACTTGCAACCTTCCAAGGTCTTTAAAGGCGAACTCACAACTAAGTTGTTGAATCAAATTTGTAATGAAGACATCATTGTTGCCTGTAACTAAA
Source organism: Cicer chorassanicum (assembly GCA_037974735.1). Lineage (NCBI taxonomy): Eukaryota > Viridiplantae > Streptophyta > Magnoliopsida > Fabales > Fabaceae > Cicer > Cicer chorassanicum. Next base: position 8,235,990 of record JBBPBP010009778.1, on the reverse strand, counting down.
ATGTCATCAACATACATTTAAATCAAACATGGGAACTTGTCCCACAACCTGCTAATGCTAATGTTGTTGAATCAAAATGGGTCAATTGCATCAAATTCAAATATGATGGCTCCATTGGCCGCTTCAAGGCAAGGTTAGATGCATAGGGCTTTACAAAAATTCCTGAGGAACTGGTTTCATCAAAGGCAACATGAAAAAAGATGTAGACACTTTTGGTTTTTAGATCCAAACATTTGTACACTTGGTGCATTGGACTATAACCTATGAAAATACAAGGATAAGTCTTTGCAGAAAACTTATCCTTCCATTGATACCTCAGTGAAGGAAAACAATGACATCCGATCAATTGCAAGCAATTATATTGTGGATGTCTTTTGGAAAGCTTAAAATAATGTAGATAAAGGCAATTTTTAACAAATATACTGCCATTAGAAAAACTTTAACCCATAAGTGTAATGGAATATTGGCATGAAACATCATGATTAGCCCAATATTAAAAATACCGTGATGTTTTCGCTCTACGGTGCCATTTTGTTCTGGGGTCCCTGGACATGAAGGATGAAGTTCAATACCACAAGTATGCATGTGATTTTGAAAAGCATTAGAATTAAATTCTCCTCCACCGTCACATTGAAAAATCTTAATTTTTCTATCAAGCTAATTTTCTACTAGTCTTTGTATTCTTAAAAAGCAATCTAAAAATCCTGACTTTTTCTTTGAATAATCATCTATAAAAAGTGCATAATATCGAAAGTTTTGATTAGAATTTGTAGGTGTAGGTACCCAAAGATCTCAATGGATTTTGTCAAGAGGAAATTCAAAAAATTTGTTAGAACTTTGGAATGGCAATTTACAACTTTTTTCCATTTGACAACTAACACAAACAACAGGTTTTGATATCCATTGTGTTACACTGATCTTATCTTTCAACAAATATATGATTTTGAAGTTTGAATGTCCAAGTTGTTGATGCCAAATTGTGGACGAGGAACCTCCTTTTATTGCACTTAAAGTCTTTTGATAGTCTCCTTCGAGAGTGTATAACTGCCATTTCTTATTCCCCGTGTAATCATACTTTGACTTTGGTCCTTAATAATAAAGCTAGAAGAGGTGAATTCAAAACTACAATGGTAATCAGAAACAAATTTTCCAACAGATTACAAACTCTTTAAGTCAGGAACCACAAGAACATCTTTCAATTTTGAGTTTCCATTAGTTGTAATAACATTCACATAACCAGTATGTGTTATTGATATGTTATTTCCATCACCCACGTAGATTACATCATTTCCATGATAAGGCTTAATATAGGAAAGATTACCTGCATCATTGATCATGTGAGATGTGGCTCTAGAACCTATAATGAAAGATTGGTTCTTTATATCATTTAGAGCAAGAGCAGTAAGAGCTTGAGGAAAGTCACTAATAAGAATAATCACACATGTACCATCAATCAATTGCTTCATGGTCTGGTTTCTTAAAAATTTGACATACTCTTTTATACTCATTGATTTGAGTATTTTGATGTGGATTTTCTCCATTTGAAATATGGTTCTATTTAAAAGAGAACTCATTATTTTGTTGTCCGTTACATCGACTCGCCGGAGTGAATCCTCTTCCTTGGGAGTTAAAGTAACCTTTACCGTCACGTCTGTTTCGACCTCGACCTCGTCGTCTCTAGATAAAGAAAGCTCCATTAAATTCTTTTCTTCTTGCTTACGAACATCTTGTATCTTCTCATGCCCTTGGGGTGCTAACCGAAATTGACTGAAGGAAGGGTAAGGTGGTTTAGTAAGCATAGCAACACGAAAAGTTTCATACCTTGGTCCAAGGCCTTAAACAAACTGAAATACTGTGTTTTTTAGAAATAGGTTCTTTTATAGAAACGAGATTATCACAAATTGATTTGAATTCTCGTAGATATTCATCAAGGGTTCGTGATCCCTTTTTGATTGTCATTAGCATGTTTTTCAAACTTTGCTCTTTCTCTATTGTTGTTGGTAGTAGTTGTTCTTCAATGGAGGTCTATATCTTATATGTGATATCGCCATTGATCATGGTCAACACTTCTTCCTTCATGGTTCCAAGTAACCACAGACAAAAGAGACCACCATTGGTGATCCACTTTGAATAGTTTGGATTTGAAGCAGTGTGATGCGGCCATTGCACCTACTGCCTTGCGGTTGTTGCAGCATTGTGATGTGGTATTTTAAGAGAATTACAATCACATCGCAATTGTGGTCCCACAATATTGTGGTCACATCAGGTGATGTAGTTTACAATTTGAATCCTTGGTTACAATTAAGATACAATACACCTTTATACAAGTGTTTATAAAGTAACTAACATAATTATTTTTCACCTAATCATAACTAACTTATAACTTTATTGTTTTCTTTAGGCTTTGTTTAAGAGTTTTGAAGGGGAGAGGATGGGAGGGTTTGGGGGAGGGAAAAAGAGGAAAAAATAGACAAAACTTTCCATTTTTTTTTAGAGTATTTTTGTAGAAAATGATTAATGATAAATGAATAGTTATGATTAATATATTTTAAATATGGAGAATATTATAACAACATAGATCGAATTTGAAGAATTTATCAAAGCACTCCAAAATCATCTTCCACTGCAATTTTTAATCCCCCAAATTAAAGGATTTTGTAGTATGAAGAAAAATACACTCTCAAAGTCCTCCCCTTCTAAAAAGCCCTTCATTCTTTCCACTTCATCATTCTTTTTTTCAAAACCCTTCATTCTCCTCCCCTCTAAACTCTCAAACAAACCCTAACAGAATGTGGATAACGAGTAGTCTCGGTGTTGATCTATTTGTTGGATTTATTTATATTAAAGCAATACTTTTATTTAAAAAATTATTCATCAATTTTACTAAATCTACTATAAAGTTCTAATCCAAATTTTATACATTCTAAAAAGAAACCCTAAAAAAAACAAAAGCATCAACTCACTATCATTCATACGCAAAAGACAAATTTGTTACTTATTTTTAGGGCAAAATTTTTCTGAATAGACACAATTAAACCTTGAGTATACTAAACAGTCTTTTAGGATTCATTATTTTATATATGGTAGATCAAACAATTGACTCAATTGATATAAGATTCAAGCAATATAAAACATATGATGATAATTTTTAATTGTGTTTTGTATTGAAAACTTACATAATTTTCTATAAAAACATGAAATTATGTTGCAGCAATCTTGAAACTTATTTGAAACATGATAATTTTTATGATCTTGATAGTGAAATTCTATTTTACTAATTGAATTAAAATCAAGTTTTATTTTATATATTTAGTTTTCTTAAAATATTTTATTGTTTGCTTAAAACTTGCATATAGAATAATATTAACTATATATCTTTGTTAGTGTTGCATCTAGTGGGAGAAATTTTTCAAAATTGAAATTATTAAAATATTATTCACAATCGACAATGTCGTAAAATAAATTAAATAGTCTTACATTGATATAAATAGAAAATGATTTTTTTTTAAAATATTGATTCTTAATAAATTATTAATGATTTTATATAAAAAAAATGATCTTTAGCTTTTATGTTGAAAATTGTCTACATTTGATAATATATATTACATAAAAATAAGACACAAAAATTATCATTCATAAGACACTCAAAATCTCAAAGACGGCGGAGTTCTCAACTCATGGTTCCATTCTACAATCATAATCATAGAATACTAATATTCCTTTTTTTTAGATTGTTTCCCTAGTGTATCATGAATTGCTAACAAATATATAAATAATGATAAATGATTGGTAAGAAAGAAAGACAATGATATCTCATGATGAGCAATACTTTAATGTGAGACCTTTACACACCTCATAGGATCATTTTAGTGAGCTCCAAGGATAGGCGTCATGCATAGACGTACTTACGATGTATTTAATAACTTTTTATAATGATGAAGGGTTTCTTACAATTCCAAAAGTTATTAAAATTATGTAGTGGTAGCGATACTTAAAAAACATTTAATATAAGAATATTTTTAACTGAAAAAAGCTTTCGTACAACTCCAAAAGTTCTAAAAATTATTTAATAGTAAATATAATGTGGATGATTTTCACATTATAAATAAAGCGATCCAACAATTTTCGGATTATTACATGCAAAGGGTAAAAGATATGACTAAGTTTTCCAAATTGGGTTATGCAATAGTTCTCTTTCTTTGCTTCTTTATTGTTGTAACTGACGCATTCAGTAAGTCCATTTTTCCTTATCTTTTTCTTTTATGAACTTTCTTTTTTTTACTTAATGTTTCATCGCTTTTGAGTTGTGTTATTTTATTCTAATTTTACGTCACATCATATCATCTGATTAATTTCGATATTTATTTTCCAGTTTTGAATTGTAAACCTCCTAAATACCCAGTTTGCAATCGAAGGGGTAAGTGTCACTGCCGTTAAGTTTAAAAATGATGCTTTACTTGTCACATGACATGAACTTCTTTGACAAACTCATAAGCATGTTTCTGGTGTTATCCTACTTTTGTAACCTTTGTTCTATTTTAGAATGAAAGGAAAGGATAAATATCACCTAACAAATTACATTGTAAATGTAAACTATGCAAATGAATAAATAAGTAGTCTTTTATTCTGCTTAATTTTGCTTTTAGCATAATAATGAGGTGCCATATTGATATAAATTAAGTTAGTGCATATTATTGTGTGTTTTTTATGAGATGAAATAGTAAAAAAATTCATTCACAACTACGAAATCTCATGATTGAATTTGAGATATGATATTTAATTTAACAATATCAAAAAGTGATAACTATAGAAAATTTCTTTGGTGGATATCATGACATTTTCTCTATATTTTTCAAAAAATGAAATAAGATATTTCAACTGTTCTACAACAACATCAAAAATAGATGTATAGTTTTCCATCTTTTAGTTGAAAAAGAAAAGACCGTGTATATACATTGTACAATAACTCACGTTAGCAATGTGCTCACTACTTTGTCTCGTGATTTATCAATTTATAGCTAATATTTCTCATGTTAACAACGTGTTCACTATTTGTCTCATGATTTCTCAATTTATAACTAATATTTCTCCAATCTCTACTATCTCCATTAGCCAATTTACTTGTACCGGAAAGAACATTAAATAATTTGCAACAAAAAATAAAATGTTTTATCCAAGTATTGAGAATAAACCAACCATCTTCCGTGTATTTGTATGTTTTTCCGTGTATTTGTATGTTTTATCCAAGTATTGAGAATAAACCAACCATCTTCCGTGTATTTGTTCGTTGGATAACGTTTGAATGTAAAATGATGAAAAAAAATGTCTTTAAAAATCATTTTCAGAAAATCTATATCAATAAACTTAACAAATAACATTTTTCTAATAAATCTTTGAGACGTTAAGTTCTTTTGTTTAGCCCCTTTTTGCGATTAAATATTACGTTCAATTTT
>JBBPBP010009778.1:8203986-8219038 GCA_037974735.1 Cicer chorassanicum | reverse complement strand
AGAGTTTAGTTTATATACTAAACTGAAATTTGGTTTTATGCATACTTCCAATCATGATTTTAAAATTAAGATATTTTGTAGGTATGTTAGGAAATAATAATATGACATATCAAGTGGTGAAATATGATTAGACATTTGTGTCAAAAATAGTTTTACACTAAATACATACAACTTAATTTGTTTAGTCTTAATTTCTTAATTATTATAAACCACGTTATATTCCAGAAGAAGAGACAATTATTAATTATTTTTCTAATATGTTGCTATAACAAAATAAGAGATTGAACGTGACACAATTTATGAGCCTGCTGTATAGTTTTGTAATGATGTGAAAATTTAGATCAAATTTATTTTTCTATGCTTATAAATGGAGGTTGTTTTTTCTACTTATATTGTCCAATCAAATATAACATATACTTGAAGAAAATCAATTTTTACTTGGAGAAGAGAATCATGGGAAAGAGTAAGATGAAAAATATTGTCATGATTGTAGTCATGATTATGACAATGGTTGTGTTTGTTTTTGCAAAAGCTGATGATTTTCCAAGAGCAAAGGAAACAGATAGTATAATCGGTGAAATCATTTGCATTGGGAAATGTGCTATAAAATGTAGAAATATCTTTAAAATTCGTCCAATTTATATAGTTTGTGTTGCTACTTGTGGATTAGTGAATTGCCATACGACATTATCCAAAAATACATATGATTGTACTACTAATTGTGCTTCTTCCATGTCCAATGTAGCTGATATTGGTAAGATCAAATTTTATCTCGTTTATTATATATTTCATGAAACGCATCTCATAAGCTAGTAGTATTGATTCTAGAGTTATATATTTTAAGTTTCTATAGATATATTTCAACTAGGTTTGTCCTCAATTTTTTTTTTTACAATAGATTAGACATCCATCGGTTCCACATTTCCTGATATGGTGTGTACCAGTGCTTCTGCTAACTAAACATTTGACGATCAAAATTTGTACCTGCAGCATAGACATTATTAATGGTGTGATGTTTATGTAGCGGTAGAGAGATTATTATTTTTAGTTAATTGTTTTAAAATAATCCATGGGTCAAACACTAATTATATAAAATTAAGATATGGACTTAGCTATCAAATGGACGACGCCGTGTCATTATAATTAAAGTCCATGTTGCGAGAACTTATTTGAATATTTATTTCTTGAGACTCGAAAAGAAATAGAAGAAATCATTTTTAAAATAACAATTATTGAAGTACCAAACGTTGGAGAATTATTGTACTAAACTTAGATATTACATAATTTGTAAGGTCCAAAAATGTATTTAATCATTGATTAAATTAGTTGTATTTCTTACATGATTTTAATGTTTTTTATTTTCAGATGCTCGTGCCGTAAATTCCGTCATGAATACATGCTTTGAATCTTGCAAGAACAAATAATATATGTTTACATGTTAGAATCAACGATTATGAAGATTATTGACTTGATAAATTGTGTTAATTTTTGTTGTAATACTGCATTTTAAATAAATAACTCGTATCTGATATCTCACTTTCATGAAGCCTTTTCATTGTTGGGTTGCGTTGAGGTTTAGATGTGGGCAGAAACCAATTTACTCTGATGCTAAACATTGCTCAAACATGTTATCCGTCCTTTGCCATTTTGGAGTGTTTAGCTTATTCGAGCTAACTCATATTTCTTCATTTTTTTTATAGCTTCTTTCGGATATTGGTGATTGTAAAGGATTTACTATCCTTTGTTTTGTTCCATAATTTAGGTTGTCACTTCCTCATTTCATTAATAATATAATGTCTTTATTATTTAAGATAAATATATTTTTGTACTTATTTCTACTATTTATTTGTTTTGACAATTCTAATTTATTTATGTTGATATTTTTAACAATAGCACTTAACATTAAATATGTACTACTGCTAATATATTGATGACATACTTAATTAAAAATATAATAAAATACTTTTATACAAGAACAAATATATTATAGTAATTAAACAAATAAAAAATTTACTGGTAATAGTTTTTTCAAAAAATTGATGTTTCTGATGATCAAGGGCATTTGTATATTTTAACTTTTAAAAATTATAAATGAAAACTCTTGAGTTCCTTAGTACTTGGAAGTGTTATGTGGCTGTAACACTCAAGTTTATCATAAGTCATAGACCCATCGGGGTAAAAAAGTTATTTGTTGTTCGATAGAGAAACCAAATAACTAATATGATTGAAACAAAAGGAAGAAGTAGACAACTACACCACGGTAAAACAATCACGTCTAACTATCACATGATTGTCCTATCTACCCTTTGGAATTTCCGTTCAATACTTGAAAGCATACTTTGAAGTTTTCATAATTAGGGAATTGAGTATACGAACGTAAACATGTAACTCTTTATTTTATTGGCTAAAAATGTTATAAACTATCCCTTTTACATATTTTGTACCAAACATATAAGTATTTTTAAAATTTGAATATGTAATAGTAACAAAATATAAGAAAAATAATTTCTCAATTTATCTTACTTTAAATACAGATACCTTTTGTCTCAATCTAGAAAATTGAATTTATTTAAAATATAAAATACCAGAATCTCTCATTTTATTTTAAATATCCATAACACCGACTTTATAATCCTTTTTGTTTGTATTTGTATCAAAGAAATTATATTTCTTTTATGAGCATTACAGGTAACATAGTAAATTGCATCATGGTCATATAATGCTTGTAAAATTAGCTTTAGATATAATATTCAACAGTATTTATTATTTATATTTGTTTGAATGATTTTTTACAAGGCTATTTAGAACATTATTAAAATTTCAATTGCACACTATTGAATTTTTTAACTTGGGTTGAATTAAATATGTATTTTTTAAATGTCTTATGCTCAAGATAAAAGTAGTTCTTAGAATATGGACTTAGAAATAAACTTTTGAGCTTATTTTTTACGGAGAAGCTTTTCATACTGTTGTAAACATGTATGAAAAACAATCATTCAAAAACACATGTTGATACTACAACAGGAAATAAAACGACTTGTACAATAATTTTGTTATGACTAAAATACGTGATTTTTTTAACAGATACAAAAACAAAAAAAATCAAAATTTGATATGGACGACAAACTTATCTAACCCAAATTATTATCAACTAAATTGGAATTACTTACCGTTGTACAACTAATCTCGAAGGAATTTGAAGTCCTATGATATTACAAGGTCAAACTCTTTCTCTTGAACTTACACGAAAAAAACATCATCATTATCATTTATTTCAATTAAAATATAAAGTATAAATAGACATGAAATTGGATGGGAATTCGAACAAATGTAGGGGCATTTGAAATTTTCCATATTTAGGAAAATGTTTCAATATAATAGATAATTTTAATTGAAGTATCAAACTTGAATTTTTACTTCTTGAGACTTGAAGAAAAATATAAGAAATCATTTTTAAAATGTACAATAATTGAAGTATCAAATGTTGGAGAGTTTTTGTACTAAATTTAAATATTAAATAATTTGTAAGGTCCAAAAAATGTATTTAATCATCAATTAAATCAATTGTGTTTCTTACATGATTTTAATGTTTTTTATTTTTAGATGTTCGTGCCATAAATTCCATGGTGAATACATGCTTGGAATCTTGCAAGAATAAATAGTATATGTTTACATGTTAGAATCAATAATTCTGAATATTATTGACATTAGAATTTGTTTTTATTTTTGTTGTAATAATGCATTTTAAATAAATAACTTGTATTTAATGTCTCACTTTCATGAAGCCTTTTAATTGCTGGCTTGCGTTGAGGGTTAGATGTGGGAAGAAAACAAATTTACTCTAAGACTAAACATTGGTCAAACATGCTATCTGTCCTTGGCCATATTCGAGCTTAAAATTAATATAATGTCTTTCATTGTTTAAAATTAATATATTTTTGTACTCATTTCCACTATTTATTTGTTTTGACAATTGTAATTTATTTCTATTGATATTTTTAGTAATAACAATAATATTAAATATGTACTACTGCTAAATATCTATGATAATCTTAAAAATAAAATAAAATAATTTGATATGAGAAAAAATATGTAATAATAACTAAACAAATAAAATAGGGGTTAGCGAGGGTAAGTGCGGGTAAGTGAGGCACCATTTATTGGTTTAATTATGTTCAATATCTTACCAAAAGAGGTTATTCAACTAGAGGGCATTGCGTGAAACCAATGTAGTCTTTATGACTTATTTGTTATATAGAGTTTAAATCATTGGACTACTCATGTCTATTAGCTTAAATTGTTTGTAAGATTTGAGGCTAGAGGTAAAAGAGATATTTCAGCATAGCTCATGAAGAAATAGTATTTTATTAAATTGAGGTATAGTTTGTCGGGAGGACTTTTCTTGTTTAGCACATCGGCATGGTTGGGAAACATCTATAATTGTTTTTATTAAATCTATGTTACTGAGTTTTATGCTCACTATGTTGGGGTGATGTTTTCCAAGTAACAGGTAAATGTTGAAAGTCTGAGGAGTATTCGGATTGCTCACTACTTCTTCAATGTCATGAGTTGGAGTCGTATCAAGTCTTGAGTCTAAATTAGAGTTATAGTTTAATTAAGTCTCACTTGAAAGTTGTTTTAAAGTTTGTAAATATTTTAGTATTCTAAGTTATTTCAAAAGTTTAGAAAAGAATTTCTATTTATTTGCAAGAACTTAGATATTTTTGAATTGAAAATTTCAGTTTCATCTGTATTGTGTACAATTTTTTTTTCAAGATTCCTAGTTAAATTGGAAGCGTTACATTTTTGGTATCAAAACTGGTTGATTCAAAAATCGAACTGTGAGTTATTAGTCTAGAAGTGATCCGGTCTAGGAAATTAGTCGGTAGTGTTCTATAGTTTAATGTCATTTTCACATTCTCAGTACAAGTGAACGGGATAGGCCACCTCATGAAGTCATGCGAAGAATATGAGATGATATTATCCCATAAAACCAAGTTTGAATCTATCCACTTAATTAGTAGATATTTTGAGTTAAAACTATTTCTAAAAAATATTTGTGTTTTTAAGCCTTATGAATATTAAGGAGCCTATATTATGTCAATACATGACTTTTATAACTTCTACTTTATCTTTATATTATTTAATAAATTTTATTAGATTTCATTTTTTTCCATCTTTTTTGCTAATTCAATTTGATCCCAAATTAATAATGTATATATCCTTAACTTTATTACATTAAATATTTCCTATTCTTTTATGATTTTAAAGCATTTATCCCGGCTATTAGTGCCACTTTAATTAATAAAAAATTTCCTTTTTCAATGTATTTTTAAAAAAAGCCTTTATCTTGATAATTTAAAATATTTAAACACAATTATACAATTAGACTCACCTCATAGATATTTGTTGACATATTTTACAAATAATTAATATTAAAAGTGATATAATAAAAAATATATAAAATTTAAAATACTGTGTAAAATGAAATACTAAACTTTTTGTGTGCATAAGTCTTAAATTGTTCAGTTAATACTTTTTATGAGTTTAATTTATATATTAAACTGAAATTTGATTTCATGCATACATCAATCATAATTTTAAAATTAAGATATTTTTTAAGTGTGTTAGGAAATAATTTATAACATATTCCATGATGTGATTTTTTTAACAAGTCATTTGTTATTATTTTGGTGTAACTTTTATTCAATTTATTAAAAGTATTATTGGTTCACTTTCATTTATACTATTTTTTTAATATGAATAAAATAATCAAATAATTTCAATTATCCTATAAGTAATAGAGGGAGAACCTTATACAATGTTTCTAGAAAGATGAAGCTTCTTAGCAAGGATTTATCTAAAGAGTCGAGCGCAAGAAAAATGAAAAATCAGAATTAAATATTGCTAAGCAGTCAAGTTGTATTGGAATATTGAGTACACCTTTGTAAAAGTTACTTGCACCGAAAATCATCCGATTCTTTTCACACATATGTGAAGAGTTGACAATTTAACTTGTCCCTGCTATTCAGGGGAAATTAAAGTTTAATAAACCCTTCAATCAATTCACCATATCAAGGATCTTTAATATCAGTTAGTCAAGGTTTTAAAAAACTATTCGCGACGGAGAAAACGGCCGTAATAAAAAAGTAAAAGTTGTAGTTATTATTATTTTTTATCATTTTAAAAATGTGAATGAAATTACAAAAATTAACCATGATGTCTGCGACGAAATATTATTTTTATGAAAAAAATCTTAGAAATTCCGTTTTTTTCACGTCAAATTGATAAGAAAAACACATTTTTAGAATGCAACTAAATACTATTTTACGGCTTTTAGTTTTGATATTTTCTCATCTTTCAGAACGCATTATTATATATATTATCGTGAAATCCTTAACACGACTGCAACCTTTATTTAAAACCTTGCTTTTAGTATATTTGAATTTGTTAGTAACTCCAATTGTTTGGTCTAATGTAAATTGGATTCGACAGATTGTGGGTCTGATCTCCGCTAATACCATTTTAGGGAAGTAAATGTAAATATTTTGTAAGTGTTCAATGAACTTAGTCCTCTAAAATCTAACTTGCTCATATATCACGTTGTTCTTTATATATTTTAAATAAAACATATATCAAAATGAACTTAATCCTCTAAAATCTAACTTGCAATGAAATCGTAAATTTTTTGTTATTTTAGATTGAGGTATAATCATCTCACCTAAATTTTCATTATAAAATATAAATAAAAAGTTTGCGGGTATTGAAAAAAAAAACTTCAACAAAAGGAACCAATAACATATATAGCACTCTTTCCAAATCCTATCAAGGATCGAAAGAAAGGAATATTAATTTTCTCTTCTAAGTCCACAGTTAAATTAATATTAATTACGTCACTTTTAAATATATTCAATATATATTTATGATAATAATTAACATTCAATGATTAATAAAGATAACTTTCTAAATTTGTTTCATTTTTTAATTTAATAACAATTTTTTTAATTTGTATATTTTTATGTCTTAACTATCGGATTTTCAGAAGAATTAAACTCTGAGAATCTAAAATTTAACTAGAAGATAATTATCATTTAATCAAAAGAAATTGCATTCAAAATTAAGTTATTCCAAACAAGGTGTAAATTTATCTAGTGTCATAAATTTCACTTTTATAATAACCTTTGACTTCAAGTATGCAACGTCACTTGTTGTCTTTGATGGATTGTTACTACGGGACCATTTTACACATTACAGAACATAAGGTGTTATTAATTATTCATACCGAACTATATGGACTATATGCAGGAATCGGGCTATCTGGTATTTATACGGACTAACTTGAATGGGTGACGGATTTATTTAGATCGAGTTAAAAAGTCCTGAAAAAATTCGAATTGAAATTATAAAACCTAAGCTGTGTATTTTAGCGAGCTGGGCGGACTGACCCATTCAGGCTAACTCACTTTGACAACTCTATGTACGATCTTATTTAGTGTGATCTTTTCTTTTCAATTTTATCTTTTGTATCAATTATTTTGTTTATTATTTAATATTTTTTTTTAATTTACTAACTGAAATTTTATAAATTAATAATCAAACAACTGACAACTTTATAACTTTTATTATTTTTACCAATAAATAAAGAAGGATGGATTTATATAAGGGGTTTCATAGTTTAATTAGTTCGTAAATCCAATTAATATGTCTCATATGGCAGGGTCTTCTTCCTACAACATTCCTCAAAATATTCATGAGGTATTTCTTAGCTTTAGAGGTGAGGACACACGCTACACCTTCACAAGCCATCTTCATGCTTCCTTAACGAGGTTTCAAATCAAAGCCTACATAGACTACAATCTTGTGAGAGGGGATGAAATTTCAACAACACTTACAAGAGCAATTGAGGAATCAAAGCTTTCCGTGGTTGTTTTGTCTGAAAACTATGCAAATTCAAAGTGGTGTTTGGATGAGCTTTTAAAAATAATTGAATGTAGAAAGAATAATGGACAAGTTGTAGTGCCTGTTTTCTATGGTATAGATCCGTCTAATGTGCGTAATCAAACAGGAACTTATGAAATTGCGTTTGCTAAACATGAGAAACAATTTAGGAGTAACATGAGTAAGGTGCATAGGTGGAGGAGTGCTCTGGCTGAAGTTGCAAATTTAGCTGGGTGGAACTGCTCTGTTCAAAGGTAATTCTTTCTGTACCATGAAACTTTTGTTTTCATCAATACAAAAAAAAAAAAAAACTTCTGTTTAATACTACTATAAATATATGTAAATGGTGAGTTAAAATTTCATAAGTGATTAACGGTGTACCAAAATTTAAAAATCATCATAAATTCTAACGACGATCGACGATACTTTTTAGAAGTATTATTTTATTATCTTCTTCGTTTTTATAGATAAAACAATAACTTGATTGTGATCATTAGAGTTTTAAACAGTTTTAGTATTAGTTAACGGTGGATACAGTTCATATTAGAATTTGCCTATTTAAATTATGGTGGATCAGTGTTTAAAAGTTGCCAAAAACACTAATAATGATTAACGACACTTTTTGAAAGTATAATTTAATGGTCTTATCGATTTCTATGGTTAAGACAATGATTCGATTGATATTTGTTCAACAAGATAAGGAAAATATTATACCCCTCAAACACACACAAATCAAATGACATTATTAGTCATAATGATGAGGAGAACCGTTAAATTTTACTTCCGTAAAAATCTCATCAACCATAATTAAAGTTTCTGATAACTTTTAAACATTGATGTATATTAAACTATCTATCAAAGTGATCCACTTTATAATTTCCCATCAAATTATACGATGATGTCACTTAATTTCTATAATCCCTTGTTAAAATATTTCAACAATTATTTATTTATGTGACAAATTATTATTAAATGTCTACCTAAAAATTACATTGTCATACCATTATTCTTATACATTTGAATCAATATTATTGGAATGATTTCTTTTTATATTGAAAATTTATAAATATCTTAAATTGGAATCTGAATTATGTGTAACATAAGTTGAAGCAACTATTTGCAGCTTCTATAAATTATGGTAAAATGTGTTTTGAGAAGCGATTTAAATCTTGGACAAGCTATTACTTCAAAGTGAGGAGACGTATAGTACTTTAATAATAACTTCAAAGCGTTGTTGTCAACTTTTTCAAACTTTTTATTGTGTAAAACAGCATGGAATCCGAACTCGTGGAAAGAATTGCTAGGGATGTGTTGGAGAAATTAAATCATGACTATGTTGGTGACATAGATGAAGAGATCAATAAGTATGAGCAACTATCAAACCTTCAAGCAATGAATCTCATGCGGGGAAGTGGGTTCAATACACAACTTTGGCATGAACTTCAAGCAACCAACCAGCATATTGGCCAGCTTAGAATGAAGAAAAACGTAATTCTACTTAGACTACCACGTGCTGTGTAGTTTTCACTGTGAAGAACTTTTTTATGAAATGTTAAGTTAATATATATAACATGTTAAATAAGTTACCCTTATTTATAAATTATTTGAATTGCTTTGCGTGGTTAGTTTTGTGTTGACAAAAATTAATAAAATAAATGTAGTTAAATTTGAGTTGAGCATAAAGTGAGTTATTGATGTTTAGTTCTGCCGTTGAAAAAATATATATTTTTAAATTAATGTAAAAGAAATACTGGTAAATATATTTTTAGTTCTATAAAATAAAAATATATTTTTTAGTTTTTTACAAATTATCCAGATATTTTATTTAGTCCATGAAACGAAATATGTTTAATTATTCTTTAAAGTAAAAAGTTTTAAATGATTTTTTGCAATCATGTTTAGAATATTATAAAAAATATCTTTCAGTTCCACAAAAATTTACAATTATTTTATTTATACATAATTTAAATATAAATTTTTTAAATGTTAAAATACCAAGATAAAAACAATGAATATATAAACTTATAAATAGAATTTTAAATTCATTTTTTGTAGATAAACTTTTTATAATGTCATAAATATGTATCAAAAAATTAATTAAAAAATATATATTGCCCTAAAATTTTATAAAGACTAAGTACATATTTAATTTAAAGAAATATATGTCTGTTTGTATTCGTCGTACCAACGTGGTTTAGGATGAATTTATAAATTAGAGCTTCACAAAAGTAACCTTAGTAATAACACCTTCCTGAAAATTTTCACAATTAATAACACAAATTATGCAATAAGAAGATGATATATGCACACTCCCCAAAACACTCATATAATATGTGGTACTAAACTACTATGAAATATTTGATGAGGAGACCTAGTACTATCTTTACAGATGATGATTCGTGCCCTCGCAAGTCCTCTCAACCTTAGAATCTCCATGCATTTAAGTGTTACTTCCAAGCCACTTAAAAGTGCCCCTTAAATAACCTAAGATCTGACCATGCTCTCGAATGTTCAATTGTATAATTAACCTCCAATATTAGACTCTTATTATTGTACTTCTTCAAACACATATTTATTAAACCCCCACATTCTATAATGTCATGCACATAAAAGTTTTATTATCAACACTCACAATTAACTTTCTCCATTCGCGAGCCTAATTAATTACTCCTTATTAAAAACTATCATCGATATTAGTCAGGTATATGTATTATAATTTCACATTTCACATAACACATTAATCACAATTCAAAGTATACAACTACATATAATATTGACATATTTCAGAGGCAGTAAAAGTCATGACAATCTATCACAACACATCACTTTAAAATTTAATGACATACAATCAAACAATAAGATCACAATAATGACACATCATTCATAACACTACAAGAAAATCAAGTTTTTGTGGCGGCCAAACGCCCTCACAAAAGGAGGAAAGCGGCCAGGCACATTTGTGGCTGCCTTAGGCAGTCAGACAGCCACAAATAAGTCAGTCACAAAAGTTTGTGGCAGCCAAAACAGCCACAAAAACTAATTTTTTTTTGTTACCATTTGTGAGAGTTTATATGAAATAACCACAATTTCTTACCAACAATATTCACAGTACTATATAATAATAAAAATCATAAGAAATCTTAAATTATATCTAACTTATATTTTTTTTTTGTTATGATAGTCACATAATCATAATTAATTCATTTAGTTTCATTATTAGGGTTATAGCCTGAGCAAGTCCCTTAGAAAATGCATCATTCTTGAAGATTCTTCTTCGAGATTCAACTTCAAATATTATTTTTATATCAAAGAAATAGTTCCTAATACACATGAGAATGGTAATATATTCCTTTGTCAATCCACATGTCCTATATGAAACTCAATTTCAATGTGCTAATTCTGCATTTTTTTTTATCATCTCATGTCTTCTAGTTCTAGCATATCATTGATATCCTCTTCAACCCTTTTATAGTAAATAAGGGAGTGGTATCTAGTGATGTTGGATCTAGGTTTTCTTATCCATTTTGTATGTGTAGTACTTTAGTCCTCTAGTTTTGAGTTTTTGGTAGTTGTTATTCTTTGGTGTTTGTCTTCTCTTAATTTATGTGGTTTTAACAATTATCTAATATTAAAGTAAATTATAAACAACATTAACCCCCTATTGAAATTATATATGGACCCATTCTTTCTATCCATAATCTTTATGAATTTGAGCTAGAATGTCAATAAAATTAAAAATTAAATAAAATTGTTTAATTATTTATTATTTTGAATTGAAGTTAAAATGTCGGTGGCTAAAATTAAAGAATAAAGTTGAAAGTTGGTGAGTTAATTATTTCTTTACCACTATACGTTATGTTGAAACAATAATCAGATTTGCAATAAGAACTAACCAACAAAATAGAAAACTAACAATTACAAAACCAGAACTGAAACAGATAATGTTCTTCGTTTACAACTGAAAACGGAGAACGTTTTTCATCAGAACTGAACACAAAGAATGTAAAACCAAAACTGAAACGGAGAATGTTCTTCGTTTGCGCAGTTTTGAAAAACAGTTTTAAATCAATGTAAAACTAAAATTTAAAAAAGATAAGGCAAGAATAACCCCAAGATTTATGTATTCAGCCTCAATTACTTGAGATCTACGTCACGGGAAAGAAAGCAAAACAATTCACTATGAGTATCTGAATTTACAAGATTAAGGTCTCTTCAAGATTGTTCTCCTAATATCTATCATTGTTGAAAATACAGCAATACTAGCTTCCACTGCAACATTCAGCAACATATATTACCACTGCAATTTACAGTCTTATATATAGTATTCAAAAGCAAACTAATTTAACTAACTATAACTACTTTGTCATAACCAATTTGACCAAATTCAATTATAACAAACACTAAAGCATAACTAACTCTAATTAGATGATTTGAGACATATTTTCACACGTTACATACCCATAATTATGTATAGAGAACGAAGCTAGAAGAGGGACCAGCAGAGGCCATGGTCTCTCAAACTTTTATAAAAAAATTTAATAGTATTATGCTATTATAATTTTTTGTGTATACTTTCTTGTTGTTTTTTTTTTGTTAATTTTAAATAATTTTTTATAATGAACATTTTTTGACTCAATATATTAAGCCTCAAACATCTTTTAACCAAGTCAAATATAATAAAACCCTTTATAATAAACCTAATTTGTTTTATTTATTTTTTGAAGCACCTAAATTATATCTTAAAATTTTTGTATATCTTGTACATTTGAACATTTATTTTTTCTTAATTAAATTATACTTTTAAATTTGGTCTCCTGCACTTAATTCTTAGTTCCGCCCTTGGTTATATTAATGCTATTATTATGAAAATATAAATTAATTATATTTTTAAAGTGTAAACTTGTAAAACAATATGTCAATTATTTACAAATTAATATTATTACTAATTTTTTTAAATCCATTAATTTAATCAAGGGAGGTTTTGTATTAGGCATTATTTCGATATAGAGATAATTACCCAAAAATGACCACATTAAGTTCACCCCACGTTCTTGTCATAACAAAAAAATAAGAGTAGACCCCACGTTAAGGCCTACCCCCACACCGTATCTCTCGCCTCCAATAACTAGCTCGTTGCTTTAGTCAAATATAAAATGGAAATTTATCTTCTGTTTTTCTTCGGTATAATTTAAGTTAAAATATATAAATCAATAGGCTTGACTATATAGTTGTTTTAAAAATGAAAAAAAGTTTTCACACACTAGGTCAAGAAATTTAATTCTCCATCAATTTGCTTCCGGATAAGCTACAATATATAACCCATGAATTCAAAGCCGCGTGCCAAAGCTTACAAAGAGATTGACTTAGTAAGAAGGTTCATAATTCATTATTTTATTGGTTCTCACAAATAGAAACAATGCTATAAAAGAAACAAAACATAGTGCATAAATTCACATTCATACACCAATACTTCCCTTAAAATTAAGGTACCTAGCCAATTCATATGGCAAACCATGAAGTGTTCCTCAGCTTTCGAGGTGAGGATACGCGCTACAACTTCACTAGTCACCTTCATGCCACTTTGACTAGGCTTGAAGTCCGCACATACATTGATTACAATCTTCAAAGAGGGGATGAGATATCATCCGCACTTCTTAGGGCCATTGAAGTTGCAAAACTTTCTGTTATTGTTTTCTCTAAAAATTATGCAAACTCTAGGTGGTGTTTGGATGAACTTGTGAAAATACTTGAATGTAGAAAAACGAACGGGCAAATTGTTTTGCCTATTTTTTATGATATTGATCCTTCCCATGTGCGCAACCAAACGGGGAGTTATGCGGAGGCATTTTTTAAACATGAGCAAAATTTTAAAGGGAAAATGGAGAAAGTTCATAAGTGGAGAGAGGCTTTGAGAGATGCAGCCAATTTCTCTGGTTGGGATTGCTCTGTTAATAGGTAACTAACTATCTATTAGTATATTGAATTTTAAAGTCTTTCTCAATATTGTAACTTTGAGTTTGACCATGCATGATCATTACATACATTGCAGGATAGAAGCCGAACTTCTTGAGAAAATTGCAAAGGATGTAATTGAAAAACTAAATCGAGTATATGTTGGAGACCTTGATCATCAAATTGCTAAGTTGGAGCAACTTGCAAAGCTCCAATATCAATTCTATGAAAGTATAATTAGCCTTGACAATTTGAACAAGTATCAATCAACGGTTCAACGTATCACAGAACTTAAAATGGAGAGAAATGTTCGTTTGCTTCGCTTGACACCTGACATGCTTTCACATTTAGGGAACTAATCAAACAATAATGATGATTTTCCATTTTAATGTATGAGTTTTATGAGATATCAATTGTTGTTATTAATTTTATAAAGTTCCAATTTTCCAATTTATTGCTAATGTCATGTATCCCCCTCATTAATGTGTTACTCTTCTTTGGCAAGATTATTTGGTGTTAGCTTTTATTTGCAAAGTTTTAGTTTAGTGATATTGTTTTAAGCAAAATTGGCATGTATATGCATCACTATAGCTGAGCTAATTCAAAGTAGGTTGGCACCATATCTACTAAAAATCATTCAAAAACATCATATTAAAAAAGCCATAAAAACAAAGCAATTACAAAATGGGTATAAAACCAAACTCATTAAAACCTTAGGAATGTCTACTTTCTTTAAGAACACACCTAAGGAATCCCACTAAGGATTTTGTTTTAAAAGCCCACACTTCATTACTGACAAAAAAAACAAAGGAAAAGCGAGACCAGTCCAGCAATGGGGCATTCCCCACACAACTTGTCGGCATAAGTATTTTCTTCTTTAAAAATATGAGATACTCTAATTAAAATTCATTTTTTCCAAAAACAATACGGCATTTTTCCAAAAGCAAAACAGCATTTCTCATCCTCCTTCTAAGCCAAATTTGTTTAATATTGTTAACCAATATGCATTATGTGGTCAAATGCTTCCTACTATCATTACAAAAAGTTAGTTAGTTAATTTTTATTCATTTTTAACTTAGTCAAAGTTGAGATAATTAACATATCACTCTCATAGTACACCAAGCATTCGGGCTTGCGAAAACACTCTTCTTTTTTTTTTTTT